>CM053399.1:83090999-83218121 GCA_028644305.1 Xerus rutilus | reverse complement strand
TGAAGAATGTAATCTGCTTATAATTTTGTGCAAAGTTAGAAAAATTATGATTGTAACAATTTTTTTCTATTTGCCTCAACAAATGTTTTCAGTGAATAGTGTGTACAGCTTCTGATAATTTGTTTTTTTCTGTTATGTTTGCCAACATGTATTAAAATGCAACTTTTGGGAAAAAAAAATAAAATAATTAAAAAAAAAACGCTAAAAAAGAGAACAGTAAAGAATAAAGATCAGAATTTTATGTTTAAAGGAAGAAGAGATGGAACTGAAGTGATAGGGGTTGTAGAGAGGCAAGTACTGTAGTGAAAGTTGATAATTAATGGTTCAAGGTCTAGAAGGTGTTGGAAAACAGTGGTATTGAGGCAAGGATTCCTGGTGTCCAGTCCAGTGGCTTCTCAAGGTTGTTTTTTTGATGGTTTTGTTTTTTTTTTTTTTTTTTAATCATTCTAGCATAAGGAGAAAAAATTTGAGATGTGAAATGAGATTGTAACCTATGATTCCACTGCAGAAATAGATGCCATAGCTAATAAATACTGAGATTGGAGCTGGTATTTTGGGCTGCATGGAAAGGCTAGCCCAAGAAGGGATTAGTGTACAAAATTTGGTGTCAGATAGATTCTAATTCAATTCTTGGATCCAGCAGTTATTAAATTACAGGAACTCCTCCAAGTTACTAAGTTTGCTCATCTGAAAAAACAGGGGCTACACTTACCTCATAATGTAGCTGAAGTAGTGAGTGAGTCATGTGTGAATGGCTTGTCCAGAAACTAGCACACATTAAATAATTTAATGAACATTAGCTGTTATCATTAGTTTTATTATTTCTGGAATAAGCAAAACTCAATACCCATGTAATCCTATCACTTTTTCACACCTGATGGTATGTTTAACATACACCCCAAGAATTAGCTGTAGCCCTTGCAAGGACAGGGATATGTTTTCTAGAATATACACTCTAATGAGATGGATTCTAATATTTTTTCTCTCTCAAACTTAGTATATGTAGGACATTACGTGATCCTCCTCTGTTGTTTCCATGGAAAAAGAGACATTAGGAGATAACTTTGCCAAAGGCATTTTTTTTTCTTGCAAAGCAGCCAGGAGGGAGCAATTGTCTCCTATTCTTCAAACCTATTGCTCTTTCAGGCAATTTCTTTAAGAAGTAAACTAAGGCTCTTTATCTTAGCTCTGTCATACCTCTTACCTAATGTTCACAAAATATTCCCAAAGCCCTTGGAAGATACCATCTTATGTGCCAACCACATCTGTTAAATAGAGAAATGTAATTCTCTCCCCAAAGTTGACTCAGATGTAATTCTCTCCCCAAAGTTGACTCGGCAAGAGCTGAGTTAAGACCCAAGAAGGCAAGTGTTGGGAATTAATTCTTGCCCTTGGAAAGCAAGCTCCTCCTGTGTATATTATTAGAAAATAATTCCTAGTTTGAAGGGTGTATCAAGGACTCCAGGGGCCCATCCTCCCCCATCTTAAGAGGTTGGAATGGAATCAATATAAATGCTAAAATAAAAGCTGTTATTTAATGGAAGAAAAATTGGAGGTTTGAATAACTGGTATTATAGCCACAGCCTGTTCCTAAAAGCATGTTCACACAGGGCAGATACTGATTACAGCAACATGCTGTATTTGTGCAATCCAAGAGAAAAAGTTGTTATTGACAAAGGAAAGAGAACAAACCTTAGGAAATAAACACCAGGGACATGTTACAACTTTTCTTTCTTTTTCTGGGCTTAGCACATTTGTAAGATGCCACTCTTTGTAATAATTGACAAAACAGTGCAGACATTTTACTTTTTGGAAAGTTGGATGTCATATGTCATGACTAGCATCCATCAGTGATCACTTAAATTGGGCAATTGGGCCTGTGGTGGCACGTCTGTTCTCAGCTTAATGATTTGTTTATTTAACTGTTCCTGTTAGAGAAAACCCATCAAAAAAGAGATGTTGGTTTAAAAATTAAACTTAAGTAAAAAAGAGTAAATACAAATACAGAGCTACTTGGTCAATTCAATTCAGTTTTCAATGTCATTTTGAAGTACTAACCATAATGAAGACAACAGATTCTAATTAAATAAACAAAATACACACTATCATAAAAAAAGGCTAACAGACTCAACCTATTAATTTTCTGATCATTAGATTTTGAACAACAGCAACAAAATTAGCTTTCTTCTCATCCATTAGATGTCTTTCCAGTGTTCAGTACTAGATTTATAAAGTGGCCAGAGAAGTGGTCAATACTTGATAATTATGCTTATTGACTACTAACTAACTTGTAAAGATGCCAAGCACTCACGTGTCGATCCATATGATGATTAACTTCCAGCTTTTCATAAGGCCTTTGGAAGGAAGAAGACCTCGAGAAATGAACCCTCCCCTATGCCCTCCTGTAAGACATTGTTTAAAATACTTTCACCCAATGATTGTGAACACCGCTTGACCCTCCACATCAGACGTGCTGGCCACAAAGCTGTCTCGTCGCTCATTGTTCCACTCTACTTCTTGGTAGAGAAGTCTTAGCCTTTCATGTGCATTCAATCTTCCTTTAAATTTTGTACTTACCCAGTGCTTCTGCTTGGGTCAGAATGGGCCCTGCCACATCAGCCTAGTCTCTTGGTGGTTAGAAGATTGCAGGAGGAAGAGTGGGAGTGACGATCATTTTTTTGTGAGCTAAGTATGCAGCAGGTATTTTGCTAATCATGTAGCATATGTTACCTCATCACCATTTAATTCTTGTAGAATTGCTAATTAGGCATTATAATCTACATTTTTAAGGGAGAAAATTGAGCCTTAGACTGGCAAAGTAACTTGTCCCAAGTCATAAAGGGGAAAGTGGTAGGGCTGGAACCATGAAAACCTGCTCTTTTCACTTTATTTGACTGTCTTCAAGCATTCAGGAGTTAGACCCATTAACTAACTTGGTGCCTGAGTTAATACTAGATGCTCAAGAAATATCTCTGATGGTTGATAGAATAATATGAATAGTAATATAAGCTCATAAATATTTATAACTTAATTGTGCCAGGACTACAGAAATTTCAAAGACACCAAGATCACACAGCTCCTAAATGGCCAAATTGGGATTTAAACCCTTGTTTATCTAACTCTAAAACCCTTATCTTCAATTTCATGCCATGGTACTTTTGCTAAAGCTAATATCCCCAGAAGATGAATGAGATAAGAAGATCAGTATGTTTCATGATTGGGCCTTATTTTTCCAAATACGGAATATTCCTTGCCTTTAAGATCTGTTTCTAGTACAGTTTGTACTCCCAGGTTACTACTTTGACTGGTTTGCCCTGATTGTATAGACACCTAGCCATTGTTTCTGCCATGCTCTTTGTCATTATTACACATCTCACTGGGGTTGATTTCTCACACTAAGCATCCAGTGGATGCTCCATCAGAATCACTAACTGACCTGAGGAATACAGGATCTCTACTGCTTCTGTGACTATTTCTATTCACACTCATGCTTATTTACATTCTCCTTTATCCATTTACTCCTCTTTCCCTGCAAGACCTTACAATTTTCTTTCTTTTTCTACTTATCTTATAGTGATCAGCTCATAATCTTACTCAGGATAAGTAACTATGAGTTAATATTACTTGCCACTTTCAGTAAAAAAAGAAAAGGAAGTAGTTGGGAAAGGCATTTATGAAGTGAGATAACCTTTGAAAAAATCTGTATATTGTGAACTGTGAGGGTGACTGCATTCATGGGCAACTGTGAGTGAAACCTGGGCTATGAAAGCCATTCTCTTCACCTACCAGGCCATGAACAAACTGTGAGGAGGAAACACATGTAAATCTGAATTTCTTTTTTGCTTCTTCGGTGCCTTATACTTTGGCAGACTTGCCAATAGAGAGTAAAATATCCAAAGAGGTCACTTCAGTAAGGCATAGAAGCAAAGAGCCTGTATAATCCACACAGCAAAATTGTCTCTCAAAGAATCAGATTTGTGATGTGCTGCCTAATTATAGGAAATGGCAAATTGAAATAAACACATAGTCATGAAACATCCCCAGAAGATATCTGACAGTGTCTCAGAAATCTGTTTCTATTCCAAAAGTTGTCAATTCTTAGCATGGGAAAAAGGGGAAGGAAATCAAATTTTGAGTCTCTTGGCGAGTTGTGGAAATCAAACCTAATGGACAAGGAGCTGTTCTCATCTGTACTATGACACTAGTTGTTTAAAGAGAATCTCCTAATTATTGCCAGAACCATGTATTTCAAGGTTATTTTTTGTTTATATGGGCCCATATATGGAGTAGTTTCCCTGAGCACTACAGTTAATGCATTTCTTTTCTTTCCTTGGGTTCCCAGTCAATATGAAGAAAACAAACTGTGTTCCTCATTAAGATGAAAGAGTAAGAGGGCACTGAACATGTAGTGCTAGAAACTTTGAACAACCTGAAGAAGAGTTTTGAGGTCTGAGTTAATAACACCTCATAACAATGATCAGGACTTCCACAGACTGGGTCAAGGCAGCAGTCTAGCCTATGAGAACCCAAATATCCAATGACTAAAAGAGGTTCTGAGGTTGAAGATCAACCCTAACTACACATTACAGTCTCCTAGGGAATCCTTAAAACTATTCATGCTTCAATTCTACCCCAGATCAATTCTAATTCTCAAAGTGGTTTTAAAATCTTTTTAGCGTGCAACTAAAGAACTATTGGATGAAGATCTACAATATTTGGGCAAGTAGAAAGCAATGATTCTGTACTTTTTTTGAAATTCTCATAAAAGCCATAGATCATTCATTCCATTAGACTAATTAAAGTTGATAGGTAAATATGTGACAGATGCATGCAACGACCTCAGTTTCATGAATACTGTGAAAGATCACGCACAGATCCTCATGGGAGCGAATAAGCCTCAGACTAATAGATGCTGGTTAGAGATCTAGCAAAAAAACAGAGATTTAGATGGTATACTGAATCCAGAAGCAACACTGTTTAGTGTTTGTTTTCTTTGTTGAAGGCATTGATCTAGAAGCACTTGGGGTAGGAGTGCAGAAATATATTCAGCAGTTCCTTTAAGAGTTCACAATCAGCCAGGCGCGGTGGCGCAAGCCTGTAATCTCAGCCCTTAGGGAGGCTGAGACAGGAGAATCGCGAGTTCAAAGCCAGCCTCAGGAATGGCGAGACGCTAAACAACTCTTGTAGAGACCCAGTAGACCCTGTCTCTACATAAAACACAAAAAAATAGGGCTGGGGATGTGGCTCAGTGGTCGAGTGCCCCTGAGTTCAATCTCCAATACAAAAAAAAAGAGTTCACAATCTACTAAAGGCATTATATATGTACAGAAATACTTGATTCCAAGAGAGAGAAAGATGCTTAGATAGTCAACACAGATGACTTCTGTTGCAGTGGCTCAGAAGTGCAAGAAGGCCTGTCCAACTGGGAAAATAAAGGAGAGTTCTACCAAGAAGTTAAGATCATCATCTCAGAAGGCAGATGTCAAAAGCACTGGAGTTAGTGCAGAGCCCATTGGTGTGAAAACTCCTCCAGGAACTTCTGCTGACCCAAGTGGGAAAATAGGCCGGGCACAATGTCATGTGCCTTTTAACAAATCTAGTTTGTCTAATTTTCTTTTTATCCTCAGAGTCCTGTCACCTTACCTGACTCTTGATTTTAAAAAAATCACAGTCATATCTATAAGAATTGTTGGAGTAAGGTGATAAGCAACTCTGAAGGAAAGGTTTTATTCCTTTACTCTGAATGTGTACCTCTTTAAACATCATGGATTTGAGAATTCATCATAGTATAACACATCCAATATCAGCTAGACTCATTGGGCTCTGTCTTCTACGGTCCAACACGATAGGTATGAAAGCCTGATCATACTTCTAAATGTGGCCAATGTTCTTCACACATGTTCTTTAAAAAAAAAAAGAAATAGTATTACCAATTTTGTGCATTTAAATACATTTGCATTTCATTCAAGGGAAATGAGTTTTCTGTTTTACTTTCATTTCCCTTCCATTTAATTAAAGTCTAGCTCATTTGTCTTTGAACAATTTAAGTGCTGGAATTTTACTAAATAATTCCATGTGAGTTTGAAATTTGGAGAATTTTCAATCTATGAATACATGTACACCTTAAAATGATTCTTCAATCTATACAATCCCTTCTCCACCCTTAAGTTAATAGAACACTTTTAATTCTCAAAATATATTTTCATACATTATTTTACATGCTTTTTGTAATAGTTCCACCAGACAGATAAATTAAGTCCCATTTTCTGTATTTTACAAACAGAAAACAGTTTCAGAGAGATAAAGTGACTTACCCAAGGTCAGAGACAATTAGAACCAGATCTCCTATTTACTAATTCAGCGTATTTTAAATGTACTATCATTTAAATGTGCTTCCCTTGCATCCATTTTGTCAAGGGAAACTTGCAATGAATCTTTTCTCGAGTCTGCCAAAAGAGCTTATAATTTGGTTAGCATATATGTTAGGAAATTGAAGCTGAATTCTAATAATGCTAATGGACTATTATGTCATAGGCACTAGGGGATGTGCTTACTGACAGTATTTTTAATTTTCACAGTAGCAGTCAGTTTTATAGAAGAGAAGATCAGAGTCTCATATCTGGCAAGTTTCTGCTCTCTGTAGTTCTCCTTCAGGCTATGGCAACTTTGGAAATCCTTCATCTACCTTGTTCCCTGGAACCTATGGCAATGGGTCCTATCAAATCACCTCCAATGTCCTCCACCATTATTATTGATACCATTGTCAAGACAAGTACTGATCAAATATTTATTCCTAGAAAACATCACATAGACACTTATAAAAATAAGGAGTATGAGTATGTTTGCCCTCCAGAAGTTTCCCATCCAACAAATGTATATGTTGCATACATAACAGCAAGAAAATAGGGATAGACATGGCTAGAAAGCTTTGGAGGATATTTTGTGACTACATATTTATCTCAACTTGTCTATTTGAGGCAAACATACACACACACATACACACAGAGTCACACACAAAACAGAGGGTTCTTTTCCCCAAATTAATATTTTTTCCTTTGGGCTCTAAATACTATCAGGATCAGAATAGGAAGAAAATCAATGTGGGCTAAGAAGGAGATGAAACTTAATGAAAGGATTCACATAATCAGAGATGAATGAGAGGCAATTCTGTGCAGGAGCAATTTTAAGAAGAGTTATGAAGTCGCAAACTTCATGGCACAGTAGGGGGCAATCCTGTCCTCTTTTGTGATGGCTTGTCATAAAATCTGAAGTGTGGTATGTTCACTGGATTCTAAGATCATTCTTTCATTTGATTTATTAGTAAGAATTAGATTTGGCTGCAAGTAAAGAAACTCCATGGCTTAAGCAAATAAGGATTTCTTTTTCTTATGCAGAGTGTTCCCAACTTATATGGTTTGGCTTATGATTTTCATCTTTATTGTAATGTGAAAGCAATATACATTCAGTAGAAACTGTGCTTTAAATTATGAGTTTTGATCTTTTCCTGGCCTAGTGATATTCCCTATGATACTCATAATGCTTGGCAATGGCTAACAGCTCCCAGTCAGCCACACAACTATGAGAATAAAGAATTGATTTTATACAGTTGTGTTGCCAGGTATTCCATAAGTTGCATGAGCTATTCAATACTTTATTATAAAATAGGCCTGTGTTAGATGCTTTTGCCCAACTCTGAGATAATATAAGTGTTCTGAGCATGTTTAAGTTTGGCTAGGCTAAGATATGATGTCCTATATGTTAGGTGTAGTAAATGCAGTTTCAGCTTATGATAGTTTCAACCTATGATGGATTTACTGAGATGTAACCATATTGTAAGTTGAGACGCTGCTGTAAAGCACAACATATGATCATTAGTGGTTGTTTGTGCTATTTCAGCTGCTCAATGATGCTGCCATGTAGTATGTTAGCTTTTATTTTTATATTTGTATTCATGTGAAGGCTGCTTCCATTCAAGTTATCAATCTTCATTTGAGGTAAGAGAAGAGACTACATCTGCAGCATCTTTCCTTTTTCTTTGAGAAAGGCAAAGCTTTCCCAGAACTATATCCAAAAAGACTTCAATACAGATCTCATTGTTTAGAATCAGGTTTTATAGCCCTCTCTACGGCAAGAAAGGCTGTAAAAATGAAACCATTTGTCATCCTTGATTTAGATCATATAAACACATAACTGTCCCAACTGAAATCAAGGTTTTCCTACTAAGATAAAGGGGAAATGTATATTGATCAGGCCAATAACAGCATCTGTTGCAGTTGTAGTCTCTTTGGTTGCAATAATAGATATGCACTCAAATTGCCTCCATTTATTGGCATTTATTGCACTAAATCCTAGAGAAATAGAAAGGCTACGCAGTAGACTCAACAGAGCCTTGCTAGACCTCATGAATTTAGTTTATGGGATGTGGGAACTGGGATGCTATTGGAGTACTACAATAATCTCTTGACATAGCACAGCTTTAGTGATTGGGTAATGTTTCATTCTGTACCAGCAATAGGTGGATATTGCTTTCTATTCATGAATTCCATTTGAACCTCTATGTATCTTCTATTCCTTCCCTTTCCCCCCTCTATTACCATGAAATTTCTTATTGAACTCCAATCTGACTGGAGTAACCAAAGGAAAAAGAATATGCTCAGTTAAATTTGAATTTCAGATAATTAGAAAATGCATTTTTGTATAAATATAATCCAGGAAATATTTTCTGGAAATGGTTCAACAAAAATTACTTATTTCTACCCTCTGCTATCGCTTAAAGATAGCAGGTGCAGGTTTACATCCATCTCTTTCCTCTCCCCTTCCCCCTCCCCCTCCCCCTCTTTCTCTCTCTCTCTCTCTCTGTCTCTCTGTCTCTGTCTCTGTCTCTGTCTCTCTGTCTCTCTCTCTCTCTCTCTCTCTCATTTCATAGCATCTTATTTTCTAGGTGCAAAACCAGCTCATATTCCCCAGGCATTTTTGCCTCCATAATGGGTGGGGTATACACAGAATAAAAGGTTCTCTTCAACATAATGTACACAATTCCCTCACATTTCTTTCCATTTACTGAAATTCTGTCTTTTGTTAAGTTTGATCTCTTTATGAGAGATCCAATGAATATATAATATCTTTTAGGTCTAAAGAAATGGTAAATGCTGGACTCAACAAGAATAAGATATGGTCATTGAGCTCAATAAATCCTAAAATCTAGGGTGCTTTCAGTTTTACAATCTACTAAAACTCTAATCTTGATAGTCTCCCTTCTGATTCTTCTGATTCCTAGTTTTCAAGATCACCTAATGTAAGGCAGCATCTTCTGGAATTACTTTTCTACTTGCCCTTTTCTTAACTAACTCATTCTTTTACTCATCTTCTTTCTGCTTCTATTACTTCCCTACATCACTCTTCTTTTGGCTTCAAAACTGCTGATACCAGCAATATTCCTACACCAAAAACAAAGGCCATGCACTGCTCTAGTTCATACACACTTATCATCACAATCAAAGAATAGTGATAGATGTACAACAGAGCTCTTCTTGTCCAATCTTCTTCCCAGTTTAGTATCCCTCTCTTTAGCCTCTAAGAAGGTTTAGTCTCTATGTCAGCTTCATATGTGATAGATGACATTTCAAAACTGGATAATCTAACTACAATATCATTTCCACTGGTGAACTGAACTTTTTCCTCTTTCTAATAACCATCCTTAGAATATGGGCAATCTTTCTTTCTTGTGCAGCTGTATATAAGTATAGAAGTTGCTCATTGGGTTCCTTGATCAGGTTTTCTTCTCTTCCTCATTTCTTTGACTTCCCCCTAAAATGTCCAGATTCCTCCTTATCCTTGTCCCCCCCCTTTTTAGAGGTAATGATCAATTTGTTTCTAAGTGTGATTTTTAAAATTTTGTACTTTTTAATTTATTTTTGAATTTGTTTTAATCAGTTACACATGACAGCAGAACGTTCATTGATTCATTGTACACAAATGGGGCAGTTTTTCACATCTCTGATTGTACACAAGATAGGATCACACCATTTGTGCAATCATACATGTATCTAGGGTAATGATGTCCATTTCATTCTATCATCTTGCCTCTCTCCATGCCCCTTTCTCTCCCCTCCCTCTTCTTTGGCTAATCCAAAGTTCCTCCACTCTTCCCATGCCCTCTCTTTTAGGATTAGCATCCACTTATCAGAGAAAACATTCAGCCTTTGGTTTTGGGGGATTGTCTTACTTCGCTAAGCATGATATTCTCCAACTCCATCTGGCAAATGCTATAATTTTATTCTCTTTAAATGCTAGTAATATTCCATTGTGTTTATATACCATAGTTTCTTTATACAATCATCTACTGAAGGGCATCTGGGTTGGTTACACAGTTTAGCTATTGTTCATTGAGCTGCAGTAAACATTGATGTGGCTGCATCACTATAGTGGGCTGTTTATAAGTCCTTTGGATATAGACCAAGGTGTGGGATAACTGAGACAAATGGTGGTTTCATTCCAAGTTTTCTAAGGAATCTCCATACTGCTTTCCAGATTGGCTGCACCAATTTGCAATCCTACTAGCAATGTATGAGTGTACCTTTTCCTTCACATCCTCACAAACACTTATTGTTACTTGTATTCTTGATAATTGCCATTCTGACTGGTGTGAGATGAAATCTCAGAGTAGTTTTAATTTGCATTTCTCTAATGGCTAGAGATGTTGAACATTTTTCCATATATTTGTTGATTGTATATCTTCTGAGAAGTGTCCATTTAGCTCCTTGGCCCATTTGTTGATTGGGTTGTTTGTTTTTTTGTTGTTAGGCTTTTTGTGTTCTTTATATATCCTGGTGATTAGTGCACTATCTGATGTGCATGTGGCAAAAATTTGCTCTCAGAATGTAGGCTCTCTGTTCACCTCATTGATTATTTCTTTTGTTGAGAAGAAGCTTTTTAGTTTGAATCCATCTCATTTATTGATTCTTGATTTTATTTCTTGTGCTTTAGGAGTCTTGTCCCTGATGAACAGTGATGGAAAAATTCTCAATAAAATCTTGGCAAGTTTCATACAAAAACATAATTAAAAAAATAGTGCACCATGATCAAGTGGGGTTCATTCCAGGGATGTAAGATTGATTCGACATATGGAAATCAATAAATGTAATTCATCACATCAATAGACTTAAAGAATCACATGATTATATCAATTGATTCAGAGAAAGAATTCAACAAAATACAGCACCCCTTCATGTTCAAAACACTAGAAAAACTAGGAATAGTAGGAACATCCTCAACATTGTAAAAGCTATCTATGCTAAACCTAAGGCCAACATCCTACTAAATGGAGAAAAATTGGAAGCATTCCTTCTAAATACTGGAATAAGATAGGGATGCCCTCTTTCACCACTCCTATTCAACATAGTTCTTGAAACTCTAGCCAGAGCAATTAGATGAAAGAAACTAAAGGGAGGTAAATAGGAAAAAAAGAATTAAAACTATCATTATTTGCTGATGACATGATTCTATACTTAGAGGATCCAAAAAAAAAAAAAAAACTGCAGCAGAAAACTTCCAGAATTAATAAATGAATTCAGCAATATAGCAGGATATAAAATCAATATCCATAAATCAAATGCATTTCTATGCATCAGTGATGAAACCTCTGAAAGAGAAATTAGGAAATCTATCCCATTCACAATAGCCTCAAAAAAGTAAAAAAAAAAAATGCTTAGGAATCAATTTAACAAATGAGATGAAAGACCTCTACAATGAAAACTACAGACACTAAAGAAAGAAATTGAAGAAGATCTTAGAATATGGAAAGATCTCCCATGCTCTTGGATAGGCAGAATCAATATTATCAAAATGGCCATATTACCCAAAATGCTATACAGATTTAATGTGATTCCAATTAAAATCCCAATGTCATTCCTTATAGAAATAGAAAAGGCAATCATGAAGTTCATTTGGAAAAATAAGAGACCCAGAATAGCCAAAGCAATCCTTTGCAAGAAGAGTGAAGCAGGAGGCATCAACAACACCAGACCTTAAACTATACTACAAAGCTATAGTTATAAAAATGGCATGGTATTGGCACCAAAACAGACATGTAGACCAATGATATAGAATAGAAGACATAGAGACAAACCCACATAAACACAGTTATCTCATACTAGACTAGGCAAAGGTGCCAAAAACATACATTGGAGAAAAGATAGCCTCTTCAACAAATGGCACTGGGAGACTGGAAATCCATATGGAGCAAAATGAAACTAAACCCCTATCTCTCACCATGCATACAACTCAATCAAAGTGGATCAAGGACCTAGGAATTAGACCAGAGACCCTGTGCCTAATTGAGGAAAAAGTAGGCCCAAATCTTCATCATGCTACCCTTCTTCACAATTACCTTCAGCTTATCCATTCCCACACAGAACAAGGCCTCAAATTAATATTCTGCCCTAGGAATGTTGTCTTCCAGCTCCACAATTTGTTATAGTGAGGAAATTAATGAACAGGACATGGAGGAGAGAAAATGGCTCTGGAACTAGTCCAATCTGTGCTTGTATTTCAACTCTGTTATTTATTATCTTGAGACCATATACAAGTTTTTTTCCCACTTACAGCTTCAATGTCCTCTTCTGTCAAATGTAAGTAATAATACCTGTCTCTTAAGGGATAAAGAAAACTACCTAGTGTCCTGAAAATGCTAAGTGAGGGCTTTGCGAAGAATTCTTTTCTTCTCCATTTATTCCCAGTTAGGGGAACACAGAGCAAAATAACATCCTCATATAATATCAAGAAAAAAAATCTATTTTTTTCCTGCATTCCTGATATGCATGGATAAATTCATGCATAATGTTTCTCTGCTCATCCAGCTTATTTTCAGAGCCCTAAAAGACAGGTATAGGGTTCTAATTGTCACGTCTAATTGCCATCCCTACTTTCTATTTATGGCCACTAATTCAAAGTGCCCTCCTTAGCTCTGGATGCAAATGATCTCCAATCCTGAAAAATGTCATGGAGGGATTTCTCTTACATCACTCAATTCTCAACTTCCTGGAAAATGATTAGTTTCAACAGGCATTATCCACTAGGAGAAAGGATGCTTGTCATTTCTCCTGTCTCTTGAATAAACAATGTATGATACTACCAGGAGAATGGATCATTATAGGTAGTGAAAGCAGCATACTAGTAACTAGATAATGACTTGAAGATAGCATCAGCTTCTCAAATGACTGAGAGCTCACACAGGGCTATTTTCTTAAAGGAGGTAAGATGTTAATATTCTAGCACTTGTTTTACACATATATGCTGAACCCAATCAATTTTTAAACTAAATCCATTTCTTATTGCATTTTTAGTAGATCAAAATCTCATTTTCCTCAGAGAAAATATAACTTTAAACAGTTGTACATCATGCAAAAGAAAACTATTATTCTATGCCATCCCCATGGTAATATATGGTGAAAATCATCTCAGAGACTCTGCTGAACAGTTTCTGTCATGTTCCTAAAGTCCCTGGTGATGAAAACTGCAAGCTCTCTTTTGATATCAGTGAAACTTATTTATTTGCTCTCCACCATCTCTTCCTCTGGGGAACAACCTAGAGCTCCCTTTTCCAATTCAGAACAAATCTTGCTTGCACCAGGCCAGAATGGAAAGAGTTTAAAGACTGTGGTGGCCACATGGTGGCTCTGGGATTTGTGCCAAAGCTGTGCCTTGAATGGGGCTGACAAGAATTATATCCACTTGAGATTTGGGAAACAGGAATAAGATGACTCATTTACCCTGGGGCAGTTTCTACATGACATCAGAGCAGCCAGTCAATCCAGCAAAACATGCAACCTTGCTGTTTACTTGGCAACAGCTCATCCAAGCCCTGTCATATTAGAGCTGGGCTTGGAAGATACTCAAAACTTGCTTATGAACTATTGGGCACAGGAGGCAATTTTCTGGCTGAATATATTGTCCTAGTGGCTTGATTGCTTCAGTAATGATCAATTTAAAATTTTGTGCTGTCTGATAAACACTGCATACATATTTTCTCTTGCCTGTTTCATCTTCTAGTTGTGAGGCAGCATAGGTTATGCACAGAATTATGTCTGAATCCTGACTTCAGTTTTACCACTCACTAGTGAAGAGGCTGTAAGTAATTTCCTTAATCTATCTAAGCATCATTTTTTAATCTATAACACAGACACAATGAAACCTTTGTCATAGGTTTTTGTTTATATAGGTTTTACATATACATGTGCATTTATACATATACATATAGTATGTAAGTTTTGATGTTTTCATAATATATATATATTTAATTCTCTAGATCTGTGAGTGAGGTATATTCACACATAAAGCACCCAATCACTTGCTAAGCAATTTTTCTCTTCATATATCCATAAATTAGTCCATAAATGGACTATAAAAGACTCATGTGATATATGCAATTCATATACTCAAAGTCAGCTATATGCCCTCAGAAAAAATATAGACTGAGAAAGAGTAACATGAGAGAGAGGTACTAAAAATTCTTAATTTCACACTCTCCTTCACAGTAAGGGAATGGCCACAGCTGTGCTCTGGCCAATATATGTCTATGAAAGTACCTAGAGAGCAGCTTATGTAGTGTCCTTGGGAGAAGTTACTTTACCCTCAGCTTGAATGCCTTTCCTCCTTTTCTACTGAAAATGTGAATGTAAAGCCTGAGAAGTCATATGGAGACCACGAGGTTATGGCAATGAGGACAAAAGTCAGTGTGCTAAGGATGGCAGAGTAAAGAGGTCTCTGCATGTGTGAGCCCCAGGGCAAGCTCTAGATTGCTTAGGTATGCCCTACTTAAACATGGGTCAAATCAATTTTTGCTTGATTTATTCATTAAATTATTATTGTTTTATTTTTTTATTATTAGTTTCAAGCTAATGCAATCATCACTGATATTGAAAATGATTCTACCTTAAGTCCTTTCAGTGATCATATGCTTTGGAGTGAGATGGAAAATGTGATTCTGCCTTCCAAAGAACATGCTTCTCACTGAACTACTGTGATCCTAGTTTGTAAAGTTAATGTTTCTCATATAGCTTGGCCTCTAGTACAAGAATTTGATACTGGAGGAATATTGCCTCTGTTGGACTTGTGGAGCAATAGCCAACATGATGCCTTCCCAAGGGACTTTCACAGGTAGTTTTCTCCAGTAGGATCTTAGTGTCATGACTTGGACTTACTTTTGAGTAGAAGTGAAAATAGTGCATCAATTCAGGGAACTGAGTTGGCAGTGGTAGGCACAAAGGACAAAGCAAAGGGGTATGAGTGTGCGCTTATTTACATCCATCCAATGTATAATTCCAAAACACTAAATTGACATAAATTTTTTTATCCAAAAATAAAAGAGACACAAATAAGGTTTAAAAAGCTAGTAATTATTTTATGTATTAAAAGGAGTAAATGATTTTGGAGAAAATAGCAGAAGGATGTGTACTGAAATAAAATATTTTAGCAAAAATGGCCACTAGAGCTGCAGAGGCATTAACATTTCATTTTTAATCATGTTATTTTTATACCTCCTCTGTTATAAGAATCCCTGATAGGGGTTTGGTGTAGTGTGTGTGTTTGTGTGTATGAATTTATTCATTCCTTACTTTTAAAATGTTAGAAAATATTCACTCCTCTATACCTGAAATTTAATGAAATTCTTTAAAAGTATATTTTATTGAGGTTAATGCCCCATATAATTGCTACTTCTAGAGCAATATTTTTCAGACATCAAGTTGTAATACATTGCTGATCATGAAATCAATTTGGGTGACTATGTTTCCATTTAAGAATTAAATAGAATAAAAATTACATATAAGACCATTGTTTTCTGTAAAAAGGGACTTCTAGTTATAATTCCAATACATTTAATACTACATCTACATGACTAAACATATCCAGAATAAATTTATAAAAACATTAAAAAGTAGAATAAGATATTAGGAGTAAAGTTGTATGTGATTCATATTTTATTAGATAACAAAGTGGAGTCCTAACAACAAATCCTGGTATCTAGGTTTCATAGTTAGTCCAAAACTGCACTTCTACAATTCTTTTAAAAATAAGCAATATCCAACTATAATGCACCAATAAAAATTGTGGGAATAAGTAATAAATACCATTAAATATTGGTATTATTGCCTCTAATGCTAAATTAGAATTAAGAAGTATTGCACATTTGATGTTTATTCTGATTATTACATGAGATGGTATATTTGATTTTATATATGCCATATGTGCTTATTGGGGGTCACAATGTATAGTGTTTCTTGCTGTAGTTTTCCTTCAGAGAAAGTTCAAAAGCCCAGTTCCAGGGGATTAGTGTGCACCCAGCTGTGAACTGCCCTCTAGAGGTGGTGCCAGGCTGAGCAAGGGAGAAAAATTCAGAGCTGTCCAGCTGCTGACACAACGAGAATGTGAGAGGAGGCAAGAACCATTAAGAATACTGTTAAAGTGCCTAGTTGCTGATCCTACACAGAGCAGCTATGGTTGCCACGTTCTGGGAGTTACTACCAATTTGAACAACTATAGTTAGGATAGCAGAATGGAAGCCTCCTCCTTCTTTGGCCTCATCCTTAATAGGCATCTCAACAAAGTTCTCAGTGAGGCAGATTGAGATCAAGCTCTGTTCATTATGTGGGAAACATTTATTTTCTATCCAGTCACACATGATAAAGAGAGAAACATTAATTGCACAGGTGATGTATTCGATGTCTCAACACTCAATACTATGTCCTAGTACTATTATCCAAAAATCTAAATTTATAAATTCATTGAGAATGTACAATAAAATAACCAGAGTAAAATTTAATAAAAATCACTGTTAGATAAAAACAAAATTGTTTTCAGACATCAAGATTTGGTCTCTAGTTTTTATGGTTTAGTCCAAAACTGCATTCCTGTAATATTTTAAAACTAAACTATGTTACAATCATAATACTATTGTCTATAATGGTGACTTAAAATTAAGAAGGTAGGAAAGGCAAACAAGTTAAAGTGATCTGAAGCAATGATTCAGTCCTCAGCCTTCCATCTAGAAAATAATCCAGGACAGTGCTGTCACATACAAGGCACTCAATAAGCTCTGATTTGGTAATAGTGCATTATGTGTAGCATCAAAGATTTTCCACTCAAAACTTCTTGATTCTAATTTAGCATTTAGGCAATAACATTAGCATTTCATGGCATTGTTTATGTTCTAAATGTCACAAAATTAAATTTTTGTTTTAAATAATGAAGTGTAGCTGTCAAGACTTCATGTTAGAATACTATCTTGTTATCTGAGTTGTGAATCTTCTGAAAGTTACCCTCAAGTACTTTGTTTCAGCTTTTGATGTTTTCATAAACAGGATATTTTAAAATACTTAGAATAATTATGCTTTAGTATTAATATGTTGGGATTAAAACCAGAATCAATCTCTCTCTCTCTCTCTCTCTCTCTCTCTCTCTCTCTCTTTCTCTCTCTCTCAACACTGGTCTTGGTCACCTTGGGGATGATACTTAATTTATCTGGGGTTCATTTTCCTCACTTTAAAAATAATGTGGTGATATTCTTCTAAGAAAAAAAAATGTTTTGAGCAGGGCATGAGGGCACACACCTGTAATCCCAGCAGCTTGGGAGGCTGAGGTAGGAGGATCATGAGTTCAAAGCCAGCCTCAGCAGAAGCGAGGTGCTAAGCAGTTCAGTGAGACTTTGTTTCTAAATAAAATACAAAATGGGGCGGGGGATGTGGCTCAGTGGCAGAGTGCCCCTGAGTTCAATCCCCAGTACCCGCCCCCAAAAAGTTCTGAAATTGGCTTCTGTTATTGTATATATGAGGAGTTTATATTATTATGGCTGAGTATAATTCCATTATGAGCATAATAAAATTGTTTATGTACTACCCTATTAATGAGCATTAGGTTATCTCCCTTTGTTTTCTATTGTGAATAAATCTGCTATAGTGTTACTTCTACAAGTCACTTGGGGAACAGATATTTTCATTTCTCTTAAATAACTGATTAGGAGCGAAGTTACAAGGTCATTGAGTAAAAGAAAATTTAACAATATAAAATAAACTGCCAAAGAGTTTTCCAAATTAATCTTTATATTTTACACACTTTCACAAGATACATGAGAGGTATAATTGATACATGCACATCAATTTGCCAAAATTCTTTAATGTCTTTTGGTTTTAATTTTAGCCATTATAGTATGCTTAGTGATGTCTTGTTGTGATTTTGGGTATTCCCAATGACTAATGATACTGACCAAATTTTAATTACTTATTTGCTGCTATTGCTATATCTTCTTTACTGATGTATCTTTTCAAATCTTTGACCCACCATTTTTCAATTGTTTATATTTTATCAACTATAGAAGTTCATTACTAATTCCAAATAATTCATATACATGTCATTTCTTTCTTTGAAAATGATGTGTTTTCTTTGTATTTAAACATTGTGTTCCTGCTTAATTTTTTAATTTTTAATTTTTAATACTTATTTATTTATTTATTTATTTATTTATTTTGAGGGTGGTGAAATAGAGGAGATCGTTTTCCTGGCTACTCTGTGGTATGAAACCAAGAGCAGATAGGCAGCTTCTTAGTAAGGTGAGTGAAACAAAAAGAGGGGGGTACTTTACTGGGAATTAATACTAGACATTCAAAGCAGATTGGGGAATCAGGAGGTTGGATATAATAAAGTAAGGAAGAAATTACAAGGGCTGCTTCTGATGCTGGCCAAAGTGGTTATTCTGAGAACCAAGTGTAGGGATAAGGGAATTAATGGAACCTACATTTTTAGGAGGACTGAGACATGTCTGGGTATGGAGAGATCAGAGATCAAAGACACTGCTGGATT
Source organism: Xerus rutilus (assembly GCA_028644305.1). Lineage (NCBI taxonomy): Eukaryota > Metazoa > Chordata > Mammalia > Rodentia > Sciuridae > Xerus > Xerus rutilus. The sequence continues at coordinate 83,199,269 of CM053399.1, read as the reverse complement.
AACCTGAAAGGCAAGGTGCACAATATCCCTAGGGAAAAAGAAGCTGCATGTCTCCTGGCAGCCTGCAGAGGACAGAGGAAGGGGCCATTTGGCAGCCTTGCTGCAAGGGCTGGAAGCTATGGGGGATGATTCCTGGCAAACTTGAGCAGGACCCAAAGTGAAGGTCGGGCATACTCATATCACATGACATAGAGAGTACCTAAGTTACCAGAAGAGAGTCAGACATGGACAGGGGTTTACACAGAGGAATACAAGGTGTGGAAACCTACCTAGCTCCTCCCTTCCCCCTTTAGTCTGGCAGCTTGCAGGAACAGCTGGGGAGACCAGATAGGAATTCAAAAGGGTGAGGGTAGGAGTGATTGAGTTTGGAGATTAAACCCAAGAGACCAGGAAGCATGCTGTCCATGAGTGACAAAGGGGATAAAGGATTGGCTCCTCTGCTGCATGAGTGGAACCCAGGAGAGATTCTTGGGGTTCAGTCTTCCAGCAATGATCAGTATCTGCTGAACCCGGGAAGTGCACTGAATTAAAATTGTCAGACCAATTGCCATTCAACCAAGAATCTGGTGCCCAGTTAGGCCTAAACCTCACCTTTAGGAGCTCTGCCTAAGGGATCTCCTCTCACACTCCAGTGATCCCATCCTTGGCGTGGTGCAGACATCAATCTTCAGCCTCTTCTACCTGAAACTACTGAGAAGGGAAGCCAAGAATTTTTTTTTGAACTCCAATGGAAACAATTATTTAACTTTTCATTAAGAACTTTTTTTCTCTATTTTCTCTTTTTAATTGTGTGCTAAATGTTTCATGGGCATCTGTACATACACATATTTGTCTCTTTTTTTCTCATTGCTAGCACTTTTTGAAAGCAATATTTTGTATTTTGAGGGCTAGGATGCCTGATTAGTATATTCTGGTTTGTTTTCTATTCTCCTATTGTTTTATTTATTTTAAAAATTTTTATTATATATACATATATAATTTTTTATTCCTCCTATCTGTTTCACTGCATTCTCTTTGTCACTTTTCTTTTTTTTTTTTTTTTAATTTTTTTTATTTAGGCTTACATGTTAACGGTGTAAATGATTCATTGTGCATAGATAGAGGATAACATATCAATTCTCTAGTTGTGAGTTGCATAGAATAAGAGCCAAATTTTATTGTTCTCTGTTTCACTCTTCTTTTAATCTTTTACTTTGATTTTTCTCTCCTCTTTCCTCATAATCATCAAATCTTACATTTCTTCTGTTCTCTCCCTGTTCACCATTCAAAATTGTAAACCCTTTTGCAAACTCACTGTTTCTATTGTGGACAATATCTGATCACATCATTTCTGTTTACTGTGACAATTAACATTGTAGATGTCATAGCAAGAGCTATTTGGTTTAATATTGTATATTGTTTTTCTTAAAATTTTATTTAGTTGTTGAGGGCTTTTATTTTTATTTATTTATATGGGGTGCTAAGGATTGAACCCAGTACCTCATACATGCTAGGCAAGTGCTGTCCCACTGAGCCACAACCCCATTCCCATGTATATTGTTTGCATTGATTATTGTTATTTTTCTCCACCTAAACTGTGAAATACTGAAACCTTCAGGGACACTATAAATCCACAGGGTAGACATGCCACTGCCTCCAATCTTTACCGTTAGAAAGGTAGACACACAGACAAAATGAAAAAAGCAAGGGTCAAAATGCTCCAAACAATCCAAATACTTTAATAACAAAATCCATCAACACTACAGTGGAAGAAAAGTCATAGAAGTTTATAAAATTCATAGTTAAACTTATCTGTGAAGTAAAGGACAATGTCAGAGTGAATTCAGACAGAACATACAGGAAGTGGAAGATCACTACAATAAAGAAAAATTGTGAAAAAAATCAAGCAGAAACCCTTGAAATGAAAGAATCAATACTCCAAATTAAAAATTATATGGAAAGCATCTCCAGCAGAGTAGACCACTTGGAAGACAGAGTTTCAGGCAAAAAAAAAAAAAAAGACAAAATATATAAGAGACAATGAACAAAATTTCTAAGAAATATGGGATAACATGAAAACACACACACACACACACAAAATCAGGAGAGATGAAGGATTAGAGACACAAACAAAAAGAATACACAATATTTTGAATAAAATATCAGAACATTTTCCAAACCTTAAGAATGAAATGGAACATCAGATACAGGATGCATAGAGAGCCCCAAATACAAAAATATAAAAAATTACAGCAGACCCACAACAAGGCAATTATTAGAAAAATGCCTAACATACAGAATAAGCATAGAATTTTAAAGACTGCTAGAGAAAAACAGCAGGTTACATTTAAGGGAAATCAATCTGAATCTCAGCTTACTTCTCAACTCAGGCCCTCAAAGCTAGAAGGTCTTCAAATAATACGTATTGAGCTCTTAAGGAAAATGAATAACAACCAAGAAGGTTATACTAAGCAAAATTTAGCTTCAGAATTGATGACAAAATAAAAACCTTCCATAATAAACAAAAGTTAAAAGAATTCACAGCTAGAAAGCCTGCACTATAAAACATACTCAATAATACATTTCATGAAGAAATAAAAAATAAAAGGGAAAACCAGCAAACTATTCTTTCAGTTAGAAGAATAGTCAATCAAAGGAGAAACTAATTCAAATTAAAAATCAGAAATATATCAAAGTGACAGGAAATAAAAATCATTTATTAATAATCACACTGAATGTAAATGGTCTCAAAAGATATAGACTGGCAGATTGGATTAAAAAATAAGACCTGACAATATGCTCTCTCCAAGAGATCACCTCATAGGCAAAGACATACACAGACTGACAGTAAAATGTTGTAAAAAAAAATTCACATGGATTTCACAAACAAGAAGAGGTTTTTAGCCTCATACCAGACAAAGTGATTTTCAAGCCAAATTTAATCAAAAGGAACAATGAAGGCCATTTCATATTGCTTAAGGGAAGATATAAGAGTGGTAAATATTTGTGCCCCAAACAATGGAGCATCTCTGTACATCAAAACATCCTTTTCAATTTCAAAAATCAAATAAAACACAACAAAATAATATTGAGTGATTTTAACGACACTCTCTCATCACTTGATAGATCATCCAAACATAAAATAAATAAAAACCTATAAAACTAAAACATACAATTAATAATTTAGACCTAACAGACATATATAGAATATTTCATCTACCAATGACTGAATACACTTTCTTCTCAGCAGTATAAAATTATTTTCTAAAACAGATGATATCTTAGTCCACAAAGCAACTCTTAGCAAATACAAAAAAAAAAAAATGAGAGAAAGCCTTACATTTTATCACATCATAATGGAATTGTATTAGAAATCAATGATAAAATAAAAAATAGAAGCTACTCTAACACCTGGAGATTAAATAGCATGCTATTGAATGACCAATTAATAGCAGAAGAAATCAAGGGTAAAATAAAATAAAAAACTTAGAGGTAAGTGAGAATAGTGATACAACATATCAAAATGTCTGGGACACTTTGTAGGTGGTTCTATGAGGAAAGTTCATTGCATTGAGATCATTTATTAAAACAGCAAAAAATCAACAAATAAATAACCTAACATTATGCCTCAACACCCTAGAAAAAGAAGAAAAAGTCAACACCAAAAGTAATAGAATACAGAAAATAATTAAAATCAAAGCTGAAATCAATGAAATTGAAACAAGTAAAAAAAAATTTTCAAAGAAATCAACAAAACAAAAAGTTGGTTCTTTGAAAAAATAAATAAAATTGATAACCCTTAGCCAAGGTAACAAAGAGAAAGAGGGAAAAAGCTCAAATTATTAAAATCTGTGATGAAAAGAGAAATATCACCACAGATACTAATGAAATGCATATGATTATCAGAAACTATTTTGAAAATTTATACTCCAATAAGATAGAAAATTTTGAAGACATCAACAAATTTCTAGGGACATATGACCTCCTCAGATTGAATCATGAGACATAGAAAATTTAAACAGATCAATTTCCAGGATAAAAGGATACAAAGTAGGAAAAGAAGAGCTCACATTACCCCTATTTGCTGATGATATGATACTGTATTTAGAATACTCAGAAATCTCCACCAGAAAACTTGTAGAACTGATGAACTCAGAAAATAGCAAGATATAAAATTAACACCCATGAATCAACTCTTATATACCAATAATAAATCAGCTGAAAGAGAAATTAGAAAAAACTATCCCACTCACAATAACCTCAAAAAGAATATTTGGGAATAAATCTACCAAAAGAGGTGAAAGACCTCCACAATGAAAACTACAGAACACTAAAGAAAGAAGTTGAAGAAGACCTTAGAAAATGGAAAGATCTCCCATGTTCTTGGATAGGCAGAATTAACATTGTCAAAATGGCCATACTACCAAAAGTCTATACAGATTTAATGCAATTCCTATTAAAGTTCCAATGATGTTCTTCATAGAAATAGAAAAGGCTGTCATAAAATTCGTTTGGAAAAACAAAAGGCCCAGAACAGCCAAAACAATCCTTTGAAAAATGAAGCAGGAGGAATCACAATACCAGAACTTAAATTACAGAACTACAGTAGCGAAACAAAATGGTTTTACATGAAAAAATGAAGACCATTGAAACAGAATAGAAAATACAGAGACAAAACCACACAAATACAGTTATCTCATACTAGACCAAGGCACCATAAACATACATTGGAGAAAGGATAGCCTCTTCAACAAATAGTGCTAGGAAAACTGGAAATTCATATGTAGCATAATGAAATGTAACCCTTATTTCTCACCCTGCACGAAACTCAACTCAAAGTGGATAAAGGACCTAAGCATTAAACCACAGACCCTGTGCTTACTAGAAAAGTTTAGGCCCAACACTCCATCCTGTAGGCTTAGGAACTGAATTCCTCAACAAGATTCCTAAAGTGCAAGAAGTAAAATCAAGAATCAATGAATAGGATAGTATCAAACTAAAAATTTTCTTCACAACAGAAGAAACAATCAAGAGAACAAACAAAATGGGAGAAAATTTTTGCCACATCAGATAGAGGTGCACATAGAGCATAATTCTCCAGGATATATAAAGAACAAAAAAAACTTAATGCTGCCCCTACTGTTCCACACCAGAGCGCAGGCCCAGGCCCAGGCCAAAGGGGAGATCAATTCGGATCTCAGAAGACTTTTCAACCCAGACTCTGAAAGCCAGGAGATCTTAGAGCAACATATACCAATCTCTGAAAGAAAATGGATGCAAACCAAAAATTTTATATGGAGTAAAATTAAGCTTCAGATTTGATGATGAAATAAAAACCTTTCATGATGAACAAAAGTTAAAAGAATTTACAGCAAGAAAGCCTGCACTATACAGCATTCTCAGCAAAATATTCCATGAGGAAGATATGATAACCAACAATAAAAATCTGCAAAGAGAGGAACAACATCAAAGGAAAGGCCAATCAAAGGAGAAACGAAGTCAAGTCATAAACAAAAAAATAAACCAAAATACCAGGATTACAAATCATATTTCAATAATAGCCCTGGATGTGAATATGTGACTGGACTAAACTCATCAATTAAAAGACATAGAGTGACAGATTGGATAAACAACAAAAACAACAACAATATGCTGCCTTCAAGAGACTCATCTCACAGAAAAAGATATCCACATACTGAAGGTGAAAGTGTGGTGGGAAAACACGTATCACTCACATAGACCTTGTAAACAAGCAGGGGGTTCCACCCTCATATCAGATAAAGTGGACTTCAAGCCAAAGTTAGTGAAAAGGAATAAAGAAGGACATTTCATACTGCTTAAGGGAATCATACATCAACAAGACATAACAATCGTAAATATCTGTGCCCCAAACAATGGGGCATCTATGTATATCAAAAACAACCCTTTTCAACTATAAGAATCAAATAGATCACAACACAATAATACTGGATAACTTTAACACACCTGTCTCATCACTAGATAGATCTTCCAAACAAAAACTAAACAAAGAAGCAAGATATAAAATAGCAAGATACAAAATTATCTTGCTCAATAAGTTAGACTTAACATATATCTGTAGAATATTCCATCCACCAATGAGTGAATACACTTTTCTCAGCAGCACATGGATCCTTCTCCAAAATAGAGTATATGTAATGCCACAAAGCAAATCTTAGCAAATAAAAAAAAAATAGAGATACTATCCTGCATCCTATTTGACCACAATGGAATAAAATTAGAAATCAATGACAGATTAAAAAAATAGAAACTACTCCAACACCTGAAACTAAATAATACACTATTGAATGATGCATGGATAACAGGAGACATCAGAGAAAAGAAAAAAATTCTTAGAGGTAAATGAGAACTCCAATACAACATATCAAAATCTCTGGGACACTATGAAGGCAGTACTAAGAGGAAAGTTTATTGCATTAAGCTCATTCATTAAAAGAAAAAAAACTCAACAAATAGAAGACCTGACACTACATCTCAAAGCCCTATAAAAAGAGGAGAAAACCAACACCAAATTATTTCTTGTCAAAAGTAGAAGACAAGAAATAATTAAAATCAGAGCTGAAATCAACGAAATTGAAACAAAAACAATTCAACAAATTGACCAAAAAAAAAAGCTGGTTCTTTGAAAAAATAAACAAAATTGACAAGCCCTTAGCCACCCTAATGAAAAGAAGGAGAGAGAAAGCCCAAATTACTAAAATTCATGATGAAAAAGGAACTATCATGACAGACACTACTGAAATTCAGAGGATACTTAGAAACTATTTTGAAAATTTATACTCCAGTAAAATAGAAAACCGAAAAGACACCAACAAATTTCTAGACACATATAACCTACCCAAACTGAACCAGGAGGACATACACAACTTAAACAGATCAATTTCAAGCAAGGAAATAGAAAACACCATCAAAACTCTACCAACCAAAAAAATCCCAGGAACAGACAGATTCTCAGCCGAGTTCTATAAGACCTAAAAAGAAGAATTAATACCAATACTCCTCAAATTATTCCATGAAACAGAAAAGGAGGGAACCTTTCCAAACTCATTCCATGAGGCTAGAATCACCCTGATACCAAAACCAGATAGAAACACATCAAAGAAAGAAAATTTCAGACCAATATCCCTGATAAACATAGATACAAAAATTCTCAATAAAGTTTTGGCAAATTGCATACAAAAACATTTAAAAACTAGTGCACCATGATCAAGTGGGGTTCATTCCAGGAAAGCAAGGTTGGTTCAACATATGGAAATCAATAAATGTAATCTATCACATCAATAGACTTAAAGATAAGAATAATATAATTATATCAATTGATGCAAAGAAAGCATTTGACAAAATACAGCACCCTTTCATGTTGAAGACACTAGAAAAAACTAGGGATAGTAGGAACATACCTCAACATTGTAAAAGATACCTATGCTAAACGAAAAGCCAACATCATCCTAAATGGAGAAAAATTGGAAGCATTACCTCTAAAAATGGGAACAAGAAAGACAGGGATGCCCTCTCTCACCACAGCTACTTAACATAGTCCTTGAAACTCTAGCCAGAGTAATTAGACAGATGAAAGAAATTAAAGGAATATCAATAGGAAAAGAATAATTCTAATTATCATTATTTGCTGACAATATAATTCTATACTTAGGGGATCCAAAAAATTCCAGCAGAAAACTTCCAGAATTAATAAATGAATTCAGCAATATAGCAGGATATAAAAATCAAGATCCATAAATCAAATGCATTTCTATGCATCAGTGATGAAACTTCTGAAAGAGAAATTAGGAAAATACCCCATTCACAATAGGCTCAAAAAATAAAATAAAATACTAGGGAATAAATTTAATAAAAAATAAAATAAAATACTCAAGAATCATTGTAGAGGTGAAAGACCTCTACAAGGAAAACTACAGGATACTAAAGAAAGAAATTGAAGAAGATCTTAGAATATGAAAGAATCCTCCATGCTCTTAGATAGGCAGAATCAATATTGTCAAAATGGCCATACTACCCAAAGCGCTATACAGATTCAATGTGATTCCAATTAAAATCCCAATGTCATTCCTTATAGAAATAGAAAAGTCAATCATGAAATTAATCTGGAACAATAAGAGACCTAGAATAGCCAAAGCAAGCCTTAGCAAGAAGAGTGAAGCAGGGGGCATCACAATACTAGACCTTAAACTATACTACAAAACTATAGTAACAAAAACAGTGTGGTATTGGCACCAAAATAGACATGTAGAACAATGATACAGAATAGAAGACACAGAGAAAAACCCACATAAATACAGTTATCTCATACCAGACAAAGGTGCCAAAAACAGACATTGGAGAAAAGATAGCCTCTTCAACAAATGGCGCTGGGGAGACTGGAAATCCATATGGAGCAAAATGAAACTAAACTCTTATCTCTCATCATGCACAAAATTCAACTCAAAGTGGATCAAGGACCTAGGAATTAGATCAGAGACCTTACACCTACTAGAAGAAATATCAGGCCCAACCCTTCATCACATTACATTAGGCCCCAACTTCCTTAACAAGACTCCTAAAGTGCAAGAAATAAAATCAAGAATCAATAAATGGGATGGATTAAAACTAAAAAGCTTCTTCTCAGCCAAAGAAATAGTCAATGAGGTGAACAGAGAGCCTAAATTATGGGAGCAAATTTTTCCCACGTGCACATCAGATAAAGCACTAATCTCCAGGATATATAAAGAAGCCAAAAAATTTAACAACAAAAAAACAAACAACCCAATCAATAAATGGGCTAAGGAGCTGAACAGACACTTCTCAGAAGATATACAACCAATCAATGAATGTGTAAAAAAATGTTCAACATTTCTAGCAATTAGAGAAATGCAAATCAAAACTACTCTAAGATTTCATCTTGCACCAGTCAGAATGGCAGTTATCAAGAATACAAACAACAATAAGAGTTGGTGAAGATGTGGTGAAAAAGGCACACTCAAACATTGCTGGTGGGACTGAAAACTGGTGCAACCAATCTGGAAAGTGGTATGGAGATTCCTTAGAAAACTTGGAATGGAACCACCATTTGACCTAGCACTCCCACTCCTTGGTCTATACCCAAAGACTTAAAATCAGCATACTACAGTAATGCAGCCACTTCAATGTTTATAGCAGCTCAATTCACAATAACTAAACTGTGGAATCAACCTAGATGCCCTTCAATAGAAAAATGGATAAAGAAACTGTGGTTTTTTATATATATATATATATATATATATATATATATATATATATATATATATGCACAATGGAATATTAACTCAGCATTAAAAAAGAATAAAATTATGGCATTTGCAGGTAAATGGTTGGAGTTGGAGAATATCATGCTAAGTAATCAATCCCAAAAAACCAAAGCCTGAATGTTCTCTCTGATAAGTGGGTGTGGATTCATAATGGGGGAGGGGGCATGACAGAATGGAGGGAGCTTGCTCAAAGGTGGGGGGGGAGGGGACATAATGGCAGGAAAGATGGTGGAATGATATGGACATCATTGCCCTAGATACATGTATGTATGCCTGCACATGCACATATGGTATGACTCTACATCATGTACAACCAGAGAAATGAAAAGTTTTGCTCCATTTGTGTATAAAACAAACAAACAAACAAAATCTTAACACTCAAAAATAAATAACCCAGTCAGTGAATGGGCAAAGTAACTGAAGAGAAACTTCACAGAAGAAATACAAATGGTCAACAAGTATATGAAAAAATGTTCAATTTCTCTAGCAATTAGAGAAATGCAAATTAAACCTGAGATTTCATGTCACTCCAGTCAGAATGGTATCAATCAAGAATACAAGCTACCATAAATGTTGGTAAGGATGAGGGGCAAAATGTACACTCAGAAATTGTTGGAGGGATTGTAAATTGGTGCAACCACTCTGGAAAGTAGTATGGAGATTCTTCAAACAAAAATGAAACCACCATTTGACCTGATTATACCACTCCTTAGTATATATTCAAAGGAGTTAAAGTCACCATATTATAGTGACACAGTCACATCAATGTTTATAGCTATGGAACCAATCTAGTTGCCCTTCAAGAGATGAATGGGTAAAGAAAATGTGGTGTACTATAGAAAGCAGTATGGAGATACCTCAGAAAACTTGGAATGAATCCACCATTTGACTCAGCTATCCCACTCCTCAGTTTATACCCAAAGGACTTAAAATCAGCATACTACAGTGACACAGCAACATCAATGTTTAAAGCGGCTAGATGCCCTTCAACAGAGGAATAGTAAAGAAAATGTGGTACATATACACAATTAAATATTACTCAGCCTTAAAGAAGAATGGAATTATGGCATTTGCAGGTAAATGGATGGAACTAGAGAATATCATGCTAAGTGAAATAAGCCAATCCCCCAAATCCAAAAGCTAAATATTCTCTCTGATAAGCATATGATGATCCATAGTGAGTTGGAAGGATAAGGAAGAATGAAGGAGCTTTAGTTTGTGTAGAGAGGAATCAGAGGAGGGAAGGGTTGTGAAGATGGGAAGAACAGTAGAAAGAGATGGACATTATTACCTTATATACATGTATGATTACACTAGTACACTAGTGGAATCTGAACCATGTACAGCCAGAGGACAGAGAAGTTGTGCTCCATTTGTGTACTGTATGTCAAAATGCATTGTACTGTAAAATAAATTTTAAAAAAGAAACTGTTGTGTGTGTGTGTGTGTGTGTATATATAGAATATATATATATAGTATTACCCAGCCATAAAGAAGAATGAAATTATAGCATTTGCCATTAAATGGATGCAACTAGAGACTATTATTCTAAGTGAAATAAGCCAATCTTCAAAAAACAAAGGTAAAATGTTCTCCCTAATTTGCTGATGATAATATACAACAAAGGCTGGATAGGAAGAAGAGAAGTTCAGAAGATTAGACAAAGGGGAATGAAGGGAATGGAGGGGCATTGGAATCAGAAAGACAGTGAAATAATTAGGGCATAACTTACCCATGTTCATATATAAATACATCACCAGTGAAACCTACATATTTATAGTTACAAGAGTGAGATCCTAATTAGAATAAGCTATGCTTCATGTACGAATAATATATCAAAAACACACTACTATCATGTATATCTAAAGAGAATAAATAATTAAAATTTTGTTTCTTAAGAACAGAAGTTTTAAAACATGATGACATGTAATTAACCATGTTTTTTCCCTTTTCATTATTGCTTTTCATGTTTTCTCTAAGAATATTTGCCCTTAGGATTTCTTCTTGAAGCTTTAAAGTTTTGGGTTTTATGTGTTGGTCCCAGTTTTTATTGATGATATAAGATTTATTTAAAGCAACTTTATTTTTCTATTGAAATTCCTTTGCACATTCATTGAAAATCAATTTACCATATATTAGTTGGTCTAATTATAGATTCTATATTCTGTTCCATTTATCTATTTGGCCAGATGCCAATATGACGTAAAGGTAATTCTATCTTAACTACAGTGACTTTACAGTGAATTTTGATATCAATTATTATTAAGTTTACTATTCTGCTTGTTTTGACTATTCTAAATCCTTCATTTATCCACATAAATTTTAGAATTAGCTTGTAAATTTCAACCAAAAAAGTACACCTTCTGAGGTTTTTGACTGTAGTTGGATTAAATCCAGAGATTGATAGAACTGACATCATTAAAATTGTTTGCTAATCAATAAATATATCTCTCCACTTTTTTAAGGACTTTTAAAATACTTTTTTCAGCAATGCTTTATGCTTTTGGTATAGAGATGTTGCATTTTTGTTGAATTGATTCTTATGTTTTAGGTTTGATTATTTTGCTTTTCTTTCAGTTTCATTTTCCAAATATTATTTGTTGTATTATAAATATTATTGATTTTAAATGCTAGTCTTATATCCTGTGACATTATTTCTAGTAGTTTTCTTTTGTATTTCTTAGGATAGCACTTATGAATCCCACAAAAAAAGAAAGTTTTATTTCTACCTTTTAAAACATTTTTCCATTCTTTGCCTTATGGCGTTGGTCAGGACGTTCATGACAATGTTGACTAAAAGTAGTGAGAGTGGACATTTTTGTCTTGATACTGATTTTAGGAGAAAAGCATTCATGTTTTATCACTCAATATGAGGTTATCTTTAGAGTTTTCCTAGATGCTTTTTTTTATAACATTGCATAAGTTTCATTTCCTAGTTTCCTAAGCATTTTGTCATTCAAGGTGATAAATTTTTGTCAAACGCTTCTTGTGCATCCATTGGTTTTTATCCTTTATTTCATCAGTAAGTTAAACTATGGTGATTAATTTTTCAATGTTTGACTTGCATTACAAAGATTAACTGCCTCCCTCCATTTTGGCATGATATTCCATCCTTTTTATATGTTGTTGAGTTTCATTTGTTCATATTTTGTTAGCAACATTTGCAATTATATTAATGGAGAATTTTTATCTGTAATTTACCTGTAAGTTCTTTAGGTTTTGTTAATGGGGTTATACTGACATCATGGAAAACATTGGGTTGTTTTTCTCTTCTGCTTGGGATCAAATTCTATTTCCTGTCTGAAAGCACCTCCAGATATAAACAGGCAAACAGATCACCTCACATCTTCCCTGTTTTTCTATTTTTGAATGTAATGTTTCTGTACTGTTTACTGTTCAATAATTGAAAGTATCTATGTGTATATATACTTATATATATGTGTGTATATATATCTATGTGTATATATATGTGTGTAAGTGTGTGTATATATATGTATATATATGTATATATACACACATACATATCAAACTATTTGTGTAGATATTTCCATTTAATAGCTGTTTATTAACAGAAGCTGAGTTCAGGACCAGAGACTCATGTCTGAAATCTGTGGCACCACAAATTCTTAGGAGACAAAATTTCAGAGTATCTGGATATAGTCAGTTTTATCTGTGACTCTCTGAAGAAGTGCAAACACATTTTATCATAAAAAAGTAAGTTTAGAAATATACTTGTGTCATAAATATCTAATCTTAGAAAAAACTGATGTATAAATAGTGGTTATTAGAAAATTAATATTAGAAGAGAGATGAAATAGAGAATTGTTCTACTCATGTTTGTCATTTAACTAAATAAATACTTACTGAGAAAACACATGCAAAATACAATACCACTCTCTAGTTTGATTTTAACGGAGGGAAATGGGGAAGTACAGAGAGAATAAAACTTGCACATGCACATATGCACATGTTAGTATCTTATATGCTTAATTTTATTATGTTAGGAAGAGGAGGGGAAGCAAAAGAAGAAGAAGGAGGAGGAGGAGAAGGGGGAGGGGAAGGGAGAGGAGGAAGAGAAAAGGGAGAAGGAGAGAGAGAAAGAGAGAGAGAGAAGAGCTAATTTTTTTAGGCTGAAAAAAAGGGATGCTAATTAGTAACAAAAATGTGAAAGCATAAAACTTTCTGGTAAAAGTAAATGCAAGTCAAATTCAGAAAATTATAATATTGTAATGGTAATGTATACAAGTCACATATATATTTAGTATAAGTACAAAAAAGAGAAAATCAAGCCTGGCATGGTGGTGCAAGCCTGTAATCCCAGCACTTTGGGAGGCTGAGACAGTAGAATCGCGAGTTCAAAGCCAGCCTCAGCAACAGCGAGGCGCTAAGCAACTCAGTGAGACTCTGTCTCTACATAAAACACAAAATAGGGCTGAGGATGTGGCTCAGTGGTCGAGTGCCCCTGAGTTCAATCTCCAGTACTAAAAAACAAAGAGAAAAAATCATAAATTTGACATCAAACATTTTAAACCTAAGGTAGAGTTGGAGTAAATGTGTAGTGGGATATTTTGCAACCAAAGTTAAGTTGTTATCAGTTTAAAATAGCTTATTATTAGATGTTTTTATAAATTATATGGTAACCACAAAGCAAAAATCTAAGGTAAATACATAAAAGATAAGGAATCAAAAGCATAAAAACTGCAGAAAATCAGAGAAGACATCAAGAATGGAAGAAAAATCAAAGGCTCTACAAAATAACCACAACACAATGAATACAATGGCAGTAATAAATCCTTACATATAAATAAATAATTCTTTTGACATTCCTATGTTCATATATAAATATATGACCAGTGTAACTCCATATCATGTATAATCACAAAAATGGGAAGTTATACTCCATGCATGTTTGATATGTCAAAATACATTTTACTGTCATGTATAACTAAGAACAACAAATAAAAAAATTTTTAAATAAATAATTCTCTTGAATATAAATGGATTACATTCTCCAATGGAAAGTCATAGAGGGGCTGAATGGACTTAACAACAAATAAGACTTACCTATATGCTGCCTAATACTCATTTCACCTATAAAGACACACATAAATAAAAATAAAGGTATAAACAATAAAAATAAAGGTATAAACAAAAGGCATTATATGCAATTAAAAACCAAAAGGAAGCACAAATATCTATAATTACCTCAGACAAAAATTATTAAATGAAATAGAAGTCATTATTTAATGAGTAAGGGGTAATTCATCAGGTTGACATAGCAAGTATGTAAATATATATTTTTTCATATATTATTAATATTTTGTATATTATGTATATGTATTATGCATACACACACATTCAATTTTGGAACTCTGAACTATATAAAGCACATGCTAATATATTGAAGGGGAGAGAAATACTCTAGTACAATAATAGCAGAGGACTTCAATACCCCACTCTCAGTAATAGACAAATCACCTAGAAATATAACCAATTAAGAATAACTGGACTTAAAGCTGAATGTAAGATAAAACAGACCTAACAGGCATATACAGAATGTTCCATCCAACAGCAGCAGAATCCACATTCTTCTGAAATACATAGGATATCCTCCAGGAAAGGTTATATGTTACACCACAAAACAAATCCTAAAAAAATTAAGAAGACTAAAAATCACAGAAAATATCTTTCCCAATTACAATTGTATGAAACTACAAATCAATAACCAGAGGAATCTTAGGAAATTCAAACATATATGGAAAGTAAACAACATATTCCTGAACAACCAAGGGTCAATGAAAAAATTAAAGGAGAAATTAAAAAATATCTTGAGACAAACTAAAATAGACATATAAAAAAACTTATGGAATGCATCAAATTCAGTTCAAAGAAGGAGGTTTATAGCAATAAACAAATGCATCCCAAAATAAAAACACCCATAAAATAATAAAACAAAATCCCATTGGTCAATAAAGAAACTCTTATACAGTGAGCATAATGTGTCACAGTTTGAAGGTAAAGATAATTTTTGATTGTTAAAATTTGTTCAATGGCTTAGCTAGAATAGACTTATAATAATTGTCTTGTAATAAATGTGTGATGGTATAAAAATATTTGTGCAATTATAAATGAAATATTAATCTTGGTAATATGCCCATATTCAAGTGCTTACTTTTAGACATTTCAATGAAATTAATAAAGTTGATTTGTGTTCAATGACAACAACAAAATCCTAAATAAACAACGTTACAGCTCAAGAAGCATAAAAACAGAAACAAAACTAACAGGGGTCGCAAAATAAGGTCAGAGAAGAAATACATGAATTAGAGACTAGAAAAATAACAGAAGAGATAAAAAAAGCTAAGAATTAAAAAGATAAAATCAATAATTAGGTAAAGTAAGAAAAAAGGAGAGGAGACTCAAAATCAGCAATGAAAGAGGTAGAACTATGACTGAGACCACAGAAATACAAAATATCATAAGAGACTACTGTGAATAGTTATATGTCAACAAGGTGAATAATCTAGAATAAATGGATAAATTCTTATACATACACAACTTCAAAAAATATCAAAGAAATAGGAAATCCACACAGATCAATAATAAATTGGTAAATTGAATCAGTGTTTTAAAAAGTCTCTCATCATAGAAGAGCCCAGAACCTGATGGCTTCATTGATGACATCTACCAAACATTTAAAGAACTAATACAAATCCTTTTCAAACTCTTTCAAAAAATTAAAGAGGGAATATATCCAAACTCCTCTTATTAACCAGCATCAACCTGATACCAAAGCTGAATAAGAGTACTCTGAGAAAGCAAAATTACAGGGCAATATCCCTGATAAACAGATGTAAAAATCTCCAACAAAATACTAGTATTCCAAATTCAATAGTGCATTAATAAATTCATTCACCAAAATCAAATGGGTTTCATCTCTAAATTTCAAGGATGGTTCAAAAATGTGCAAATTTATAAATGTAATGCACCACATTTAACAGAATAAAGTACAAAAGCCACATGATCAACTCATTTGATGCAGGGAAAGCATTTGACAAAATTCAACATTGGTTGAAACAATAGCATTTGCTGGTAAATGGATGGAGCTGGAGAATATCATGCTAAGCGAAATAAGCCAATACCAAAAAACCAAAGGCTAAACACTTTCTTTCATGTGCAATGAAATTCACAGTGAGGCCGTTGAGTAGGGTTAGAGAAGAACATAGGTACTTTGGATTAGGCAGAGATGCATAAAGGGAGGGGAGGGGGTGTAGGGGTAGGAAGGATAGTAGAATGAATAAAATATTTTTAGCCTATGTGCATATATGACTACATGACCAGTGTGATTCTAACATTATGTACAACCAGAAGAATGAGAAGTTATACTCTATTTAGGCATGATGTGTCAAAATGCATTCTACTGTCATGTATAACTAATTAGAACAAATTTTAAAACTTTAAAAAATTCAATATTCATTCATGATAAGAAATCTCAAGAAATTAGGTATAGAAGGAATTAATCTCAATGTTAATAAAGACTGTATGTGACAAACCCACAGCTAATCTCACACTTAAAGGTGAAAAGTTGAAAGTTTTTCTTCTAAGATCAGGAACAAGTCAAGAATGCCCACCTTTGACACTTCTGTTCAACACAAAACTGTACTTTTAATTAGAGAAATTATGCAAGAGAAAAGAGTTAAAAAGCATTCTAATTGGACAGGAAAAAAACTAAATTGTCTGTATGCAGATGACATGGTATTATATACAGAAAACCCTAGAGACTTTACCAAAATACTATTAGAACTAGCAAATTAATTCACAAAGTTAAAGTATATAAAATCAACATAAAAAAATCAGTAGCATTTTTATATGATAAAAACAAACTGCCAGAAAAAGGAATCATTAAACATATCCTATTTACAATCATTAAGGGCTGAGGTTGTGGCTCAGTGGCAGAGCGCTTGCCTCGCACGTGTGAGGCACTGGGTTCGATCCTCAGCACCACATAAAAATAAGTAAACAAAATAAAGACACTGTCCATGTATAACTAAAAAATATTTTTTAAAAAAAGTAAATTTAACCAACAAAGTAAAAGATCTCTGTATTAAAAATTATAAAATATTGATGAAAGAAATTGAAGAAGATACAAATTTAAATGGAAAGATATTCTGTGCCCAAGGACTAGAAAAAATATTGCTAAAATACCTATATGATGCAAAGTAATTAAAAAATTTGTATGTATTTTCTATTAAAATTCTTAAAACATTTTTCACAAGAATAGTAAAAAACTGTCCTGAAATTCATGTGGGACCACAAGGGACCAACAACAACAACAACAAATTCTTGATCAAAAAAACCAAAACTATATTCATCATACTACCTGATTGCAAAATCTACTACAAGGATATAGTAATGAAAACAGCATGCCAATGCATAAAGCAGACACATAAACTAACGAACAGATTATGGGGTCCAGAAATAAGTCCACACAGTACAGGCAATTGATTTTTGACAAAGATGACAAGAAGACATGATGGGAAAAGGACGATTCCTGCATTGGGACTAACTGGTTATTCACATGCGGAAGAATCAATAAGACCTTTGTCCTACACCATGCATAAAAACTAACTCAAAGTAAATTAAAGACTTAAATGTAAGACCCAAACTGTAAAATAGATGGGAGAAAGTAAGAGGAAATTCTCTATGATATCAGTCTGGGCAATTATTTTTTTTTTTTGGATATGGACCCAAAAGTACAGGCAACTAAAGTAAAACTAGAGAAATAGGATAAACAACTACTGAACAGCAGTTTAGAGACATTGATTAAGCAATACAGGAGTGTAAATGAGAGAAAGAAAGCAGATGAAATGGGTCTCTTGCTCTGGATGTATGGGGAGGTAAATTTTGGACCATGATAAAGGGGAAGATAACATAAGTGGAGCCTAATTTTGTTTGTTTTGTTCATATGGTTAATATTGGTTTTTTTTTTAATATTTATTTTTTAGTTGTAGGTGGACAGAATATCTTTATTTTATTTTTATGTGGTGCTGAGGATCGAACGCAGTGCCTCACGCATGCTAGGAGAGCACGCTACCACTGCGCCATAACCCCAGCCCCAAATATTGGGTTTTGAATGTTACAAAAACCTTGCTTTTCTGGAATAAACCTAACTTGATCACGATTCTTTCGTTTTATTGCTTTTTTTCCCTATTGTTTGTATGTTTTGTATTTCATTGATTTCTATTGATGTTTACTTTTCTGTTTTATTTTTGTGGGGTTTTTTGTTTGTTTGTTTTGGTATTAAGGATTAAACTTAACCACTGATCCACATCCCCAGCCCTTTTTTGTATTTTATTTAGAAACAGGGTCTCACTAAGTTGCTTAGTGGCTCACTTTTTGCTGAGGCTGGCTTTGAACTTTTGATCCTCCTGTCTCAGCCTCCCAAGCCACCGGGATTATAGGCATGCACCACCATGCCCAGCTTAGTTTTAGTTTTAATTTGTTCTTCTTTCTGGTTTCTTGGGTTTCCAGTACATGTCTAAACTTACCACAGCCTACCTTCAGGTGCCAATGTACTACATTCATTATTGTACAAAAACCTTAAAGTAGTTATACTTCTAATTATTCTCCCAGATTCTGTGCAATAGATGTGACACATTTAACTTTTATACATGCAATAAACCATATATTAAGACAATTGTTATATTTTTAAATATTTTTTTAGTTGTAGATGGACACAATATCTTTGTTTTATTTATTTTTATGTGGTGCTGAGAATCGAACCCAGTGTTTCACGCATGCAAGGCAAGTGCTCTACCACTGAGCCACAATCCCAGCCCCCATTGTTATTTTTAAAGTAAAGATAAGTATCTTTAAAGAGATATAAACAAAAGGAAAATGAATATCTATTCTGTTTACCCTAGATATTATTTCTAGCGATCTTTATTTCTTCATATAAATTTACAGTTCTATTTGGCATTGTTTTCCTTCTGTTTGAAAGGACTTTATTTCACATTTCTTGTAGCAAAGATCTGTTAGTGATGAATTACTTCCACTTTTCTATATTGAAAAGATCCTCTCATTTCTGAAAGATGTTTCTACTGGTTATAGAATTCTTTTTTATCCTTTTTATTTTTCACTATTTTTCAGATCAGTTGTTTTTCTCCCAGCATTTAAAAAAATAGTACTTTAGTTGGATAGCTGTGATCCCAGCTACTTGAGAGACTAAGGGATGAGGATTCCGAGTTTGAGGCCAGCCTGGGCAACTTAGCGAAACCCTCAGAAACTTAGCAAGACCTATTTCAAAATAAAATAATACAAAGTGTCTGAGGATGTGGCTCAGGGGTAGAGTGAATGCCCCTGGGTTCAATTCCCAGTACCACAAAAAGTGAATAAAAATATTGCTTCACTGTCTTCTTGCTTATATTGTTTCACATGGGAAATGTTCTGTTATATTAATCTTTGTTCTTTAGAACATATCTTTTTTCTCTGATTGAAGATTTTTTCTTCTTATCAGTTCTCAGCAATTTTATGATGATGTGTTCTGGTAGAAGGTTTTCCATTTCCTTTGCTTGGAATTTATTCAGTATTTTGTATCTTTGGGTATATAGTTTTCCAAAAGTTTAGAAAACTTCTAATTATTACATCTTCAATATTTGTTTCTGTACTGTAACTTACTTCTTTCCTTTGAGACTCCAAAACACATTTTAGGCCAGTTGAAGTTGTTTCTCAGGTCATCAATTCATTGCTGATTTATAAAATTTATTTCTTTTCTATGTTTCATTTTGAATAGTGTATTAGTTTGTTTTCCACTGTTATTACAAAATATATGAAGGTGGGTAATTTATAAAGAAAGGAAGGTTGTTTAACTTACAGTTCTGGAGGCTAAAAGTCCAAGATCAGGCAGCATCCTCAATCTGTCCTTAGATAAATGTGAGCCTCTGTGTCACATCATGATGAATAGCATGGGGGTAGGGGTAGATGAGTGTGGAGAGAGATTGCATGGTCAGATAGAAAGCAAGCAATTGGGGAAGGGCCAGTCTTACTCTTCATAATGACCTTCTCATGAGAACCAACCAGTGTTCCATGAGAACTACATTTATTCCTTCTAAGGGTAGCATCTTCAATGACCAAATCACCTCCTACTGGGCTCCATCTCTTTAAGGTTTCTCTAAGTCTCAACATCACCACATTGAGGATGAAGTTTCCAACACAAGAAGCTTTGGAGGACACACTACATCAAAACCATTTCTTTTCTATATATTCAGGTTCACTAGTCTTTTCTTCTGCAGTGTCTGATCTGCTGTTAATCCTACCCAATGTATTTCTCTTCTCCTATGATATAGTTTTCAATCTACTAAAGGTTGACTTGGTTTTGTAATAATCTTCCTTCTATTTACCTTTCAAATATATGTGATAGCATTATTCTATGTGTTAATATTCTTTATTTTCTAGCTTTTGAGATATTATTGAGTCAATTTAAATTGATTGTTCTCAGTAAGAATCTTATTTTTCTGCTTCTTTGTATATATAGCAATGTTTTATGAGAATTCCAGTCATTGTGATTTTACCTTATTGAGTGCTGATTATTTTTGTATTCCCATAAATATTTTTAAGCTTTGTTTTGAAATGAAATTAAGTTACTTAAAACAATATGATCCTTTTATGTCTTACCTTTGAGATTTATTGGATAGAATCTTAGCAGTACTTAATCCAAGGATAACAGGTTTCCACTCTTCAGGCAGGTTCTCTGTGGAATATATATTATGCCCCATGAGTCACAGGTTTCCCAGTCTGGCTGTGATAATAGGTACTGTGAAGTGTCCAGCTCTATGTACTGGACAATTTGGCTGTTTTCTCAGTGACAGTTTTTTTTACATGAATGCACAAATAAGTACTGAAACAAAATACTGGAAGAGGACCCACTGCAACTTCTAGGGCTCTGTTTGGGCAGTTGTTAGATCTCCAGTACAGTGTCTCATGAATTCTAATCAGTTTGGTCTTCATGGACATTCAGTTCATCTTCTCATTCAAGGAGTCTTTCAGGTTCTCCTTAGTTTCACTTTCTTTCCTCTGTGTCCCCTGGAAATTCTCCCGAGGCGTTAGAATGAAGTAGTTGTAGGTGTCACCTAATTTGTTTCCCATCTCTCAGGGATCACTATTCTTCATGATCAAAAGTCCAGTATCTTTAAACTGTTGTTTCACTTGTACTGTCAATATTCTTTATTTATTTGGTAGGTTATATATGTTTCCCCTAAATAGCTGGAAATGGAAGTCCTCCCTTCATAGATTTCTATTTCCACAAGTGTCCAATGCAGTGCATGTTAAATGTTCTGCAAATGAAAGTTTATAACAAAGATATTGTCTGAAGTTCCAGTATCGACATTATATTAAGCAAGGGCTACTGAAACCAAAAATAGTATTAATTTTCAGAATAAAACCTAAGAGCTAAGGTACTTTTACCAGTGAGTGCAATATTCAGATCTCATTAGGCAACAGAACTTCACAGAAACTTGCAAAGAATATTTCTGCATGCAAGATAAAGAGAGAACCTTTTTCTCCTCTGAGGAAAATTTTCATGAGAAAATGAGATGCATTAGTCTTGTTTTTCCTCCCTGTTTCATGTTAATAGCAGTTATACATCTGGAACAAAAAGGAAGCAGAGGTGAATGAATTTTCCCAGGTCTTTCACACAAAAAAATACCAGAGATAGCAAAAGGGGAATAGACTTTATTCAATTTCTGCACAATATTCATCAGGTACAGAAAATCAGCCTATTAACAGGTACCGGTTCTTTTATCCTTTCAGTCTAGCAGCTCTTTCTAACTCTGTAAGGAAAATTACTTCCAATCTGTTAAAATATAAAATGTATGTGTGATTTTTATGCAAACTGTGTAGCCTGTATTAAAGTATAGTCTAATTTTCTAATAAATATTTCTGCTCATAAAGATCTGAGCCTAATAAACGTGTCAATTCTGGTTAAACTCAATCTCACAAGGTGAAGCTTCAACAGACCCTGGTTTGAACTGGGAAGCAGATTTGGAACTATGTCCTGCATTTGGGTAATAAGAGGCTTATTGTTTATTTAGTTATACCCCACGGGAATTTTGGCTTCATATTACTAGAGAAATAACTTATGCTAATATTTGCAAAAAAGATTCAAAGTTTTACTTTTCTTTTATATTTTGCTATATTTGGTTTCATACTTTGAGAAGGAAGGTATTTTATTACAACCCTTTGGCTATGAGCAGAGAATCGACAAGAATGTGGTAGGAGAATGGCCTGTTGCCTGCCCACGGCAGGGAGGGACAGTTGTTAGCTATATTTTTAAATTAAACTTCCATAAGCCACTCAGCTTCAAAGTGCTTGGGGCTTGACGGCCATAGAAGACTTATGGTACCACAGCATGACTGTCTCAGAGTGTGTAGTTAGTCCAGTCATAATTTTCTCAAATTATCGGTTACCTTTTTTGGTTAGCTATTACAGACTCGGCTGGAAGTAGCTTGCTGGTTTGACTGAAACATTAGACTAAGAAGTTCATTTTTTATGCCTTCTGTAGGTCATAATAGGCAATCCAGAGTTGTTGTTCAGAGAAACTATTACTTGATAAAATGATTATCCTTTCTTTAGGTCTATTAAGGAAGAATCTCACCCTGGCCCTTGACCTCAGAATCTTCTGAAGATCAATCATAAAACTGATGAAGAAAAATGACCTCTGGGACAGAGGTAATAAGAGTTACTAAATAAAGTTTTTGACTCATTGTCCCCTGTACTTAGTTTTCTCATGGAGTTCAGCTACCACTACAAAAGCAAGCCTGATTTATTTATTTTATACATAAATGCTGAATGCTCCCCACCTGAAAGATACTTTACTTTGTGCTGGCGATCATGGCCACAGTCTACACCTGGCCTCTGTCTTCATTGAGCTTACCATCAAATAGAAGTGAAAGCATTAAAGAAATAGTTATAGCTATAACAAGTTTTGTGAAAGATAATTATAGAGTGCTAAATATCATAGAAAAAGGGGAACTAATATAGTCTGGTGGAGACTCGGGTGGATGATGGCCACAATCTCCTGGAGGGAGTGCCACTTAGGCTGACTTTTGTATGAAGAGGAATCAGCCATGTGCTCAAGGGTGAGGTGCTCTTTCCTTTCCCATCCAAGTAACACAAATTGGAGCTGCTTACAGAAACTAAGTGCCACTCATACCAGATAAGGAACTTTATGCACAGGAGGACAGGGTCTGAGCACTTAACATTAGTCGGTCAACCCCATTAGCTGAGTACAAGCTGAGGGCTGAGCTTCATTCTGAAATATATGGGAACAAAGGGATACATGAGTTAGTTGAATACCCACTGTGTGCCCAGCACAATGGTGGCATTTCAGGGGCTGCGAATGAATTATGGGTTTGTTTGAGCCACCTCAAGACAGGAGCATTGCTCTTCTGAGAACTCTCAGTGAAATCCTACAGATTCAGGACTGCTCAGATTAAGCTGACCCCCTGTCATTGGCTCAGACAGCCCTAGGTTCAAACACAGCAGCCTGGAAGTGGAGGAGGTGTGTGTAACAGGCTAAGTCCCAACCAAGTGGTTTTTGCCATCTCCATCCTGTTTTCCTCAGGGAGTTCTTCACATTGAATCCCATTGGTGTTCCTACCCATATAAATAAAGACCTCAGGATCCATTTTGTTGTTAGATCCAGTCTCCACCACAACTGGTCCCTACTGGATCCCGCCTTTTCATTTATTTTCCATGTCTTGTCTTTATTTCTTAAATTTCTCATACCTTTAATATTTCTAATCTGACTCATTGCCATAGCTCAGGGAAACTGAGTAAATATCACATAGGTTATGACAGTGGAGTTCATAAAAGTTTTCTTAGTAATGATAATATATTATTATCAAGTAAATGTCTTGAAGCCCTTGCTTCACAGACAGTGAGTGAGATTCATAGGATTCAAAACCAGATCTCTAGGTATCCCAAGACCACAATGGAAACAGAATCTAATATTAGATCATGGATTGATTCACTGACATAATTAAAATCCATAAAAGAAAATGATAGTCAAATATTTCCTTATTGTTTGTGTTTTTCTCACTATGGAGGCAGGAACCTGATTTGCTTGCTGCTTTATACTGTGGGCATAAATAAATGGCAAGTATTAGATGCTCCATAAATATTTTTTTTTTTTTTAAATTTGGAGACAGCACTGTCTCCTTTGTTGTTCTCTGCTTGGAGATGGCCCACTCTCTCTCTCTATTTTTTTTTATAGTTTTTTAGTTGTAGATGGACATAATGTCTTTATTTTATTGCTTTGTATGTGGTGCTGAGGATCGAACCCAGGGCCTCACGCATGCGAGGCAAGCACTCTACCGCTGAGCTACAATCCCAGCCCCTCCATAAATATTTTTTATGTAAGTATATATAAGATACTTATACAAGATAGTATGGACATGGATACATACCTGCAAACAAGAGACTGTAACATAAGGTAGATGATAACACTGGTAAGAGAAATTCAGCTATATTTTCCTATGGAAAATCAGAAGAGGGAGACATTCCTTTGGATTTAAGAAATCAGGAAATTCTTCATGGCATAGAACTTGGTCTTGGGTGAGCACTTACAGGAGCAAAGGCATGCATAACAAAGCAAAGGGACAATCAAATATATGAAGACTAAAATCTAACACCATGTATAACAGAAGCAAGAAACTTAGCTTGGCTATAATGTAGTGTAGTGTGAAAGAAAATTGTGGAATTTTAGACTGAAAAAGTTTCAGACTCTATGAAATGTTATTGGAGAAAGAAGTTGCTGTGAATTAATATAGGAGAGAAAAGAAGATGACAGATGTTCTGAGTATATAACAAACCACCCAAAACTTAGTCAAAAAATCATTTGCTTAGCTCACAAATCTGCAATTGGACAGAATCCACCAGGGAAAGTCTACTTCACAAGCAATAACTGGGTTGGTTGAAAGATGGGAAGGAGGTTCATTCATGTCTAGAGGCTGACACAAGTTGACACTTGGGACCTCAACTCCTCAAAAGGGGCTGTCTTTGTGAAAACTACCCCATAGCCTCTCCATGTGGCTCAGACTTCCTCACAACATGGTGGCTGGGTTTCAAATGCAAGCATGGCAAAGAGGACCAGGTGGAAGCTGTAACTTTATCTCATAACTCATCCTCAGAAGTCACACAGTATCACTTTGTTTTTTAGTCACAAGCCCACCCAGATTCAAGAGAAGGGAACGAGAAGACCCTACCTCTCAATTGGAGGAGTGTCATCATCATATTTTAAGCACAGAATGTGGGATGGGATATGCTGGAAATCTCTGGAAAATACAATTTAAATGTGTTTTGTTATTGAAAATCTGCTGGATACTGTGAGTTATGGAGATAGCTAAGCAGAGATGAGTGAAACATAGATTTGTATATGCCTCTGGGGCAAGGTTGATCTGTTGGTGGCAGGGAATGAGGGGATGCATCTTTGTGTTGGGAGTGAATGGGAGAAAGTCACATACTCAATGACAGTAATAATCTCAATGTTGTAAGTGCTCACTTAGGTTGAGCTGATCATGTTGATGAGAGGAAGTATCCACTCTTATTTTCTCATTGACTTGCACAAATAAGCGCATGTGTTTGAGATGCTCAATCCAAGATTTAGTGGAAAAAAAGTCTGTTGTTGAAAGAGAGAAAGCAAAAATATGGCTCAATCAAGTTCTAAGAAATGTCTGGGCAAGCTCTACTTGCTATTCTGTAGACCAGATTCAATTCTATCAAACTTTTGGGATTCTGGGCCAATATCCTCAAACCCAGGTATGTTCCTCCAGAATTAGGCAGAAGGTGCAGAGAAACCCTTCCATGGGCTATTCAGATATGGTGCTAAGATATTTGTGCACAGTGGTGTTCTGTTATTTCTCCTATAGCTTCAAATCCTGCAGGTGTTAATACATGACTGTTTTATTTATAGTAATTAAGTCCAGTCTGCATTATTCCATAATTTCTCTTTCTCTCAGACTCTTACTCATTCTAACATAAGCTAAGCTGACAGCCAGGGAAATCAAGAGAATCCTCACAGGTCTGTAGAAATCAAATCAACCAAAGAAAGAAATGACTGGATGAGTGTGCATGTCAGCTTTGGACAGAATTGGGGCAGAGGTGCCTCTGAAGGTGAGAACAAGGGGAATGGTCTGGCAGGAGATGTCCACAGGGAGGAGGCTGTGAATACCAGTGTCCAGATCCTTGGCAGCCTGAGTCTGTGCACCAGAGCAGTTATAAAACAAGTGTATATAAAAAAAATCCTGACTCTCTGTTGGAAACTCCCTTGGCTCACTACAGAGCTCTGATGGTTTCCATTTCTATTCAGGCCTTATTTTTGTGATGCTTCTCAGCTTTCACCAGTCAACAAAGCCTCACACCAGCCTGGCTTGTCTGTTCCACCCTGAATGGCTGCATTCAGTTGGAAGTACCTATTAACTGCTCCTTGGGGTTTTACCCTATGGTCTGCCTGCATGGCAGAAGTCACTACTTCCTTCCCCCTGGACACAGACTAACCTCTACACAATAACACTTTCTCCCCTTTGCACCTGGCCTCTTCTCGATCTTAGATCTGAAACTCCAGATTCTGCTTTCACTGTTCCCAAAGACATGCACCTGCAGGCCTCTTCTATGTTCACTGCCATGGGCATGACCACTTGCAATCCCTCACATTATCTCATGAGAACATGGCAGGAGAGAAAGTAGCTGGAAAGAGGAGGAATTCTTGAATCCTGTAGAGGTAAAGTTGAACTATGTACACAAGGAAAGTAATGTTTTGCATCATTCCTCAACTCCACATGGGTTCTTGATCAGATAATCATCATTCAATCCTTCCAGCAGGGGGCTGCATCTGCATGTTCTTCCATTGTTGAGGGCATAACCTTGGAGTTATCCACCCAACAAAAGGCCTCTAGCCTCCTAGCTAGGTTACTTATTCTTAGTCTTATACTCCTTCTCTACACTGTTCTAGAATGAACTGTATACAATAGAAATTTCATGCCATCTAGTTCAGACCCTTCAAGGGATCTGTATTGCCTTCTGGAAAAAAATCCAGACTACTAAATGGAGCTATAAGGTTCTTCATAAACTGGCCCATGGTAATACTTCAACCATAACTGAAAGATGAAATAAGTTCCTTGAAGATAGGGACTATGTCAAGTTCTGATTCACCATTGTATTCCAGCACAAAGAAAACACTTGGCATATATTTCTCAATATTGTGCTGTTAAATGGATGGATGACTTAACTATTTCAAGGCTAAACTTCTGAAGGTAGCCCTTAGATGATGAAAATTTCCCATGAGGCTTTGCATTAAGGACCATTTAAGTATAAGAATGGCATGAAACAGCTCTGCCTTTCAATAAAGCTCCAACTAAAAATATATCCCACCTGTTCATTTTTGTCACTTGGAAACATCTTTCACATTGTAAAAACCATAAAATAAGAGGACTTCTTCAAATACTATAGCTTAAATATGGAAATTTATTAACAACATGATGAAATACATAAGTTTAAAGTTAGACAACTCTTTCACGTATCTGCTCTGCAGTCTCAGGCCAGGTCTGTAACTGCTAAGTTTCAGTATTCTCCTTCGAAGATGGAAATGAGAATGGTTATCTATCCCACAGAATTCTTGTGATGATTACATAGCTCATACTTAGCAAGAACTCATTCTCATTAGTGTTATAATTTCCACTTCCCTTCCTTTTCCTGTGCCTCCACCAGGACATTCTTAGAAGCAAAGCCCATGGCCAGCTGGGACATGTCACTGGGACAGGAGGTACCTCTGTATAGAGGATGCTCATCTGAGTATGGAGTGGGGGCTGGGCTTGTGTAGCTTGCCTACCAGAATCCTCTTCTCAGGGTGCTCTGATTATTGCCTGGCAGGCTCTTCTACAGCCTGCTTCATCAGGCTTCATCATTCCCTCTGCCCATTTTCATTGCACCTTGGTCTAGGTGAGATTTTCTCACATTAAACTTGATTTCTAAGGAAATGAGGTCTTGAAGGGCCTGAAAATTTCAGGTCAAAATAGGCTGATTGCAGAGTCCCCTAAATTTTGCACTTGATAATGGTAACTAATCTGAGCACATGCAGGCCGGTACTGACAGGGAAGCCCCATAACATCAGGACCACAATTCCTCTCTCTCAGACAATTTCTATCAACACACAGTCTCCACCTTTGGTCTGAGATGACCTCTCCATTTCCCACTGTCAAGTCTTCATCCCAGCTAGTGGAAAGAGGAAAAGGAGGAGAAAGACAAAACTAACAGATGCCAATGCCACTTTTCTTCACACCCCATTGGTCAGAATTTGGTCACATGCTAAGTTGAAATGGGAGCTGGAAAAATCATATGCCCAGATAAAACTTGAGGGTTCTATGGCTACAAGAATAAAGGGGAGTAGATATTAGGAAACCACAGTCTTTACTATGCACAATAAAATGAATATTAAGTTTGGTCCAGCATGGATATTTCTTAGAGGCTTAATAGGGGTTGGGAATTGATACATCAACTATAGTAAATTTAGCTGTTTACTTTCTCATTCCGATTAAGATTGTTCACTCTTAGAAGCCAGAACATCATCCCTCCATGGTAATGTGTGATACATATGTATACACACACATATGTAGACATATATGTACATATACATATTTTTATTTAATACATGCTGTTATTGGAATTTAATCATTATCAGTCATCAGCAAAAATTCTTTAAATGAGAAAAGTAGTCATTTTTCTGGGTTATTTGTAAGCCTTTTATGTATGTGTTTCAGTTGAAAGAAATAGGTGCTCATCATTTACCAGTTTTGCCAGAATTCTTTAGATAAATGGTAACATAAAACTAAATACTTGATCACTTATTTAGTAATATAGCAATACATATGTGTATTAGTCAAGATTCTCTAGAGGAACGAATCAACAGGAAGTATGATTATAAGAAGGGGATTTATTAAATTGGTTTACATGACCATAAGCTGGATAGTCCACAAAGGCAGTCTGCAGGCTACAAAGCTGGAGTAACCGGTAGCTTTGCAGTTAAAGAGACTGAAGCCCTAGAACAAGAGGGATCAACAATGCTACCCCAGTCCAAGATCAAATGCCTGGAAACTCCCTTGAGAATCACTGGCAGAGTCTACTTTAGAAGAGTAAAGGAGCAGCAATCAAGAATCCTTTCAAGAATAGAGCTTGCAACTTCTACCACTTCCTTGTTCTTCCAATTTTTATTCCATTCAAGTCACCATCCTAGCAGATGGTGCAGCCCATACTTAGGGAAGGTCTCCACTTCAGTTTGCTATCCCACATGCCAGTCATTCCTAAGCACATCCTTACTGGCACACCCAGAAGCCTCTTAATCTTTGGCATCACTTGACCAAGCAAGTTGACAATTCAAATTAACCATTACATTTGTACATATGCACTTAAAATAATGTACATATATTATCACATATTAATATAGTAATATGTAATTAATTATGTTTGATTATGGAGATAACAAATATAATATAGGAACATAATATATTTCCAGATGTAGAAACAGGATATTCCATTATTGAAAATAAAAGCTCCAAAACATTGGTGATTGTTTTCCTTGGGACATGGGATTCATTATATCTGAAATGCGAAACATTTCACAATGTTATCTTCATGTTTTATCCCATTTCACAATACTTCAGCTGAAAAGGCAGAAATTTTTAGAAAGTACATTGCATGGATGCACTCTCATACTGAAGAATTCAGCCTAGATGACTGTTTATAAGCACCTAAGAACCTCTCTAATAGGAATGGAGAAAAACAAGTGAAAACATAAGCAGAGTGGCCTTTTGAGTCTATATCTATCCAAACTTCTAAATTTAATATCTTCTAATTAGACCAGAAAAATCACCTTTTCTTGTAGCTTTGTAACTGTACAAACAGTTCTGCACTGAGGACAGAAGACAGAGGATATCCACATGAGCACTTGATAATGATAACAATTTTGAAAGTTCATAAAATAATACCTTTGAAAACATCAGTCTCATACATAGAATGGAAATAAAACCCAATGTGACAGTATTGGAAAAGTCCTGTGGCAAGGACACCACTCTGAGTTCTTCCCCTTCCGAACCTCATAAAGCAGTATATGACTCATGGGCTCACAGATTCAATGATGGAGCTATGTGGTCAGGTATGCCAGCTCTTGGGTATGAGTCAGTGGCTATAGTGATCAGCTACCCCACTCTGGCCTCAGAACTTCTTGGGAAGCTACTGAAGCATTTAGAATAGGAGTGGGAAGTAGAGAGGGGGCAGAAACCAGCAGGGTATATCTTAGTGATAATAAGGTTTACAATAACAGTAATTCTTTCAAATAATATAACCTACAATTTTCTGAAGATGGTCTACCAAAGAGCAAGAGAGAAAAACTTTCCATAGGAATAATTTATTTTTTTCATGCTCCCTAAAATCATCACCCAGCAATCCCCTTTGTGACCATAGTGGAGGACATTGGATCTGACTTCTATTAAAGGAAAATAGAAATGGAGGCTACAATTTAGATATACTCCAAGGCCACATGGCCCACGCTCACCCTGATTTTTCCAGAACATGAGGTCTAATCATAAATAAAATCCAAAACAACTTGTCAGTATAATTCAATGATATTAAGCCAGTCAGCTATACAAAAATCAGTTTAAACAGCTTTGCTTACCTTAAAAAGAATGCTAATGTGAAAGAGCCAATCAAGGACAAGGTCAAAATACTTCCTCCTTTGCACTTTTTGAATTGTGCTACAACTGCTATTGAGTCAGGCCTCTTACCGCTTTGCGTTGAGGTCACCACATTCCCCGACTATCTTTTTTTTTTTTTTTAATATTTTTTTAGTTGTTGATGGACACAATGTCTTTATTTTATTGCTTTGTATGTGGTGCTGAGCTCGAACCCAGGGCCTCACGCATGCGAGGCAAGCGCTCTACCACTGAGCTACAATCCCAGCCCCTCCCCGACTATCTTTTATAGGTACACCAAACTTCTAAAATTTTTCAAATTTAATCTGATTTTACTTTTAATACACATGACCTTGGTCAAACTTGCATTAGGGAACCATTCATTGAGGCCAAAGCAACTAGGGTCTGTTAAAATGCAAAAGATGATTTTCTGGGATCCATTAGCTCCATGAACATATCTAGATAAATTAACTTAGATAGCTTTATCAGGAAGGCAGAGACCAGAAGGAGAGCAGATGAATTAAGATAGTGGAAAGTGGAGGAAAATAAAGACATGGAGGGAGGGTCCTTTGGAGGGAGAAAATACAGATTAGCATGTGGCATCTAAGTGCTGACTCCTCCTCAGGGATATCAAGAGGGCTCTGCTCTCTACATAGGGGGATCCTGTTAGAGTCAAGGAGATACATCAAGACCACACTAGGAGTTTAGCAAATGCAGACTTTGCCAGATATGTCTGGCCATAGATACTCAGCTGTGCGTCTTTGAAGGTTGCCTACTCTAAGTCACTTCGGTTTGGTAACTCAGGCTCAGAGACAGACCAGAGAGTGTGGAAGAGCAATAGAATCAGAGGTGACAGTTGTGAATTCTGATCTCCTCCAATTACTAGCCAGGTGAACAGCTAGGCTAGCCTGGCCTCAGTTTTCTCATCTGATGGGGAATTTCTTCATCATACTTTCTACCCCTCCATCCCCAGAGGTTCCACAAGACTTCTTGGCAGTGCACAGGGATGGTTTTTTGCAAACCATAAAATGACAGAAGAAGGCAGGCATTAATGAACAGTAAGAATATAATCCACTAGGATGACTGACAAGATACCTTAAATGCAGGGTCAGCAGATTTCTTCACACTCAAAAGCAAATTCTAACACTTAATTTGATATACATTTTTCTCTTCTTGATGGAAAGAAAGGAGGGGGAAAATGAAATGGCTGTTTCTTTTGAAAGATTTGCTCTTAACTAATTTCAAACTCTAGCTTCAAAAGCAGAAAGTTGTTTCATTAAATCAGCGATAAAGCATATCCTGCAAAAGGCAGCTCCCTGAAGGGGAAGCTGCTCAAACACCGTTTCCATGGAGCCGGCTGTAACAATATTTTTTACCGAACTAAGCATTGCTAATTTTAGCTACGGATTATCTGAAAAGCAAGGAAGAAATAGATGAAAGGCAATTTTTACCTGAGCCACATGAGCCCCTGAGAACCTTTAGTGAGAGAGAGTTGCTGCTAGAAGAGGCAACTGCATAACTCCAATGCCTCAGGGACAGATGTCAACTGTTCTCCATCAGCAACTCGATACAGGAGGGAGGTACTGATTTTTTGATTTAGAAAGAAGGTGAAACTCAGAGGCAAAATGATTTGAGTCAGATCATTACAGCCTTTATAAGAAGGCTGAGTATCACCCTAGCAACCTTAACCCCCACCCTGGCCTATGGTCCAAAGACTGCAGGAGTTTCTTCTGATTAATAAAACAGTATTTGCTTTCAGAGTCACATCATTATGGATGTTAGTTTGTGAAAGATGCCTCAGTTCAATGAAGGGAACTTGAACTAAAAATCTGCATGAAGAAAGGAAGTCATCTCTCTAACAAGGTTACTTTGATTTTGAACATGACAATAAGGTCAAAAGTAGCAATAGACTTTGTTCCATTCATAAAGATGGAGATGTTACTTAAATAACTGACCTTAAATTACCTACAAAGGAATTATAAGATAGATCTTCATTCTCTCCCCCTAGTATTTTAGCCATGCTAACCTTCACAAGAAACAAATACTCCAGATAATCATGGATTGTTCACACTGCATTTGTTAAGTATCCACTTCCAAATACAGTGTGAACAATCCATGATTCACACTGCAGAGGTAAGACCTATGTGAGCTCTAAATGAGGAGACAATGGGACTTTGCAAACAGGTCCTACCAGATATCCAAGTCAGGACCTTCAAGGTATTGGCTGACTGCTCCAGCTGGCTTTCAAGACAAAAGCATAGGAATCTCATGGAGTAAAAATCCTGGTGGGTGTCCAGGCCCAGGGACACCCAGGCTCATCTCCCTCTGGCTGGTGGCTACAACTTGGAGGGTTGCACCTAATAAGGAACATTCTTCAGCAGAATTAAGAAAATACAGTGGAATGAATCTGATATAACATTCCTATGTACATATGAGTACACCACAGTGAATCCCACCATTGTATACCTCCACAAGAATGAGGTCCTAATTGATAGAATATATTCCATGCTTGTATAATTATGTCAAAATGGATTCTACTGTCACGTACAACTAAAATGAACCAATTTTTTAAAAAAGGAATGCTCTGTTTTTCCTTCCTTTTCTGAATACTCTTCCAGATCCTTCATTCACACTAAGGTATAGAAAACTAATTAAAGCAATACTGCCCTGCAGGGAATTTTTATTTCTCACTAATATAAGCCAGAAGCTAAAGAGAGGTATTGGCAGTTGTAGCAGCATGGGAAGTAAACCTCTTTAAAAGTCTTCTGAGGCATTAACTGGCTTCTGTACAAGGAAAGCTGGCAAGCCAATGGGGCAGATGGGCAAAGAGGGACCATCACCAGCTGCCCATCCCCAGAGTCTCTTCTGATCCAGGGAAATTCTGATACAAAATTCCTTTGGGACTCCACAAGATCACTCAAGAGTAGAATCTGACTCTGTAAAGGGAACTTTGGGAATAATAAACAAATATAATATCTAGGCAAGCTTTGTCATGATTGGATTTATTCCAAATACCCGAGGGATGCCCAAGCTTCTTCCCTGTCTCAAGAGTACCATGGAATCACACAAATAGGACTTAGTTCAAGTCAAGAGTGTGGTGGAGTCATAGAAGAATTCTTCCTGGAACAAAAAACTCTTAAGTACAGTCCCTAAAATTTAGCAGATGTTAATATGCAGAAAAGAAGAGGCATTCCAGGGATACAAACTAGCAAAACCCAGGGTATGAGAAATAGCATGATGGTGATCATAAACTTTTCTTTGGTGTGACTAGTCCTCTGGTTACACTTCCAGATACAAGTGGAAAAGAGTCCCTTGAGGCTTTGTGTGCCCTGAAGAATATCCAGAGCTTGGATAATGCCTATAGGGAACAGAGTCACTGAGATGGAAGTAAAGGCATAGGATGGTGAAACCTTTTCACATTAGAGAGAGAACTTCAGCTGTGGTTTGGGAAGGGGAGGTTAAGGGGGCAAAACTAGAAGCAAGTTGTTTTCCAGCCATCTTTTCATCTCATCACATCCCTTATTGACTTTTTATGGATTTAATTATTGTTGCATTAACACTTACATGGAGCTTTTAAATGGCATGAGAAATGGTTATATGTCACTAAATGAAAATGTAGAATAAAAAATAACAAGTACACTTTGACCTCCACAACATGGGTATGCAAAGAAAAGTTCCTGAAGAAAACATAAAACTATAACCAGGGAGTTAAATTTCCTTAAATTCCTCTAAGAAATTCTTAAATTTCTTTAAGAATTTATCTTAAAAATAATCAGAGCTAGATAAAATGGGCTATATTTAAGAAATTTTACTTTTTATTTCTATATAAAAATATAAGTTAACTGATACTTATTAGGGAAGGCCAAAAATTAAAGCAAGTCTAAAATAATATTAATATTTTATTGCAGACTAATAATGTGGAAATATGCAAGAAGTATATATAATTCGATAAAGAACCTTCCAAGGAATTTTAGAGCATGATCTCAAATTGTGTGTGTGTGTATGTTTGTGTGCAAGTGTGTTTATAGAAAGAGGTATTTGTATGTCATTGTAATTAAGAGCATAAACTCAAGAGCCATACGCAGGTGCTGTGTTAACATTGAGCAAGTTTCTTAACCCTGCTATGCCTTAGTCTCTTCATTCATAAAATTAGCTCTTTCTATGAGTTACTGTGAGGATTAAATAACTTAATATTGATAAAAATTCAGAGCACTATGTAGCACATTTATTATGTTAGCAATTATTAGTTATGCAGCAAAAATGTCAGAAAAAATGCATGCTAAACCATTTTTAGCAGACTATTGGTTTTATGTGATTTAAATATACTTTTGTGCTAACAATTTTCTATCAATGCCATGCATTAATTAACTAGAAAGAGAAATCTTATAAAGAGGCAGGGGCAGTCCAAAGGTCCAAATGCTCCTAAGTCCTCAGTCCAGAAAATTAAAAAAAAAAAAAAAAAATTGAACTAGAAACATGGGCGCTGGTTTAAATTCCCACCCCTCAGACTTTCTAGGAGTATGTATCTGGGCTACCTATAGAACTTCTGTGTGTTTTGAGGCTGCTTATCCATTATTTATGAATAATTGCATCTTTTCTAATCTTACAGCATTGCTGGCTGATGCAGAAAGTTAGTAAGTGTGAGAATTCACCATGATCTACAAAATCCCACACACATGCAACGATTTCTTAATAAAGTAATTCCCTCATTGACTTTATTTTTAATTTATGCACTTTAAAATTGCAAATCTGCTCAATGCAGGGAATTGTGCTTATTGATTAGGCAATTACTATAGAATTCGCAGGCTTTGGAAAGCAAGAGTCTCTCTAGGATTCACTATAATTTTGCAAATCAGCAGCTCTGATTACTCAGGGAAGATCTGTGTTGTTTGTGGTTATCCATGCCATTTTCTTCCTGTTTCTCTTTCCTGTGGTCTCTTTTGCTCATTTTCTTACTTATTAGCAACGGGTTGTAACAAGGAAAAGGTAAAGGGGGTAAAACACAAGGCATAGAATAATGCAACATTTATTTACCGAAAATAGCATCAGCGACAGAAGATCCTGGCACTTAATATGTTTTAAAAGGAGACTAAGCTAACCTGTAATTTCCTTGGTAATAATGCCTGGGAAAAGAGTAAGTGCCCTTCCCATAGTCTTAGACATGTGGTTCTACTGAAGATTCAAGAAAGTTATTAGTGTTCAGAATGGACCCTACATTTTCAAATTTGGTTATACTTCTTATGGCCAAGCTTGGGTTGAAAAAGAATACTTACAGAAGATTGAAAATCCCCCTCAATGCATGCCAGTGTTCCTTTCTATATTATAATTGCAATCTCATAAGCTTAGTTTGAGTATTGTAACCTCCTCTCCTCCCATGACAGAAATCTCCATGTGACCCAAGCTTGTGTCTCTGAGGTAGATTCAATTTCCAATTCCAAAATGGAGATGGAAAAGGGCCATTCTCCATAGTTATTTCTTTGGAGGTTTATTGAGTGTGAGGGGTTTCTCAAGTTAGTCTCAATCATTTGGAAATTTGGGAGGTCTGGGAAAGGAATAGTTTGGGTAATTTGGGTGCAAATCTGGCTAATGACCTTTAGAGAAAGATACTTTGCCCTCAGAAATATAAAATCATAATTATTTTTGTTGTTATCACATACTGGATAATCAATAAAGGTTTATTCAGTTCATGCTTAGGAGATGAGGAGGTCCAAGGTCAAGGGCTACATCTGGTGAAGGCCTTTTTCCTGGAAAGTCCCAAGACAGCACAGGGCATCTAATGGTGAGGGGGCATATACAGGAGACAGCCAAACTGGCTTTTATAACAGACTGACTCTTGAGACAACCCATTAACTCATCAATTCACAAACTAACCTATTCATAAAGGAAGAATTGTGAGGAATTTACACGAAGGAAAGTGACCCAATCATGACCCAATTGACTTTTAAATGTCACACCTCACAATGAAGCTTAAATTTCAACCTGAGTATTGATGGGGACTCTGAAATCACAGCAATAAGAATATGACATTACAGTACTACAACATGATGATAGTCCAGGCTGTATTTTTCAGGTACCTGGTTCAAAAAGTCAGCTGATATTGGCTTCAGCTAACTGAAGGAAAGGCAGAAGTAACAGGAATTTCAGGGGCTTGCTTATACACCATTGGAACATTCTCTCTCCCACATCTCCTCTATGGATTCCATTCTCTTAGGCTGGTTATCCCCACCAGCAAGCTCCATGGTAAGAAGCATCAGTAGGTTTTTATTTATTTAGGTCTCATAACCACACACACACACACACAAAAAGAGTTCCAGTCTCTCTGAAGGAGTAATCCTCTTTTGAAGGGACATCTGTGGGTGAGGTGGCTGCTGGCCTTCACAGATCTATGATTCTAACATGTAGTATATTTTACTCATGAATTTCTCCCTTCAGATGTTACAAAAGAGTGTGAGACATGTAAATGATTTAGTAACAAAAATTTGCCAAAGCACTAAGAGGAAAGACTTTCACCTCACCTGTCTGGGAGAAATTTGGGTGATGGGACATAGAATTCTGTCTCTCCAATTCCCTATTGAGAGAGGAATGACAAGTAACTCCAGAATCATACTGAAGTCATACTTGATCAAATGACTGTTTCATATATTAAAACGTAAACATTTTAGAAACATGGTGTCAGATCATTAATTCTTAATTCTGATGTTGAATATATAAAGGGTACATAAACTTCAGGAAAGGTACATGCACTAGGTGAATGCATCCAATTTACATTTTTGTGCTTATCCAATTTGAATGACACCTGGGGTTGCACAATTGGCAGCCTTGTGTGTGTTGGGAGTAGGGTGTACAGATATGGTAGAACTGTAAGTTTCCTACCCAATATTCATTCCTCCCTTCTCCTTACTATCACAGAATTCTGTCTTTTTTTTTTTTTTTTTGGTACTGAGGATTGAACTCAGGGGCACTTGACCACTGAGCCACATCCCCAGGCCTATTTTGTGTTTTATGTAGAGACAGGGTCTCACTGAGTTGCTTAGCGTCTCGCCTTTGCTGAGGCTGGCTTTGAACTCGTGCTTCTCTTGTCTCAGCCTCCCTAAGTGCTGGGCGTGCACCACTGCACCCGGCAGAATTCTGTCTTTATTCTGGGTTATAATATTCCTGGCTAAAAAGATATATTTCACTGGTGGCTTCATGTCAGTGTGATACAAAAAGTTGGAGGTGCACCACGGAGAATTTATTTGTTCTCCTTCCCTTCTTCTTTCCTGATGTCTGTGATATAGTTACAATGGTTGGAGCTCCAGCAAGATGACCAAGAGACATGTGAAGAATGGAAGAAAAGATGCTATTTTTTTAAAATTTATTTATTTATTCTACTTAGGGATACATGATAGCAGAATGCATTCATTGGATGAATGGATGAAGAAACTGTGGCATATATACACAATGGAATATTACTCAGTAATAAAAGAGAATAAAATTATGACATTTGCAGGTAAATATGCTGATTTTGAAGTCCATGGAATGCAATGACTGCAACTGCCTGCCTCCAGGCTTTTGTTTTCCCCATTTTTATTTTTTATGTAAAGCATTAGCAGTTTATGCAGCCAGTGAAGCATCACATCTTGTAGAATGGGTATCGGGCAAAAACCTGTTGCATTTGGATGGGTCATCAGTGCCGATCAAGAAGACCTCCACAGTGAGATTTCTGTGACAAAGCTTTCAGACATGAATGATAACCTGTACTGCTCTAGGAATAGCCGTAGAGGGAAGGCAGAAATAGAACACAGGCATACTAGGCCACTGCCTTCCCTCCTATTTCCATGACCAGGTACCAAAACAAGTTGACCTGTATACCAAAAAATTATACTCTGGTTCCTCCCAACCACATGGTTGGGCCAGGAATTACAAGACCCATGTTATGTAACAAGAGGAATA
The DNA here is from genome assembly GCA_028644305.1 of Xerus rutilus. NCBI lineage: Eukaryota > Metazoa > Chordata > Mammalia > Rodentia > Sciuridae > Xerus > Xerus rutilus. The sequence goes on along the minus strand of CM053399.1, from coordinate 83,160,301 downwards.
AAAATGCATGTGCTTAGAGCCAGGTACACTGTGATTTAAACTTTCATTCTTTCACTCAATAGTTGTGTGATTTCGAGGCATTTCCCACATCTGAAAAGGGAAATAATAAAGACTTTGGGGGAGGGGAGTGGTTTTGAAGAAATGAAAATCCTAGCTCTTATCGATATCTGAGGTAAGACTGTACATCACTGTGTAGACATGAAGTCAATAACAGGTACCTTATGCCTGCCTAACTCTCAATTATTGAGTACAGAGTCCAAACAGCAAGTCGGAGAGAAGTTAAAAGCTCAAGATTCTGAGTTCATATTTGCAAAACTGTAAACATATAAACTCAATACAATGGAAAATCCTAGACCCGGAGATGTCAGGCTGTAGTTATATCACAAATTAGGCAGAACATTCTTCCCCCATGCAGAGCAATCAGTGAGAGAGAAAAAAAAGGACTGAAGTGCCCCCTAGTTCTTGAGAATTCTTAGAGATCAGACTTTTATGGGCCAAGGCAGGAAAAGCAAGAACTGGACAGTAATTTGCCCTACATCTGGCTTGCAGGGATGGAGTGAGAATTAGCTGATAGGAACAGTATATTTTTTAAAAATTCAAGTCTTCTTATAAGAAACAGAAATCCTGAAAAGCAATTTGACTTAACTAAAGCTAACAGGGAACAATAGATGATTGCCTTCTGGGTTCTGCTCTCATTCGACTCTGCCATCTAGGCACTGGACACCTACCCTTCTGACATCCTTGTTTCACCTTGAGAGCTGAATAGGGGTGAGGGAAATGTAGAGAATGTGGGAGAGGTGCGAAGAACAGAAAGGCTGTCCTTCAGCTGCTTTCCAGTTCCTTCTTCCATCTCCTATGTGGTTGGGAAGGAAAAAAAGAAAGGCAATGAAGGCCATTGATAAACTTCAATCTTAAATCTTATGTTAGATAAGGTTTCAGAGACAGAAAAAAAGAGAAAATATGTAAATAAAATTCCTTGCCAAGAAGAGCTGCATTGAAGCTTGAAAATGGAACTGATGGCTAATAATATATTTTGGGTTATAGCACAAGTCCTGAAATATAAATGTGTCCATTTATCTCCCAGCGTTTTAACATCGATGGCTCGGGACATTCGTAAATTCCCATGGAACTAAAATTATAAACCCGGAAAGGTTATCAAGCCATTTTCCCCACCTTGGATAGGCTGTTCAAGCATTATAGTTTTTTTAAATATATTTTTTAGTTGTAGATGGACACAAATATCTATCTATCTATTTATTTATTTATTTTTATGTGGTGCTGAGGATCAAACCCAGTGCCTCATGCATGCAAAGCAAGCACTCTATCACTGAGCTACATTCCCAGCCCCCTCAAGCATTCCAGTTTTAAAACAAGAAAATATTTGCAGAACTTAGTGCAGTCACATGCCTGAACAATTAAATTAAAATTTTTAAAATATGTGAGATTGATAAATACTCCATACTCAAATTGATTTCAAGAACAAATCAATATAGGACAATATAGGAAGTTTGTGTTGTGAAGATCATAAATCAATCAGATTTGGAATGTGAATATCAGATATTTTTTTGTGTGTGGTGTGGTTTATGTTTTAGCAGAAGCAAAAGGTAAAGCTCTTAATTTACTTAATAGTCCTAAATCATTTGTTTAGTGCCTGCCAAAGACTCGGTACTATGATAAACACTGAGGACACTATATCCTATCCAGTTCTTTGTTATGGTCATCTACAGCTTAGGGAGGAGATAACAACTTGCAGGATTTTGAAATGGAATAAGCACAAAGGGGCTAGACTAGATATATGGGTTTTACCTGTGTACCTTGAGAGAAGGCTCTCACCCAGAATGTGGAAACAGTGGTCATTATAGTAACAATGAAGGCAGCAACAGCAGCAAACTGTAGAGAGGGAATACAGGACATCCAGTAGCTCTAGACACTAGTTCCAGGGGACCAATGGCCTTCTGAGTTGAATTCAGGCTCTAATTGATTTTAATTCTTATGTAGAATAAAATCTTTTAAAATTCCAAATTTGAACTTTATAAATAAAAGGAGAATTATTGTTTTTATCCTAGGAAAAAGATGACTTTCAAATGGTGGAGAGTTCCCTGGTATGTTGAAGGATGGTTACAGAAGGTGGTCACCTGTTATGATGCTCTAGAGCTGGGCAAACAGAAAGGCCAAGGCGTCCATGCTACTGTCTTTGTGTGTGTATGTGTTTCTCTCTCTCTAGTTTTCTGGGTTTCCACTACTTTACTGTGTCTCTGTGTATCTCCCTTCCTTCTGTCTTGTGTTATCTTTCCCCAAGATTATGAGTAAGACATGCATACCTATAGCATGTATATATATATATATATATATATATATATAAAACACATTATGCATACAAGTAAATATACTCATTTTCCCTTTTTCTTGTTTCATTTTCTGTGGTATGCAGTTGGAAAATGTTTTACATTTTCCAATAGTATAGTTTCTTGAATATATTCTGTGTTTCCTGAATCATTTTTTCAAAAAATGTAAAGGATATAAGTGAAATTATGCAAATCCCTCCATAATTTCAAAAATAGATTTAGAGTTGTCATCTATGTAGTAACACATATACATGCATATATGTAGTGGGGGAAGGGTGGGTAAAGACCAGACCAAAAGCACATTTGTAATCTGTTTAAAAAAAAGAAACACAAATTTTTATCTCATCCAGCCATTCTAATTCCAAATAAGGAATAAAAAGGTAAAGAAAGATCAAAGTTATAATACTGCAGACTACAGCATCTTATTGATACCTTATATTAACTTTTACTTACTAAGAGTTAGTTCTAATGTTTTGATCACTACTTTTCTTTCAGAAGGTAAAGAAAATTTCTTCTTTTTAACTTTATAAACTGCCTAGGAGTTACTAGGCTTTGTGAAACATTTATCAAGAATTAATCAGTGAATGTTATGTATTTAAAGTAGATATGACTGGACTCTTACGAGTTCACTTGTTTTTTCAATATTTAAAAATAAACATAAGGCTGACTAGGGGAGTGTGAATGTAGATTATCAGGAAGAGTCTTTTTTTCCCCTAGCTATTAGAAATAATTATTATAAACCTTAGTGAAATATCACCTAAGCTGCATTTTAATTAGACTTCAGTGTTTTCTTTCTGAGGATGGCATCTGGAGAACAATCTGGATGCATTTCCCACAATAAAGTGCCTTTAATTGGTTAATATTTCAAAATACACCACACAATCATTAGGGAGAATAGTGAAGTTATCAGCAAAGCTGCCTATGCTTGTTGAATGAAGGCGAGGAATTTTTTCAGTGGAACTGTCCATATCAAGTATCAAGATGAAATTGTGTCCAGAGGAGATGAACAAAGTTTTCCAGGTCCATTTTGACAAAACCTTCAAGAGTAAACTGATAAATTTAGCTGCCAGAAAACAGATTTTAGTTCCAAGTAGGATGCACCAGATCAGGGGTCAAACACTAGAAGGCAACATACCCATACAGCATGCCACTTCCCACTCTAACAATGCTTCAAAGCTTTCCACTACTGCTAGCACAAAGACCAAACTTCTTGCATGTAGTATCTGGACCCTAACTAACTTCTCTCACCAGTCAGATTCTCAAGCATTTTTTCAATGCCTACATATACCATGCACTCTCTTTCTCAATCCCTGACCCACACCACAACTCATCTAGTTCTTCTTCCTGATATAATTCCTCTTTAACCTTTCTCTTATTTTTTGCCCATTGTCTGGCTTAACCTCCTGGTGCCAATTTACATATTGCTTCCTTCAGGATTCTCCTCTGATATCCAGAGTTCATGTCAATTTCTCCCTAAATGCTTTCATGGCATCCATCACTTCCCCTTCCACATTTTCATGCTTGAATCACTCACTTCCCTATCTGCATCCTCCAGTAGATGAGAAGTCCCATGCAGATGATATCCACTGTCTTTTATATTGGTGTGTCTCAGGTGATTATCATAGGTACTCAAATGAATGTTTTTTTTTTTGAATGCATATATTTTAGATCATGTGAGATGGTGCCAGTATCAGGGAATTAGGGGGAAAAAAGAGAGTTGGGATATCAAGGTTGATGGGGTAGAAGGATCTGTTCCAGTACATAGTATATATTAGGTGGAAACATTAGCAGTATCTGTATGTATTGCAAATAAATGTTCCTAACACAATGGAAACCTGCATTCAGGGATTAGAATTTCAAATATCTATATGAGATGAGCATTTGAAGCCTAGATTCTTGTCCTAAGGAAGATTGACCAACACAGGGGACAAGTTCAGTTCTTAAAGAACATATTTGGACAAAAATACCAAAAGACAGACCCAATTCCTGGGAGCAATGTTTACTACACATGTTTGGGCATCAATGACATAGTGAGCATACTGTTGTGATATCTGCAGCACTACATCAGAGTAGAGCCAGAGCAAAGCAGTTGCACCATAACCTAGGAATTCTTAGATTTTTCCCCCAAATTTAGGAAAACCATTAGTTCTAGATACTAGAGAAAGGCTGGGCCTACAGATGGAAACTCTGATTATGGTAATTGGAGGGACTTGAGGACAAGGTCTAAGGAAGCCATTACTCCCATCAGAGGATTCAATCATTAAGAAGGCCAGACTATCTGACTATCCTGCATGCTTCTAGAGGTTAATTTGCATAGATTGTTCATATGGGCACTCTAGGTGGAAGCCAGGAATGCAAAGCAAGAACAAATTTCCAGGTCTGAAAAGTGCTTGTATTTGTTGTTTCCTTAGAAAATTATCATACTTCTTCTAAGACAAAAGCATTTGTAAAGAACTTTTGCCCTTCTTAAGCCTGTGTATTGATGCTTTTACTCAATAACATTCTTTAAGATATTTTCCATACTTGATTCAGTCTGAATCTGACACTGTTAAGGGAACCTATGAATCTCAGTGGAGTAGAGCTTGTTCATGATTCTTCATTAGACACCATTCTGGTGTCTATCATTTCTGCCAAGGCTTCAATTCATAGCCTCTGTGACAAAGCACCATAGATATTCAAGCAGTTTAACTAGAAAAGATCCCAGTCTTAAGTCAAGATAGGTCATATAATCAAAGGTATAGTGAAAACTAAGTGAAGTAGTAAATTCATCATGACAACTTTACAGAAACTTCTGTTCAGGAATCAAAATTTGTTCACATGGAATGTGAATAAAGGATCCGTGTCAAACTTCCTCAATTTTTACTTAATATTGACATATTTTTCTTTTACCAGAAAAAGGGCAGAATAGACTCGACAGTAATGAACCAGCATATTCTGAGAGATTGGGACAGTAAAAGTGTTACTTGATTTAAAATATTCAGAAGGATTTTCTGCTAGATGTTCAAAAATTGAAATGTATGTCACAGCTTTTATATGTTGAATGTTGATGTTCTAAATCTACCAGCAGCTGTGAGAAGAGGCAGATGTTTGTAAAGAAGGAAGAAAAGGCTATACAGAGAAAGGGGTCAGTGATTTGCTGCTGTTTTGCTAATAGTCTTCTTTATTCTGTTAGGGTCTACTCAAATATCTCCCTGTTTTAAATAAACTGAGCTTCCTCAGCATAGGGTCTGCATTTTACTTACCTACTTACCTCACAATATCTCAGAGGGCAGGGAGCCAATAAATATCTGTTGAACAATTGAATGGGTAAATGATGAATAAGTGTGTAAATGCTAATTTTCCTAAAAAAGTCTGGGTCCAAAAGTCATTTTGTCCCCTTTTCTAAATGAGGAAAAAGTGACGAACCAGTCTAGATTGGTTTATCTCAGCCAGGCTGAGAGCAAAGCTACTTGGAAACAAGTCCCCCAAGAGGCATATACGGGTCCAAGTAGATTAGGGTAGACATCAGGCCATGGTGGAGGGGTGTTCTCCATGAAACCTACCCAGGGGCCCTTGGTCTTCTCTTTACACTCCCCCAGAGCTCTCTTCTGAGCTTATTGCAGCCTTTTCTAATTTGGTGAATTGGATTTTTTAGACTGTTGGAGAAGAAGGTTTGAGGATAGAGAACCATATCACACTTAAGATTGAGCATGTGCCCAGCATCCTGCTATTCTACTTTATGTACGTTACCTCTGCTATGGTTTGAATTTGTCTCCCCTTCAAAATTCAAGCCTTGCCAATGTGATCACTTGAAGAGGTGGAGCCTTTAAGAAGGGATTATATCAACACTTCTCCCTCACAAATGGATTAATGACCTTATCAAAGGACAGAGAATTTAAAAATTTTTTTGCCCTTCCACCTTCTGCCATGTGAGGATGCAGCTCAGCTCTCCCGCGCTCTACGTGATGCAGCATTCAAGGCACCATCTTGGAAGCAGAGATTGGGCCCTCACCAGACTCTGAACCTGAAGCACTTGATCTCGGACTTCCAGATCCCAAACTGTGAGAAATAAATTTCTGTCTTTTATAAATTACCCAGACTGTGGTATTCTATTAAAGTAGTATAAACAGGATAAGACAACCTTATTAGTCCTCAGGCAAAACGGTAATGTCAGTACTGTTGGGCAGACAGAGGACACTGAGGAACAGTTAGGTGGTTAGTCCAAAACTACTGAGCTCATCAGTGTGGATTCTGATTCTACAGCCCCCTCCTTTAGCATGAGACTAGCTTGTTTCTCTTTGCAGTTTTATTGTATCTCAGTGGAATCATTACCTCATTACTTTGTTGCCAGAGGGGAACAAAAATGCCCTTCTGAATAGATGGTACTTTAGAAAACAAATTCCAATCATTGTACTGAGTCCTCTGGTTATCCCAAAGAATGTAAAGTCAAGTGCATGGGGCAGAGGCAGGGCAGATGAGGATTGAGTGGCGACCTCAAAGCATTTTCAGGCCAGCCAGAGCTGAATTAATGGAGGCGTGGGGAAGCCAGGCACAAGGAAGGCAGGGAGCCTGCCCCGGATGGAAGGCCTTTAATCTTTCACCTTCCTCATCCTTCCACTGTCACAGACCTCCTTGCAGGCAGTCATTTCTAACTCCAGCATCCTCCCACTTGTCACAAGGTCTCTACTCGCCTGACCATAATGAGCAATTTGCTCTAATCCATGAATAGAAATTGGAATTTAATTCATTTTAGTGGCATTTCGAGAAGGGAGATGTTTAAACAAGCTATTTGGTGTCCTCTACATAACTATTGAAGGTTAATCGCTACCCAATATGCACACTTAAGCTCCAAACTATGTTCTTGGGAAAATGGAATAATTAAAAACCACAAGCGGCAATTACTTATATTTTAGCAGGCTTCTTGTTGTAACATTGCAACATTGTTTAGTAATATCTTTCCTAAGCTGGCATCCAGCTCTCAGATTTCTATTTTCAAATGTATATGCTATCTATTAATTTCTGTTAATTCTGTTCAGTATTGAAAACAGAAAGAGGCTGTGATGGACTAAAGTCTGAAGCCAGTATTTGATAACATAGCTTATTCTTCTGTAAACCTCTTTGCTTCTGAAATTTGTCTCTACTTGAATATATTCTAAACATATAAGCATTGGCATGTTGTAAATATCTCTAAATTTATTTAAAAATATAAAATGAATATGTCATAATCAATTAAAATTCTGTTTTAAAAATATTTGACATGCAAAAATGTTTTATAATATGAGTAGAAAAATGTTCAACCTAATAATTTAGAGTAGAACACTTACTTTAGAAATACTCTCTTTTATGTGCACAGATGAACATATAGAAAAATAATTAGAAGAACACATGCCTGATATCTGTGGATAGTAGATTTTTAAAAAGTTTTCATTAATTTTTAAATGTTTTTTCAGTATTTACCTTTTTTTGCAAAAGAGGAATGTTATTTTCATACTTTATTGTTTATTAACAATTTGTAGAATATAAGAACATTGTTATTTAAAACTGAAGCACTAAAGGTAGAGCTGAAATACTCCTTAAATATCTTAGTATTTTAGTCCTCTTCCCAGAGATTAGCATGGTTACTGAACTGGGCAGGTAGCCACCTTTCTTAATAGTGGCACCATGAACATCTGGGGCAGAGAGTGATTTGGTTTGGGGGGACTGGTTTGTGCAATGTGGAGTGTTTTGCAATATCCTTGGTCTCTATTCACTAAATAACAACAGCACCCACCTCTTAGCTGTGATGACCAAAAATGTTTCTGGACATTGCTAAATGTCCTCAGCTGGTTGAGGGGCAATATCATCTATCAGTTGAGAACCACTGGTGTCTGATTTCCTGGGTCTTTTTCTCTGTTTTGGTACACAAATATGTTCACATAAAACTATATCATTAAAAATACATGGTGTTACATATCTACAAGTTGCTTTTCTTTATGCAATGTTGGTATCCCTTTAAAGTTAATTCATATAAATCTCCTATATTACATTAATAATCATAAATGAAAGAAATATCACAAGAAGGTACAGAGGAGAAATGTTTGTGATCACCATACAGACAAAGACTTTTGGGAAACCCTCATTCTACATAAATGTAGAGCAAAAGGTGACTCTGGGGCATGTTTCACCCTCTGATGAAAAGAAGAATACCCTGAAATCCACTGTAACTGAGGACAAAATTGAAAGAAAAGAATGAAATAATTGGATACCCATTTATGCAGAATGTAGGGGAGCACAACAAGATATGACCCCTGGTTCCAGGGACAGCAGGTGTCAGTCCCAGATGAAGCTAGTCAAAGAACCTTCCTGCATTAACTTCCTCTCAGCAGTCACTGTCATCCACACCAGATTCTTCCTTTGTCCCCCTTCTTCCATCTAAATCTGCCACTGCAAACCTCCTTTTTTAATGAGTAGAGACATTCTAAGCCTCAATTAAGGCAATTTTAACCTTGAATTCAGAATCAGAGTTTAAAAACAAAACTTAGATTAAGTTCTCTTCACTAAAGTCTTAACAGTCAACTTTATCTGTAAGAAACAGCACTGACAGCTCATCAGAAGCCCCAAATCCTGGGTTCTACTTCCTTTTTTTTTTTTTTTTTTTTTAGTACTGGGAATTGAACAAGGAATATTTTACCCTTGAGCCACATCGCTGGCATTTTTGTTGTCCTTTTTTAGACAGAGTCTAAATTGGTTAGGGTCTCAGTAAGTTGCTGAAGCTGGCCTTGAACCTGTAATCCTCTTGCCTTAGTCTCCTGAATACTGGAATTATAAGCATATAATCTGGCTCAAACCCTTTTTTTAGGGGGTACTAGGGATTGAACTCAGAGGCACTTGAACACTGAGCCACATCCCCAGGCCTATTTTGTATTTTATTTAGAGACAAGGTCTCACTGAGTTGCTTAGCACCTTGCTTTTGCTGAGACTGCTTTGAACCTGTGATCCTCCTGCCTCAGCATCCTGAGCCACTGGGATTACAAGCATGCACCACTGCACCTGGTTCAAACTCTTTTTGATAATCATATTCTTGCTTTTATGATTTATTACTCATGTATGCATCACTAAACAATACATCAGTTTTGCCTATTTTTAACCTTAAATGAAATGATAATTAATATTTAATGCTACTCCTTGTCTTGCTTCTTTCCCTCATTATTATGTATGTGAGATTTTTCTACAATGTTGACCGTAGCTGTGATTTGGTCATGTTCATTACTGTAGATGTAGTATTTCTGAATAGACAATTTTTTTTTAAACATTCTACTTTTTCTGTATATTTAGAGTTTAATTTTTTAAAATATGACAAAGAATTTAGCAACATGTCTTCCTGTTGACTGATCCTGGGACAAATGTGAATGATTTCTCTAGGGTACATCCCTTGTTGTAGGGACAGAGGAGGCAAGACACCGGATAGGAAACAGGAAGCAGGTTTATTTGACTGCAATTTGTTCAGAGGGTACAGCTTTCGCTGTAATCAATTAATTGCCCTGAACCAACTGCAGTCAAATAAACCTGTTTCCTGTTTCCTATCCAGTGTCTTGCCTCCTCTGTCCCTACAATATTTGGCAACCCAGTTAGGACCAAGGAGGTGAAGATGGCTTTTCTGCGTCTCTTGTCTCTGGGGACTGGCTTCCCCCAGGTGGTGGGGGACATAGCTTCACCTTAATGCACATGCACAGGCAAGCCTTGGCCTGAAGGAGGAGTGCCTCACCGGTGCCCTGGAGCTGCCACCCTGGAGCACCATGGAACCCACAAGGAACAGGAATCAGAATTAGGGACTTGGAGCACTGCCCAACTGGACAGGTAGGACCGGGTCCATCTGTGGTAGCCCACCTGACTTCCCCTCAGAGGCCTAAGCATATGGAAGAGAAGCTTGATCAACCTGTGTGGGTCCGGAGTACCCTCTAAAGTGGTTGGAGCCGAAACAGACCCAGGCAGTCACCCGAGTAGTCTCTGTTCAGGATCAGTGAGCAGAGGGGAAACTGTGACTCCCTTTCTTTTTGGTTTGGAATTTGTGGAATTTGGGTGGTATAGAAATTTTGCTCTGACCACATCTGTGTGAAAGTGTGTGAATGAGACGAACAAAGGGAAGGGTTTTGACCCAACTCAAGGGCCAAAGTGAGTGCAGAGTCTCGATCCACGGTTCCGTGGCCCCTCGTACAGTCTATGGCAGAATTTCAGCAACCAGCGTTTAGGTGAAAGCTCCAGGTCAGGGGTTGATACTGACCGCAAGATTGAGAGCCCTAAGTCCCCCCAAGGGGAACTGCTGGGGACAGACAAGTGAATCTTGTCTTAAATGTGCAACACTGATGTAGGGTGGAACTTGGGAGGCACACAAAGGAAACTGTGTCTTTTGAAATATGTTAGAAACCTTTGAGAACATTTTTAATGGTAACTGTGGGGGTGAAACTCACTCCACAAATTCTCTGTGAATTAAAATGGCCCACTCTAGGTGTGGGTTGGCTACTAGAAGGATCTTTAGATGAGAGAGTCATTGCTGAGGTCCTTTTAATAGTTGTTGGAACCTCTGAACACCCAGACCGATTCTTTTATATTGATTGTTGGCAAGAGATAGTACAGAAACAGCCCCTTGGTTGAGAGCCTGTTTAGATGGACAGTCGCAGCTGATGTTAGCTCGGAGCATAGCAGCCTCTAGGACTCGATGGGAGGGCAGTTAGAGAAAACCTGGTGAAGGAAAAGACAGGAGAAGAAACAGTTTTCCCTGTGAGCCAGAAGAGAACCCACCACCTTATGTGCCACTGTACCCGACTTTGCGAAGACTACTGGGACAACAGACTGTCCCCTCAGCCCCCTCGTCCTCAGAGGCAACAAATAATGACCCCCCAAACTGGCTATTTCTTCCTTTGTGATGTCCCCAGAGCTAAAGGCTTCCTCAGAGCCAAAGGCTCCTCCACATCCCAAACCTAAGGCAGGAAATTTGTCCCAGGGCCAGAGCTACAACCCAGATGAGAGTTCTCTGGGTGCCCCTACAAGAGAACAAAACAAACTGTGCTTGAGAGGTAGAAGGAATCAGAGCCTTCCCTGAGTCCTAGTCCATGCTTGAGCACATCTGCAGATAAATTGAGCCTGAGCAAAGTCTGCCACCTCTCCAGCATCTCTCCTCTAGCATCCTTGGTAGCACTGAACACTTCTCTTGGCACCACATCTACCTGCAGCCCCTCTATCCAATGAAACTGGTGGCATTGATCAGAAAGATGTGCCTAATCGACTCAAAGCTGAGTATCCCAGCCTCTGCCACTGCTGCCCCCACAGTACAAGTTTTTCAGCAAGGAGATTCAGAGGCTCAAAGACAGGCAGACCAAAAGATAAAAAGAGGATGGATCTCTTTACAGTTGACCTCACCACAGACCTGAAGGTCACTCAAAGAAGTGTCTCACTAGAACAAAGCCTATAATTCAAATGTTTATAAGGGGCTCACCTATGGACTTTATGGTAGACACTGGGGCTCACCAGTTGGTGGTGACTAAACCTGTGGGCTCACTTTCAAATAAACAGACCACAATTAAAGGGGCCACAGGCAACAAAACTTGGCATCCTTACCTATTGCCCTGGCAGTGTAAGTGACCCATGAGTTCCTGTACATGACAGATTACCCAGTGCCATTGATGGGTCAAGACCTGCTAGGAAAACTCTGGGCCCAAATGACTGTTGATACAAGAGGTCAGACAAACTTATCATTGGGAAAACCTGAAGCAAGAATTTTAACACAATTCCCTGAGAAGAGAAATGGCATCTCTTCAGCCTAGCAGAGGCACCACAACAGGGGCCAGAGCTCCTTTTCCAAGTGTCAGGATTATGGCCAGAGAAGAAGCAAATGTTTCCTCTGCCTTACTGCCCCAGCCCTTCTTTTCAGTTTCTCTCTGCTTGTTGGAAGTTCTACAATTGACTAAAATGGCAGGAGCCAGGTAGACAAATAGCTGCATCCAATGCATGGGACTTGGGGCCTCATAAAGGCTCAGTTTCTGCAAGCCCAAGAATGTACCAGAGATAGATTCAGGGCCACAGCCAACAGCAGGCTGCAGGGCACTCAGTCCAGAAGGACATACCACCATGGCTCCAAGCCACACTCTGAGCCACTGGTGGGAAAGGCCACCATAGGCCCTTACACACCCAGGCATAGCAGATAAAAACACAAGCAGGGTGACTGCTTTACAATCAGAGAAAGCTCCCACCCGGCTGTGGGAAGAGGGAGCTGTGCAGACATAAAGCGGCATCTAGATGGACACAACGTAGCTGCTATCCCAGACCCACACCGCAGCCCTCCAACCTCAGCAGATTCATAGGTTCCTTTTATACTAATGACATCCCAGGTCATCAATCTCTGCTGAAATTTACATTGGATTTGAGAGTTGGAAAATCTCAACAGCCAGGATCCTGCACAGGGAGATAATGAAAGTATTCCAGCAGCTTAAAGTGCCAGATGTTCTGTGTACACCTCCCTTCCCTGAATGACAGTTCCTCCAAGGTGCTTGAGTACACCATCTTTGGGGCAACACTGGACTCTGACTTAAAAGCCCACATCTATCAAGGAAAAGTCAGATACCTTGGTTACTATCTGATTCAAAGACAACAGCAAATGGGCCCCAAAAGAAACAGAAGATCTGCTCAATTCCAGTCCCTTTAACCTGCCATTAGATTAGAGAATTCTTGGAGGCTACTCGATTCTGCTGTATATGGATCACCAACTTTTCAGTTATGGCAAAACTCCTCTATGAAGCCACAAAGGGAGGCGGGGGGAAACGGGATCCTCTAATATTGGGCCAACACAACAAAAGGGCCTTTGAAGACATTAAACACTCACCAGTGCACCTGGACTAGGGCTCCCTGACCTCACAAAGCCTTTCTGTATGTTCATGAATGGTCTGGAGTAGCTATAGGAATCTTGGTTCAGATGCTGGTGACATCTGAATAGTCCAGTGGCCTATCTATCCCAACAGCTAGACCCTGTAGCCCAAGGCTGGCCACTTTGGTTATGGGCCTTTGCAGCCATGGCTCTTCTGGTATTGGAAGCTGATAAACTGACTAGGAGACAAGAATTGGTTGTCAGGGGCCCTCATTCAAGTATGACATTGTTAGAATACAAAGGACAATACTGGTTGACTAATGAGAGGATGATCAAATACCAGGGCATGTTATGTAAACATATCCACGTTGAAGTCATCTGGACTCTAAACCCAACAACTTTGCTGCCCATCGGACCTGGACAACCTGATCAAAACTGTATTGAATTCATGGATGAAGTATTCTCCAGCAGACCAGATTTGACAGCCTCTCAGGGACCCTGATGCAAAGTACTTCACAGATGGAAGCAGTTTTATAAAAGATGGGGTACATTTTGGTGGATATGCAGTGGTCACTCTGGACTCCACTGCTGACGCAGAACTCTGCCTCAGAAAACTTCAGCACACACACAAAACAAACAGAACTTATTGCTTTGACCTAAGCACTTCAGTTGACAGCAGGAATCTGTGTGAATATTTACAGACTCAAAATAGGTGTTCACTACCTTTCATGTTCATGGGGCCTTATATAAGGGAAAGGGACTAATTAACTCCGGAAGAAAAGGCCTAAAGTATAGACAGAAAACTCTTAAACTTTTGGATGCAGTGTGGGCTCCCAGAAAAGTTGTTATTTATTGCTGAGGCCATCAAAGAGGAAACACTGTGGTTGCTCAGGGCAACCAGAGAGCTGAGAGAGAGGCCAGGTTAACTGTCTGCAAGATATAAAAAGAAAATCCAGTCCCAGATTTAAATGCTGCCCTTCTGCCTGACCTTCTAACAGAATGGGCCAAAATATTCCCAACATAAAAGTAATTGGTTTAAGACTGAAAAAGGAAGTTATCTCCCAGGTGGATGGTGGAGATTCTCTGATGGCCGCATAGCCATTCCAGAGATTCTGGCCCCAGCCTTTATCAGACAGTTTCACAGGGGAACACATATTGGATGTATAGCACTTGAGAAAGTTCTGAGTCAGCATTTCTGTGTCCCCCTGGCTCACAAGCATCTCCCGAGTGCTCTGTGAACAATGTGAACTTTGTGCTCACAGCAATCCCTACCAGGGGCCAAAGCTTCCATCAAGAATCCAAACTATAGGAGGAGCACCTTTTGAGGACTTGGAAATAGACTTCACTGAACTACCACACTCATGGGGCTATAAATATCTTCTGGTTTTTGTGTGCTCATGCTCTGGCTGGGTAGAAACCTTTCTGACCCACACTGAAAAGGTTAGAGAGGTAGCCAGGATGCTCCTCTGGGAAATTATTCCCAGATTTGGCATCCCAATAACTATTGGCTCAGACAGTGGGGCAGATTTTGTGGCAGAGGTGATACAATTATTGGCCAGAAGTTTAAATATCAGATGAAGGTTACATACTGCCTATAGGCCACAGAGTTCTGATAAAGTTAAAGGGATAAATAGGACTTTGAAGTCTCAATTGGTAAGCTATGTTAGGAGATTTACTTACATTGGGATAAACTTCTCCTTATTACACTGTTGAGGATTAGATCCACTCCCACTAGGAGGACTGGATTCTCCCCTTATGAGATAATGTATGGGAGGATCCCTCCCTTATCAGGGGATTGCAAGGAGACTTAAGAGAAATAGGGGAATTAACACTGAGGCAACAGCTTCAGGCCTTAGGGAAAAACTTTACAGGTTCTCAACCAATGGGTTAGAGAAGGATTGCCAGTAAGTTTGACCACAGATGCACACTCTCTCAAGCTTGGAGATTCAGTCTGGGTCAAAGAATAGAATATTTAACCCCTGAAACCTCCTTGGACAGATCCTTTCACTGTTACCTTACCCACCCCAACTGTAGTAAAGTTTGCAGAGATAAATCCCTGGATTCATTACACCAGACTCAAGCCTACGGCTGTTGACTAGGAGTGCACTCCAGACTCTGCTATACCCTTGAAGCTGGCCATCTGAAAAAAGGAGCATCAGAGAAGCTTGAGGATCAGAAGGACAACAGCCCTACTCCAGTCACATGGCTGAAGCTTGAGGAAACTATGGCCCTGTTTCAGCTGGAAAGCTTGAGGGACTGGATGATCAACACAGGATGGAAGATAAGCTTACCACCTGGACTAATGGACTCTCTCAGCCTCTAAGAGAGTTCTTACACTGCAATGCAGTGTCACTCCTTGCTTCTAGATACATATTTAGTTCTCTGCTTGGTTTTTGCCACTGGTTTGATAATAGTAACTCCTGCTGACTGGGCTGTTAGTAGAAAATTTTCATTTATATCTTTTATCTTGCTTATATAGGTTTTCTAGGATTTGTTAGCTTATGCTGTTTAACCTATGCTAACCAAAATGTTGGCCTATCATTTAATTTGGTCTTCTTTGAGAATCTCAGGGGACTCTGCCTTGCTCCTACCCCAGCAGGGGAGATCATGTGAACCATGTGTCAAGCAAATCCACTGTAACTAAGAGGTGATAAAAGGCATATTTAGAACCTGTACCACCAGAGAAATACTATAGATGGGTGACCGTTTGTCTCTGGAAAGGAAAAAGTCTACATGGCTTGGATTGGGTCCCAATATAAAGGGGATATAACTTGCCCAGGAATTTCCCCTCTACCAATGGAATTTGGAATTGCTGACTGCTGGACACTCAGCCTCTAATGTGGGAAAGTTTATAAAAATAAAAGGTCCCAAGGCTGGGTCCTCACTTCAGAAGTATTTGGTGAGGAATGTATTAGCAGATTTGGACCCACCACACCTGATGGGTTGATAAAACCCCATGAAATAGTAATAAAATATTATTTTGAAACACCATCTGGTGGCTGGAGAAACCTACTTGGCTTTGTGCAGATAACCCAGGCTGGCTGGGGATTAATGGTCTAATACGCAAAAGTCTAATTAAAAAAAAAAAAGAGTTCTTTTTAACTGTACCTGTACAGACATTAACCAAATCAGTTCTTTTGGGGGCATCCCTGAGAACCATAAATTCTGAAGCAATCTGGCTCCCTCTAACTGGAAAGCACCCAATGGACTATTTGGATTTGTGGCAAAAAGACATTTGCTCACCTCCCAACAAATTGGAGGAGAACCTGTACTATTGATACTATTAAGCCTGGACTTTTCTTACTGCCCAATGCCACTGGAAAAGGCCTATGGATCCCCTTGTATGAGGATCTAAGGCTAAGAGAAAAAGAGGTCCATTGGAAAAGAACATGATCTGAGAGGTCACCAACCTTGGGGTGAAAATGACTAGTCACCCCAGAGGATTATTGCCACTTATGGTCCTGCTGCCTGGGCACAAGATAGCAGTTGGGGCTATAGAACCCCTTTTTACATGCTAAATAGAATTATGTGCTTACAAGCTGTACTAGAAATTACTATTAAATAGACTGCCACAGGCTTTGACCTCCTAGCCACATAACAGATCCAGATGCAAGCAGCTATCTATCAAAACCACTTGGCATTAGATTACCTACTGGCTGAGGAAGAAAATATATGTGGAAAGTTCAACATCTCAGACTGTTGTATTGAAATAGATGATTTTGGACAAGCAATTAAAGGATATAACCAACAACATAAGAAAACTAGCACACGTGCCAGTTCAAACACGTGAAGTTTGCGACCTGAGCATACTTCTTGGAAAATGAGTTTCAACTCTTGGTGGATTTAAAAGCTTAACTGGTATGATAGATATTCTGTTGTTAACCTGTTTATTGCTCCTATGTTTGGCTCCATTGTGCATTAAAACTATTGGGTCCACTATAGAAGCCACTGTTGAAAGGAGAACAACAACTAAGGTTTTGGCATTATATAAGCCTTTAAGCCAAGATGATGGTAATGATGCTCTTAAATTTAAAGGATTAAATTATGGGAGCTTCATTAAAGGGGTGAATTGTAGTGGCACCCTCTCCTCCACAGAACATCTTAATTAAGCTTCTCCAGAAATCTGCACCATAATTGATCTTAGGACTATCAGCAAGAGTCTCTACTGAAGAATTCAATGTAGTTTAAGTTTCTGTTTCTTGTTGCTCTGTCTTGCTTGGCCACTGGCCTAAGAGATTGGCACTCTAGGTGCTGAATGCCCCCTTACTAGATTTTCCAAAGGAACATTTTTGAACTATCTAGTGTAGTAACAATATAACGGGTTATAAAAGTTTTTTTTTTTAAACAGAAAGTGGGTTTGTTAATGCAAAGTGTAACAGGAAGGACAGATCCTTTAACAAGGCCTCTGGCCTTGGGCCTGCACTTCACAGAGATGTTTATATTTCAGAGATAAGAGATGTTACTAATTGAGCTCCATGGTAACAGCTGGCAGGGGGAGGAAAGAAAGGGGAGAAGCTCTCCCCTTCTCAGGTGCTGTCCTTGAAGTGTTAACTTGCCCAGAACAGTGAAAGAAAAAAAGCTGCTTTTGTGTGAACTTCTGAGCCCCTCCCCTTACACACTGGGTATAAAGTTCTGAAACTGCCTGAACTTGGGGTTCAGGGGAATTAATTGATTACAGCAAAAGCTGTACCCTCAGAACCAACTGCAGTCAAATAAACCTGCTTCCTGTTTCCTATCTGGTGTCTTGTCTCATCTGTCCCTACAACAACCTGAGTGAATTAATCACGTCAGAGAATCTGTATGTGATTCAAAGTCACAAAAGCACTGAAGAAGAGTACCTCTTCACCATTATGTTGATGTCCAGAGCCATTAAAGTGCATATATGGCTTCTGCCTTTCAGTGCTATGCAATAGGCTATAAACACCCATGAATAATATCATAGCATGAAGGTCTCTGAATTGAATGAGCACTAGATGACATCTAAGTAAACTTCTTCCCACTCCTGGGTGAGATGAGACCAATGCCTTCAGAGTTTCTCTGTCTTCCCCTGTGACAGTCAGTAGCTTAAGAGGAGGCAGCAAGGGTGGGACTACCAAAGGCAGAGTCTAGACAGTCAGTGCCAGAGCGCAAGCCAGAGAACATTTCAAGTGTCCAGTCACTGAAACCAAAAAGTCAATAAGAAGCAATGTTCCAAACAGCTAAATAAAACAAATATGAAATCCAGCTGAGAAGAACAAACAGAAAACAATAACTCAGTTATAAGCCCCAAAACTGGGCCAAAATGGAACTCATCCAACTTCTTGCCTGCCCACATCTTCTCTTTCAACAGTGTTCCCCATCTCAGTAAATGAAATTTCAGTCACCACCCACCCTGCACTCCAAATCAGAAAGAGAATATTTTTTATGGAATTCTCCTCCACCTTCATTACCCGTGCCTCAATTTTTTTTCCCCCTCAAGTGTTCTCATATCACTCCATGGCCTCAGGCCAGTGCACTAGCATTGCTTCCAGGACACTAAAGAGCCTCCCATGGCTCTCAAGTTCCAAAGTCAGGGATTTGGTCTGTTCCCATTTCTTCATCAACCTAGCACAGCGCCTAACACAGCACTGTACTCAGAAAGTGAATAAATGAATTCACTTATTTCTCCCTGGATTATTTACTAGGATGATGCTTTCACACACTAATCTAACTATATTGCTACAAACCTTTAAATGTCTCCATGGTTCCTATTGGTTTTAGAATACAATTCCCAGTGATTGAGTACAGTTTACAGGACTCTGAGTGATCTTAGGGTTCAGCTCTTAAGCTTTATCTTTCATAATTTCTCCCTTTGAAATTCATGCTCTAGTTACTCTGAAATTTTATTAGTCTAGAACACTTTGTTCTCTTCTCTCTGGGATTTTGTGCATGCTGTTTTCTTTCTTCCCAACATTTTCCTAATGGTTATTTCCTTTATAGTAGTCATAAGGGTTGTTAACCAATACTGTGGCTCTTTCTTCATCAAAGTAAGTAGGGCTGTGTTTTCTTGTCCCCTCTGATTAGGCATAGACATGTAAAACTTCTTGGCTAATAAAATCTGAATGGAAATGGTGTGTACCACTTATGGTTTGATGATTACAGAGCCTGTGAACAAATCACCCATTCTCAGAGTCATTCAGTGTGTCTGTCTGTCTGTCTCTCTCTTCTCAGGATCTAAATGTCTTTCCCCTAAGTATGTCTGATCCTCATGAATCCTTTATGTTTGCTAACAGAAAATAATCAACTCAAATTTTCTTTTAAAAATAAACTTGTTTAGATATGAAGCCCTCAGTGTGTATCATTAGTGTATCTCATTTTCTTGGCAGCCCACTAAACACTTGTGGCTGGTTCCTGGGCTGGCCCAGGGTAGTGTCATGACTCTTACTACTGTCTCATGGCCTTTTGGAGACTTACTTAATGTGTGAGATAAAACAGACTCTGAACACATCCATCGGGCAGGATAGGATTTCAGCTGAAATCTATTTCTTCTCCCTGTCTCTCTGTATCTGTTTCCCCTGCCTCCTCCTCCTCCCTTCCTCTCATTTGCACTCTTAACTACTTTTATTCTGTCACTACCTTCTATTTTTGATAAATACCAAAACAAATCAGGAAGTGTTTACATGGTCCACAAGTGGGAAATCATGCCAGTAGCATCCTTTTCTCTCCCATTCACCCCCTTCCTCCTCCTCCTTGTTTTAAATACTATAAGATCAAACAGTGAATCTTGAAACCATGATATTCTTTTCAAAGAAAGAGAATGGTTTTACCTTCCACATGATCTGGGAGAAAAGAGGCCATTTGCTTTCTTCCTTGGGGCCATGGAGCCTTGGAAGAGGCTGCCATGGGCTAGCAATTAGAGATTGTTCTTCCCCCAGAGGCCTCTGTTCTTCCCCCAGAGGCCTTTCCCCAGCCTCGGTTCCCACAATCTCTCCTGTGCCTGCTTTCCATTCCCTTTCCAATGCTCTGTTCTCTTTACCTGTATTTCCCTGCTGGAAGCCATAGTTATTCCTACCCACAGGGCTTTTTGATCCACATGAAAATTACTAAGAGCTCTTTAGAATTAGTTGGTATGAAAACAATATACATTGATCAGAAATATCTCAGAAAATAGTTGAAATTGCAGAGTGGAAATGCTATTCACTCAAAATGACTGGGGGTATTTAGGAGAATTGAGAATGCTTTTCAACATATCATTAAAAGGAAGAAAAGGCACTTAAATTGTTTCTCTCATTTTACTCAACCTGCTAGCTCAATAAATAGTACACATTTATGAAACTGGATTTTATAAAGTTGGCACCATTTTAAGGTTTCTTCCTCAAGGAGCTATTATATTGTAACATATCCTGTTTTGAAGAAAACTCAAGGGTTGCCTGTGTGTATTCAAGTATAGCCAACACAGGACCAAAGCACATATTTGTTTGCCTCAAGTCTGTGAGCACAAAGAATTTTAGTACCTGAATTTTGGGCTCTATTTCTTTCTATGTTTCTTTCCTTTGAGCCCCTCAGATATAGTTTGTAATAACCTAGACAAAACAACAAAGATTAGGTAGTTTAAAGAATATAGGATAATAGAGCAGCAGTTTATGATTGTACACAGTCCACTTCTCCCCAGGATGATTTTTAAATCCTATTCAGGAGCTTATCCTAACAGCAGAAACCATTGCATTCAAATGTATGACGTTTTCAGAATATAATTCATCTCTCCCAAGTAAAAATTAATGTTTAAAGAGAAAGGGAAACAGCTGCACCAAGGTCAACTGTGCCTTTGTTGTGACAAATGTACAAAAATTAGCAATTAGCAAGTTAAAGTCATGTTGCCATTTCTGTTACCTCTATAATAAAATGAAACTTTTCATAGCTAACATTTATTGAAAGGTTACTGTATGGCAAGCTCCACGCTAAAAAGTTCTCCATGCATTTGCTCACTAAATAATCAGGTCTCTGATGCAAAGTTCTATTGGCATCCCCATCTTACAAACAAAGTGAAGGTTCTCATGGTTTAAGCAGTGTGCTCAAGGTCACTCAGCTTTTATATGGAAAGCCCAATGCCTGAACCCAAGTCTATACAACTGAAGCCCATGCCCACTCTCAGCATAAATACGAAACTCAAGAATTCTAGAATTAGAGCCTGGCTTTCAATTCCTACTCCATATTTTCTAGTTCAAGGTCTGGTTGAGGACATTTCTTAATCTCTCTGTGCCTCCACTGTCTCTGTACAAAGGAGATGATCTATAATCATACCTACCTCGCAAAGTTATGGTTAAATAAAGGTCCACTGAAAACATGTATCATTCTTAGTAAATGCTCAATAAATGCTACTTATTGTTTTCTTTTTCGGTTCTCATCTTCCTTGTTGCCCACCACTTGCCAGGATGCAGAGATACTCATGCCTTTTTCGTTTTATGCTTTATTTTTCTTTCTCCAGAACATAATGATGGTAGTTCTAAAAGAAACCTTAATTGGGGGAGTGGGATTAAATAAAGGCCTAATAATAGCAGATGAATTACTTATAGGCTTTCCCAACAATATTTTGATGTTAAACCTTCCCCACAATGAAGACAGCCATTGGTGAAGTTAACCTGATTCAAGCAGACCAGTGCCATTAGTGGTTTTCATGCTGTGCTTTGAATGTGCTACATGGTTACCTATCAGTAGTCCTGGAGCTGGTAGGTCGTTACTGTCGGGAGGGCTTTGTGCATTTTCAGTGCTCTGAAGGCAGGTAAGGATGGGGCATTGAGAGAGGCTACCGAAAAGGGAACAGGTGAAGAACCAAGGTTGATGAGATACTGTTTCATTTGGTTCTGATAACATCTATCCCGTCCCTTCCTCTCGTCCCCCCCTTATTTCTCTTCCTCCTTAGCCCACTCCCTCTCTCCCTCCCTTCCTTCCATTGTTTGAGCCTCTACTTTTATTTATGCTCATGTTGCTATTGAGGAAACCGAATTTACAGAGATCAACAACTTGCTCAAGATCACAGGGTGTTTTTGTGATGTAGGTTTTTACTATCATTATGTACATATTTAATATCTAGGGCATGTTTTGATATACATGTACATAGAGAAATGGTTAATGCATCCACTGTCTAACATAACCACCCTCTACAATTTTATGACAAGAGCACCTGAAATCCACCCTTTTAGAAAAATCCTAAATACAATATTATTAATCGCAGTTCTTATGTTATAAATGAGATTGAGATTTCTACTAAGTTTTCTTGAGTTCATAAGCTCTTGCTCTTTCTGCTATATTCCTTTACCTGGGAGAGGATATGGAGCATGTAGGAGAAGGGGACGGCATCTACCTGGGAAGACAGGATAGGAACAGAATTGCCTTATTAGTAGCCTGAGGGGTATTTCAGTGACTTTGGGGTCATAATTGCATTAGCCTGCTCTAGATGGCTGTTCAGTTTTGCTCCTGCTTTAAGAAAATATTGCATTGATTTTCACCAGGGCTACTCTCTACTTTTCCTTTTTGTCTGTCAGACAAGAAAAATCTCAGTCATATCTTTCCCAATGTTTTGACATTTGAATCTTCAGAGAGTAATGAACTATGCTGCATCTTTGAGGGTTGGAATATTTTCCTCATGGCTAAATTACAGTTTGCTGCATTTTGCTGGATTTGTAAATTGTGAAGATAGGGGCAACTTCCTTGGGGACTGATTGTATTTTTCAAAAATCTGCATTTTTATTATTAACTCTCAAGGAGGCAAAAAAAAAAATAGATTTCCTTCTTTCTGTATCTAAATACAGCTCTGGGATTGGTAGGTCAAATTAAACTACTACAACAATAAAGTTCTTTTGGAATTTCCATTACACTTTTCAGACAAGGAGGGATACAAGCTAAAATGTATAAAGTACAAGAAAGATTCTGTCTTCTGCCCAGGGTAGGGTGGTGCAATTCCCTGTGCTTGTCTTATCTGCCCCCAACATACATTTGCCTTGTCATTTTTCCCAAGGACAATAAAATTACTTGTCAAATGCCAATGAGTCACCATTCCTCAGTGCTGATTATTTCTCTCTAGGAAGAATTACAATTATTTTACATACGTGGTGTTTATTTAAGATGCTAAATATTTTTATAATTTAATAAAATGTTAGCAAACTGTGGAAATATCTACAACATAGAGTAAGTTAATTATAGATGATTAATCAATGTTGTACATATAAAGTAAGCTTTCATGTGTACATGATGATTTATCAGATAAGGACTGAGAGGCAACAGCAGGAACCATTGGGTTGAAATGTTAGCATTCCTTTTGGTACTCAGAGGCCTTAATAGCCCTCCTGAACACCAAAAGAGGAAGAACATCTTAGTTATGGCCAAGAAAAGGAACATTTATGAAGCAATTTCTCTTGATTGATGGTTCAAAGCAGTGTGGTGTTTCTGATTTAAAAAAAAAAAATCTAACCAATTTGTCAGCACAATGTTGGAAGGAACAAAGTCTCTCATTTGATTTCATTGACTTAACACATACTGAGAATAACAAGTACCCACTAGTCCCCAAACATGGACAAAGTAGATGCATTCAGAATAGCTGCTTAATAGCAGAACTGTCATTTGTTAAAAGAAATGTCTGCTTACATTTCCTCGGGCTCTTTAGGAGGGGGAATAAGCCAAGCATAGAACCATTTGTTTCTGTAAGCACAGCTACGATGCCATAAACAACCAGGGTAGAAGTAAATATGCTTCTGCTTTCAACAAGAACGTGTTCCTGTTGAGTTCCCTGTTTACAAATATACTCTTTCTGGGTTGAGTTTTTTAGGGACATCTTTGCCTTTTCCCCTTAATCAGGAAGGAGGGGGCCAAAAATGGTTTCTGTGAATCTGAGCACTGCCACATTGACCGTGCCAGAGAGGCAGCTGATTGCTTGACTTAATTTACAGGAGTGGTCATGAATATTCATCTCATTCTGTCTCTTCCAAGACCTGAATAAATGCTTCATTTACTAGAGGTACTTAGGACATATGATTTCAGAGCAATCTGTAAAAGAAATGAAACTTAGGAGTGACATGGAAGATATATACATAGGAGGGTGCTTCAAAAGGTTTACAGTCCTGAACCTTAGATGCAACTTAGAATGTCTAGAGGAGTTTTTACAAAATATTTTGCATGAATTAAACCAGAATTTTTGGAGGTGGGGTCATAGCATGTTTTTTTGAAACTCAGAGATGAGCTTAATACACAACCAGAGAGTTACCATTCTACATGTTTAAGCTACTAAATATGATTCACAATCTGCAAGAAGAAAATGAGAAAGGGCCTACAGATACACTTCACTAAAGAAGACATAAAAATGACCAATAAATGTTTTATATGTTAAACCTCAATGATGACCAATGAAATGCAAAGAAAAATAGCCATGTAATACCATTTTTAACTATGGCATTGGTAACATTTTTAAACATTTAATAGGTTCTAAAGGACAGTAAATGTATGGCTAACACCAATGACACACCTTTATTGATGAGAGCAACAGTTTGGCAAATATGAGTTTGATCCTCCCTCTCCTACTGGGATGCTAGGACTGATAATCCTCACCAGGGATATAGGTCTTCTTAACGCCAACCTTTGGTGATCATAGACTAATCTGGCCAATCAGAATGGCTTCTAGCAGTGGTTCAGGACTGAATCCGTTTTCTCCTTTGTAAAAGTGCATCACTAGCAGCCATCTTATAACCACAAAGAAATCACACTGAAGATGAAACTAATATAATAGAACAGTGAAGATAGCTTCAAATTACATGAGCCAATAAATCTCTGTTCTCCTGACTGAAAAAATACTGACTAATTCATCTAACAAAGTTGCAGTACCCATTTATACTAGCAAATGCAGCTATTAGAGATAACCAATTAGAAGCACCCTTTCTAGAGGGCAATGAGCAATAGATATCAGAAACATTAAAAATATACCTTTCACTCTATAATCCCGCTTTTAGGAGTGTATCCTAATGAGATGATCATAGATAGCTAAAGATTTTTGTAAGAATATTCATAAGAGCTAGTTTTAATAGCTACAAATTAGAAATAGCCCAAAAAATCAACTTAATCTTACATAAGCAAGATTAGCCACATTCACATGGAGCAGTCTTTAACATGGTTCCTTTAAAAATATTTACTAATAATTATGAATTTAAAAAAGTATACATCAGAAAGGAACTATAACCCAATATAAAATAATTATTCTGTCTAGTGGGATTAAAGGCAGTTTTTATTTCGCTCTATGGACCTTTCTATGTTTTCCAAATTCTCTATAATGAGCATGTGTTAGCTTTATGACAAAAAAAATAATAATTCTTAGTACATATTGTAACTATATCCTTTCACAATCCTCTTTTTTTTCTATCTTTCCTAGAGGATATTCCTTTTCAAAGAACTGCTCTTTCACCACTACGAGGGCCCTATAAAGCCCTATGAGGCAATGGTCAAGTCTCACAGGATTTCCTTTTCCAAAAATTCTGGCCTTCTCCCTCCAAGACACGTGAGCATAGTTTTAAGCAGCCATCCTTTGTTCTCCCAGGCCATCACAAGCCAGCAGCCCCAGCTCTAGCTCAGCCTCCTCTCTGTGGCCTTCTAATCAGGGCTGTGATGGAAGAAATGGAGAGAGAGCCTCCTGCCCCCCATCCCTCTCCCCGCCCCATTCTCTGCTGACCATTGGCAATTCTCTCTATGTCATAAGTGTTTTAAAGATTCCAGAATCGCATGTCATAATTAATTGACCAGCTCCTGGGAATGCTTGACTCGTATTTTCACCAACTCAATACATTGTGAAAGCATCATGGAAAAGAATGTTGAAATCTCTGTTTTGCCAAAGTCAAAGACCCAGTGCCTTTCTGTTACACATTAAAGGAATGGATTCCCCCCTTCTCTGACTCTTTGCTCTTAAAAAAAATAAAAAGATATTTTGTTTTTGTAAGTAACAAATTGGAAGGGGCTTGTGTGGATCAGAACAGTGGAATCTTTGGTGTCTCTCACTGTAGAGATAGACAGTTGTCACCCACACAGCTGTGCTCTGTTCAAGTCTAACATGGAAAAGAGAAGCTGAGATCCAACACATGAAGAAAAACATCCCTATGCTTTAAGCTGCAAAGGCTTTGCCCATCATAGGGCCTGACTTCTATAAGGAAAGACCTGAATAGTGTCTTCTGTGTGTGGTGAGGAAAACGACTCCCCCAAAGCTAAATTCTTTCTCTGACTTAAACAGAGAATTTGATAAATGGCTATTGAATAAAGCTGAGAAAGGAGAGGAAGGTGAAAAGCACCAAGGTAGAGATTGCTCACAGGAATCAAACGTTGTGGCTAATGTGGAAAGGAGATTAACATGCTGAAAAATACCTAAGCAATTAAGATAATCTGCATCCAATGTGGTTCACATCCCAGATCAGTGTTTCTCAAACTTTAATGTGAGTAGAAACCACTTAGGGAGCTTTTGAAAATGCCAGTTCTTATTCAGTAGGTCTGAGGTGGGTCAGTAGATTCTGTGTTTTTAACAAGCTCCCAGGTGAGGCTGCTTTTCCAAGCACCACACTTTGAATAGCAAGGTTTTAGACGTGGGAGATTAATGAGGCTTGGATCTCAGCTGCAGGGCTGCAGTGTCTCCATGGAACGCAGTAGGGCTCAGGTTCATGGGGAGTTGGAAGCTCTAGGTGGCTTACTGAGAGTTGCGAAAAGAGATAGGGACAATGAGAGCAGCACAGGATGTGGTCTAGCACAGCACAAGATATTGCCAGTCATTAAATTCTGAAGATCTCAAGGAGAGGAGCTCAAAGGCTACAGACATAAATGATAAGGATATGGAAATGCTAATTACCCTGATTGATCAGAGCATGCTATATGTGTGTGTTAAAATAGCACCCTGTATACTATTAACATGCACAATTATTATATGTTAGTAAAAGATTAAATTTTTAAAAGCATTATTTTCAGAGTTGGAATCCCTATAGATTTCAATACAATCTTTTACTTTAGGCAGGTTTCTGAATACCTCTGGGTCTTAATTTTCCTTATCTGCAAATTGGAATCATAACTAGGAGTTTTTGTGTGAGATAGTATATAGAATAGTTAACATAGTAAATGCTCAAACAATGGCAATGTTAAATGTATACACAGACACACATTTACACACACCTCACAATCTTTCATATATATGTAGTGTTAAAAGACAGTGCCACTGGAAATGTACCCCCATTTTCTTTGTTCATGATGTCAGCAGATGCCTTTTAGACTCAAAGTCCTCTTTGCTTTGGAATCCCTTTGTTGTTCTGCAACGATACCTTTTATTGGAAGAGTGTGACATCCTGTCTCTAATACTCCAATCTGTGCATAAGGGAATTTGAGGCACCTTCCTTGGAGAAGGGAGACAGTTGTACTGTGAGGGGTGGCCACAAAGTGTGGGTTTTTCTCTAGGGCAACCACCCTTGCAATGAGAGTTTACATGAGTACATGAGTGGAATGCATATGAAAGGACTACAACTTACTGAAATCCTCTACCTTTGTATATTTTATGCATTTCACACATTATCTCATTTATTCTGTACAGCAATTCTATTAGGGTAAGTAGAGTTGAGATAATTTGAAATGCAGAAGTATAGCAATGTAAACTTTTTAAGTTTTCACTTTTAAAAGTAATAAAACTGGATTCAAATTCAAATCTCTCTGATTTTCCCTTTCCACCAGGAGATTTCAGAAAGAATCTCTGACTCCAAAGGCCACCTCCTAACCTTTAGTATGCCCACCGTTTGAATCACTATTTAAAAATCTTTCGAAACAAGTACTCTTTGTTGACGGTAAAGATTTCTGTGTTTATTAGAACACACCATTTAGAACCTTGCCGAATAAATGAGAGGAACCATAGCTAGGAAGGTGCAAATAGCAATGAAGGTAGTTGAAATTTGAGTCTGAAGAAAAGTCTACTGCTTACAAAGAGGAAAGATGGGGATCGGAGGAGGAAGCTCTGGCCAGCCAGACATCAGCAGATGCTCCCACACAGGAAAATAGCATCCAGATGGAGACAAAGGAGAGAGCCAAGAATAACTTCAGACCTCCTAATTTCCCCAAGATTTTTCCAAACCAAGCCATGTTGATACCTTGGGACCCAGCGCTTAGAGTATCTTAGGCATCTAGAATTGCAGAACTCACTCAGCATGCTAGGGATCCTGAAGGTCATAACAATCCAAAATCCAACCATCAATTCCAAAAATATAAGTGGGCTTCAAACTCCTGGAAATTTATAATCACAACACAAAACATTCCAGGAGCTCATTTCATGACCTCCAGTCTGGGGTGACTGTATTGGGCCCATTTGAAGACCAGAGAAAGCTGGTCTTCAGAGAGATAAAAATGAAGATAGGCAGAGAAATGCAAGAGTCTGTGTGAATCCAAGGACTGATGTAAAGACAAGAGGACAAGCAAATAGGCTGCCTTAGCTCCCATCTGCTGTCCGTTTTCTGGTTCCAGCCCATTTGGAGGCTGACTGGCCATACTCCCTTCTGTGAGAGGCAGATCCTGTTTATTAGCAATTAGTATCTCATTTATATCTAAGTAACTTAAAGTGGATTTCTGCTGCTTATAACCAAGCAATTCCTGATGAAGTCAACCACAGTTTCATGTGACCAACTTTAGCCCATGTTCTGTATTTTTGTTCTCCTGTTTTGCTTTTCTCATGGAGAAAGGCATCTTTTTAGTTAAAACCACACAGTTGATTCCAGTCAGTTACTGCTCATTGGGAGAGAGTTACCTGCAAATATGGCTTTTACTTGACTGTTCCATTGCTCTAAAGGGCAGCCATACATAGCTGGTCAATTTTAATCAAATCCTTTACCCACCAAGTCAGAAAGGTGCAGGCTCATCTCTGTCCCATAAACATTGCTCTCAGCTAATAAAGGCATTTTATTTGAATTGTTAACTGTATATTTAGTGCAAATCTGTTTCAATTACAAGGACAATTTTTAAGGAGACATTGTAAGGAGAACTCCAGCTATCAAATCCCTCTGTAGTTACTTCAACCTATTAAAAATCAGAACAATTTATTTTTGTGTCATTGCAGTCTGAATGTAATAATGATGTGAGAAATAATAAGGACAACTAATAATTTAATTTAAAAGAAAAAGGTGTACCAGAATTCCATTTAAATCTTCTCATATCCCTAGTACAATAATTTACTTTTGAACATGTATAGTGAATATCTAAAGTGAAATTTCTCTGCAAAATAAGCAAATGATTTAGAGCTCCAAAAAAGATCTCAACATGTTGAGCATATTTATGCTGATCACTTCCTTCATATTAGTTCCAAGGAGCATCTGTTGCTTAGCTGCTTGGTTTAAGGGGCCAGCAGTACATGATCAAGTACAGCAACCCCATGTTCTAAGTTCACCACATTGATAGCAAAAGCATATTATCATTAAGATTGGTCCCCATGTTTCATTTTCAATGCCATTACTCCCAAATTTTCATTTTCAATACCAATTTCCATTTTCAATGCACAGCACTCCCAAAACATCATGTTTTCAAATACTTAAATAATCTAGTACTCATTGATACATCTGGCATTATGTGGTATTTAGGAACTTGGTTTTAGTCTGGAACACTCTGAGATTACCCCCAAGGGCTCTAGATCTCCTAAGAGCTAGGAATTTTTTTCTCAAGTGGCCCAAGAGATATATAACTTAACCTTAAGGTTCTAGATCCCCTTACCAAACCTAGGTCCTCAAAACTAAGGGAGACTAAAAACTCTTCTATAACCCTGGTAAATTAAAATTACTTTACATTGAACTCAGAAATTTAAGAATATATACAAAAATGATGATAACTAAAGTTTGCATGGCTCCCAAGAATTTTGAAAGCACTCATTTATTATCTCATTTTTTCCTCTCAAGGACTACATCATGCCCATTTTAAAGATAAGGAAGCCAACACTCAGAGAGTCTTACTGAAGTGATGTCCCACTAATCCTAGGCAGAGTTAGGACCAAAATCTAGGTATCCTGATTCTGAATCTTGTGGGTTTTCAACTACTTTGTCTCAAATCCATTTATTGAGCCTATTGTTCCTCACATTATTACAGTCTAACTTTTCCAGAGGTAGAGCAAGATCATTGGTTACAACAGGCTAGGCACTTGTCAAAACTCCTCCAGCAATGTCCCCAAAGTATTGTGCCATCCTGGAAATCTGTTCAGTTCCCTGGGACAGAGCAGAGCCCACTGATTGTTGTGCCTCCTCGCTCTCTCTTTTCCTTCTTCCTTCACAGTCCCCGGACATGCAGAGGGCAGCATATCCCCCTTCTTTTAGGCTACCAGTGAAGACAACTGCAAGGTCCAGAATAGTTCTCTTGGGTTCTATGAAAATTCTTTCTTCATTCTTTTCTTTTAGTCTCTCAAAATCAATTTCTTAGATGAGAATACCTTGAACTTATAAAAAGTAAGAGGCTCTAGTTCTCTACTAGATATGCAGAGAAGGAATGATTGCTACATTCAGCAAGGTCTGTACTATATGGCTCTCATTTTTTGAGTGATTCCATTTGCCTTGCTTAATCCCTGTGTAAAAATGGAATTACCATCCCTGATCCACTGTGCTGAGATTTAAGAAGGGACTACACATGAAGATGCCTGGTCCCGTGATTATGAATTTCCTTCTTCCTTCTCCTCTTACATAAACCCTGGGACAGAATTCATCATCTTTCTCTTAATGTCTGTGATGCTTGGCACTGAGAAGTTCTTTTTATAAGTACATACCAAATTATACTGAGATGCTGGTCATTAATTCCTTATTTCAACTACAGATGGAAGGGGAAAGCAATAATGCTAATTGTAGTATTTATCA
Organism: Xerus rutilus; assembly: GCA_028644305.1. NCBI lineage: Eukaryota > Metazoa > Chordata > Mammalia > Rodentia > Sciuridae > Xerus > Xerus rutilus. The sequence continues at coordinate 83,129,309 of CM053399.1, read as the reverse complement.
GCTAAATTAGCAGCATTTTCTTAATAATGTTTGTGCTTTATGGAAAAGTGCCATATATATTGACACATGTACCATTGCACTTAGACATTGGCAGGGTATCCTCCTGGGTTGGAATCAGTATGACACAGTTGTTATGGTTCCATTACTGGGGACCATAACAACTGAATTCTAGCAGTGACCATGTTTAATCAACTTTGTGACTTCAGGTATGTCATTTTAATTTTTGAGGTTCAAGTTACTAATTGTTAGAATATAAGCATTAAAATAAATCTTCTTCAAAGCTGCTTTCATCCCTATACTTAGTGATTCTTTCATAAGTTAAAGTCTTAAATGATCAAAATTTCACAGTTTGACCACCAAAAGATTCTGTTATCACTAAAGTCACAATGTTTCCTAAGAGTAAAATAAACTGGAAATATTATTGTCAAATATTGGCTTTGGTTGTCAAATGTGGAATCAAGATTTTTATAATTTGGGATATTTCAAGCCATACTATTCTGATTATTATCTTGGTTAAATCAAATCAAAAAATATTTTGAAAGAATATGATCTCCTATAACACTTGATCTCTTACAGATGACCACAATGATGTAGGGAACCATATTTTAGTCTCTTTCTTCTCTGGGAATATACTTTTTGTTCTTCTAATAAAGATAATGGAGTTACACTGATTGTAGGGATATATTTTTACAATCCAAAAAATAAGCAAACAGACAAAAGAGCCAATACTATATTCCTAACTTCAACTTCATTTCTCTTATTGCTTTCAATAAACCTGATTATAAGGATTGTCTATACTCGCTGTATCTTCTTCAATTTTTCTGCTCTCATTCTGTCTGCAACCCAGTCTATTCAAGCTCTCTTTCCCTTCACACTGAAAACTGTTTCTACCAAATAAGCCATGGTTATCATTTTGTTGATGTCACTTATTGATTTCAAAACCAGTTCATCTTGATCTACTGCAGTGCTGGTTGCAGCTGATCATTCCCTCTATAACATCCTATGCTTACGTTTCAGCACACCACATGTTTTGGGGTTTCCTCCTACCTGCTACTTTTTCTCAGGCTACCTTGTTGATTCTTCTCATATGCACAGCTTCTAAATGGTGGGGGACTCCAGGACTCTTCTCTCTTTTCACACTGGCTTTATTGGTGATCTCTTCCAATATTATGAGTTTAGATACCATCTACATGCTAGTGCCTCAAAAGTTATGTCTGCAGCATGAACTTCTCCCCTAACTTCTAATTTCATATATCCAATTGCTATTCAACACTTCTACTTTAATGTTCAATAAATAGTGCAAATATAGCACATCTAAAGTTTGATCTTACCTCCAAAGTTGTTTTTCCCATTGTCTTTCCCATCTCCATGAGTAGCAAGTAATAAATCAGGTCAAAACCATTACATTTATTCTTTACTTTCTTCTATGTTTCTCCTACCACATACCTAATCCATCAGCAAACTCTATTGACTTTACCTTCATGCTACATTCAAATATCTTCTCATTACTCCCCAACATCTGCTACCATTCTGAGCCACGCCACATTATATCTCAGCTGGATTACTGAAAAGCATCTCTTAACTATACTCTCTGATTCTGTGCTTGCTCCCCCAGAGCATACATTCAACACAGCAACCTGAGTTATCCTACTGAAACATAAAAAGATCATGCTTTAATGTTCTCGTAGTTTCTCCATATGAGTAAAATTTAGCACATTTAAAATGTTATAAAGGTTCTACACAGTCTATCCCCTACTTACCTTGCTAACCTCAAATTTTCCCCTTTTTTACTCAATTATAGCCACAGTGGCTTCCTTGTTGTTCCTTCACTGGACCAAACATGCTCCCACATCAGGGCATTTGCAAATGCTGTCTTGGCCTAGGCTCTCTTCGAAATATTTACAGTGCTTGAATTCCCTTTCCCATTTTGGCTTGATTGTCCATTTCTGAGAGAGACCTTTCCTAGTTAGCCTATTTTAAATTGTAACTTCCTGGGGTTGGGGTTGTGGCTCAGTGGTAGAGCACTTGCCTAGCATGTGTGAGGATCTGGGTTCGATCCTCAGCACCACATATAAATAAATAAAATAAAGGTATTGTGTCCATCTGCAACTAAAGAAAAAAAACTAAAAAACATAAACTGTAACTTCCTTCTCCCATCCAATATTCCCTATCCATTTTGCCATATCTTAGTTTTTATAGCACTTTTACTTTCTAATCTACTATGAAATTTACTTATGTATTTGTTTACTGTTGATTTCCTCCCACTAGAATATAAGCTTCAGGAGGAATAAGTTTGTTTTGTTCACTGCTATAGCTTCAGATCCTGTTACAGTACCTGACAAAGAGCAGGTACTCAATACATGTTAATTATGTAATAATAAAATGTTCTTGTATTATATAACACTTTATTTTATAATAAAATATTAGTTATGTAGAAATTTTACCCATTGATGTACAAGGACTCATATTTGAGCACAATATTTTTAAAAAGTCTCAAAATGCAACACAAATCTGCTTTTCTGTGTGAGCCCTTTAGACTCCCAGATATGAGGCTCCTCTTATGAAGGAGCAGGCAAGGAGTTTATCAATACAAGTCCAGGTCATTGCTCAGTAACTTTTCCAAATAACAGATAATTTGTTTCTTTAAATTAGATCATGTCATTACCTCCTACTCTGATCATTGAAGGTCAAAATCTCTGGATCTGTTTTAGCTCTGGGCACTTTAAACTAGTGGTCTTGTCAGGCCTTGGGCATATTTGCTTTCAACAGCAGAAAAAGGCAGACATAAGTAGGTTTGTTCCACTTACTCATCTTTAAGACTTGGCTCAAATTCTACCTCTTCTCTGAAGCTTTTTCTGATGGCAGCTCTCCCTCTACAAACAATGTGGAAATCTTTCCTTGATTTTCGCCACCCTACTAGCACTCCTGTCACAGCACCTCAAGTGTGTTATTGTACTTCCTTGTTTCAAAGTTGAGAGAACTTCCATTAGAACGTAAGTCCTTGAGTGAAAGCTTTATTTCTCTTCATAACCCTGATGCTTCTACAGGGCCCAGCATTTAGTAGAGTCTCAGAAAATACTGGTCACATGAATGAGATAAATAATTGGTGACTAAGCATTGCTTGCCATGGTCACAGTCATAGAGAGAATACCAGTGAGGCTAACTGAAGATGTTCAACTGGTATTGACTACCATCATCATTCATCAAGTAATGTTTGAACCAGGTATTGAACTAGGCAGCAGTCCCTCTGCATAAAGATCTAAATAGTCAAAGTAAAGAGATAGGCATGGCTATAAAAAGGTAAATTACAATAAAAGGACATGTAGGGGGCTGGGGCTGGGGCTTAGTGGGAGATTTCTTGCCTAGCATGTGTGAGGCACTGGGTTCAATCTTCAGCACCACATAAAAATAAATATATTTATTTTTTTATTAAATATAAATATATTTATTTATTCACAATAAGCAAGGTATTGTGAAAAAAATTCTTTAAAGAAAAGGGGGGTGGGGAGTGTGAGATAAATGCCCAGGGAGTTAGACAAAAGAACAATAGAGATTCAGGATGCCTTTCTGAAAGACATGAGCTTAGAATTATGTCTTAAAAGACAAAATAACTGTGTTGTTTTTTACAAGAGAAGAACTGCATCTCAGGCAGGTTCGAACAGAGCAAATCCCAAGAGAAACAGACTGTTCATTTCCATTTTTTAGTGTATCTTATAAGAAAGTCACTGAAAAATGTGCATCTTTTTGTTAGACTCAGATTCTTCATGTTCAATGGACATGAATTCTCAATTTAGACAATATAAATGTGGTGTGATGGAAAATGTAGAAACAGAGAGTTCTGGTTCAAGTTCTTCCATGGCTGAAATTTTGATCTGGAGAACATTTCTCAGTTTCTTTAAGTAGTTTTGCTCTCTGAGAAGTGGGGCCCAGACATGCTTCACAGATAATAAGAATGTGTATGATAAATAAAGCAGATTGTGTAGACATAAATTCTTTTAAAATTATAAATGCAATGTACCTATAGAGGTTTAGTTCTTAGCAATTATGAGCTGCCTGTCTTCCTACAAATCCCATTTACTTGTAAGTGTTATGTGACTTACGTGATATAACCAAGAATGGGCACTTCTATGGTGCTGCTGGGATAATAAACCATCCCTAAGATTTACAGAGCTTATTACATGGTAGGTATATTATCTCTGTTTCACAGATGAGGACCTAAGGATTTCAAATGGACCCCAAAGTCACCCTCAACCATAATGGTTTATTGTTCTGAAAGACTCCAAACAAGTAAAGTCATAATTTCTATAGTGGTGTCTTGTACATGGAAATATCTAGCAAAATTAACACTTCTGATGGTTTAAAATTTCAGAGTAAATATGATAACATTTTTTTAAGCAACAGAGCTTTCACAGTTAAAATAGAGGTAAAGTCAAAATCCAAGCAGGTTGCATGTCATGGGATCCACTCCTTTGTCATCTAACTAAGCACTACATCATGGGAAACTACGATCATAGTTTTATGTTCTGCCTGTGCATTAAAAAAGGGCAGATAATGCTCTACTGTCATGTACATCTAAAAATAACAAATAAAAAATTTTTTACAAAAAAGGACAGGTAAGATGTCAATGGGGAATCATTCTAGAAATTTTAGTAAAATTTCTAACATTTATGAAAATTTCTTAACATTTGCAGTAAGGAATGCATCATTTCTTTGTGAGTAAAGAACACCAACTCAAAGGAATTTCCCACTTTTGGAGGGGAGGGTTATCAAGTGTGCTATTGGACTTCCAGTTTAAATAGTTTAAAGTGAGACACAAGAGTTGCACATTTTATGATTCTATTTACATGAAATACATTTTGTACAATTCACTATTTCTAGCATATTTTCAAGGTATAAAGCCATAACTACTATGTAAAATGTACTTTTTTAGTATATTCACAGTATGAAATTCAGTGTTTTTTAGTATATCCCCAAGGCTGTACAACTATCATTATTATGAAATTTACCACTAAACTCCAAAACATTTTAATCCCTTCTAAAAGAAATACTATATGTATTAACACTAGTTTCCATTTTTTCCTCCCTTACAGCCCTAAAAACACTGATCTATTTTCTGTTTCTGAATTTACCTATCCTGGGTACTTCATATATGTGGAATCATACAATATGTGACCCTGTGCCTAACTTTTAAAACTAGCATAATGTTTTCACATTTCATCCACATTGTAGCAAGTATCTATACTTTCTTTTTATAGCTGAATTATATTGCATTTTGTGGTCATACCATGTTTTGTTTATTCACTCATCAATTGTACATTCTATTTGTTTCTACTTATTGGTAATAATGATTAGTGCTGTTATGATTAGTGTGCTATATTCATGCACAAGTTTTGTGAACATTTGTTTCACTTCTCTTGCAGAGATTCTTAGTAAGGAATTGCCAAGTTGTATGGTGACCATATGGTTAACTTTTTGAAGAACTAACTCTTTTCCAAATTTAGCTTTTAATCTTGAGGTCCTTGTTTATTCCCTCTTCACTGCCCTGTGAGTTATCTTTCTAAAAATTTTATAGTTTTATGTTTAAGTCTATGATTCATTTAGAGTTAATTTTTATAAGGTGTGAGACTTAGTTCAAGCTTGCTTTGTTTGCCTGTGGATGATCTACTGTACCAGCACCATTTCTTAAGAAGGTTTTATTTCTTGCTTTGAAGTGCTTTTGTGCCTTTGTCAAAAATCAGTTGGGCATATTTACATGGGTCCATTTCTGGGTTGATTACTCCCTTACACTGATCCGTATGTCAATCTCTCTGCCAGTACTACACCTACTTAATTATTGTAGTTACATAACAGATATTGAAATTGGGTAGACCCTTTGCTTCTGCAGGTAAATTTTAGAATAATCTTTTCTATATCTATAAAAATCTTGCTGGAATTCTGATAGAACTAACACCAAATCTGCAAATCAGTCTAGGGAGATTTACTTATCTTTATTACACTGAGTTTTAAATCCATGAACACAGTATGTCTCCCATTTGCTTAGATTTTATGAAATTTCTTTCATAAGTATACAAGTCATATACATATTTTATTAGATTTTTTTTAAGGATCTTTATTTATTTTTATGTGGTGCTGAGGATCGAACTCAGTGCCTCACACATGTGAGGCAAGTGCTCTACCACTGAGCTACAACCCCAGCCCCCATATTTTATTAGTTTTACATTTAAAATTTGTAGTATTTTTTTCTTCTCTCTCTCTCTCTCTCTCTCTCTCTCTCTCTCTGTGTGTGTGTGTGTGTGTGTGTGTGTGTGATTGCAAGTGGAGTTGCTTTTTTTTATTTTAATGTCCACATTTCTACTGTGTAGAAATACAATTAAGTTTTGTATATTTACCTTACATTTTATGACCATGCTGAATTTATTTTTTGTTCTAGGGGTTATTTTGCAGATTATTTGGGACTTTTCTTCATAGACAATCACATCATTTGCAAACAGGAGCAAGAGCATATTTTTTTGTCCTTATTCATATAACTTTTATTTACTTTTCTTATCTCACTGACCAGAATTTCCAACATGTTGAATAGAAGTGGTTAGGAGAGATATCCTTGTCCTGTTCCTGATCTTAGGAAAAGCATTTAGCCTTTCACAAATAAATACAATATAACAACAGGTTTTTGGCAGATGCTCTTTATTAAATTGAGGAAGTTCCTCTCTATTCATTGTTTTCTGACAATATTTCTTTAAAAACCTGAATGAATGTGTACTTTGCCAAATTTTTTATCTGCATTAATTAATATTATCATGATTCTTATTTTCAACTTCTTAATATGGTAATTCCATAGAATTTTTTTTAATATTAAACCAATCTTGTATTTCTGAAATAAATCCTACATGGTCACAGTGCATAATTATTTTTATAAATTGCTGAACTCTGCTGATATTTTGTTAAGGATTTTTGCATCTATATACATAAGGTACATTGACCTGTAATTCTCTTTCTCTTCCTTTTCTTTTGCACTGGTTTTGCTTTATTTCAGTATCCACAACTCACAGTCTGACAGGCATCACAAACATGAAGCATACCTGGAATCCAGTATGGGGGTACACTAGCAGAGGCCAATGCAACATGTTTGTGGAAATTCAGAAGAAGGAATCAGTGAGATGTATAAACAGCATCATTGAGGATGGAAGGCATTTATGAAGGGAGAAGGGAGAGAAGAAAATTAAGATAGAGAAACAGAAAATACAAAGGCATGTAACACTGTATTTGGAAGATAATGATTTCCTGCTATGTTCCAACATGATAGGAAATCTTTGGTCAGATTCCCTTTCATTACTCCTTTCTCTGTGTGCAAAGGTTGTCCCAGCTTGTTTCTTCCTGTTGCTGTGAAATAACAGAGATGATGTGCCCACTGAAACACTCCCTGCATTACAATAATGTTGTGATTGGACCTCACAACAGTCAATCATGTCTTTCTCAGAGAGTGGTAAGTAAAGGGTCATACACTTCCTCTTACTGAAGCACACATTCTGTTTAGGGCAAAACCCCTTGTAGAGTGAAGTGGAGTGGGTAAAAGCCCAGTTGGCTAGGCATTTAAAAAATTAAAAATAAAAAGGATAAGTCTCACAAAGACTAGAAGCCTACCATTGTCTGAATATATATTGTGCAATACTATTTAAGATAGCAACAAAAGTGAAATGGAACATTCTGACCATCTCTACATGTTTCAGCACACCTGAAACATCCTCCTTTCTGGTTATTAGGCCTGGCCCAAGAAGGATGTCAACTTTGATTTTTGGCAAATTCTTGAAATCATGGCATTGGCTGTGTGACAAAGAAGGTCATCATTTGGGACCATCATTTGCAAGAGGATCAGATTATAAAATATCTTATGTGCAGTTTGGATATTTAGGACTTTATTGTTTAGGCAGTGGAAACTTAGACAAGGATTGTACTTTATTAGAATGACTGAAGTAGTATGTGGATGGATTGTAGAAGAGAAGGCAAGAGATAAGAAAGCTAATTATATTATTAAAATAATTCAAGCAAGGGAGATGAATATCACTTTGAGGCTCATAGGGAGGATTTAATTTAAGACATTTTCTAAAATGTGACAGTAAGTTATACATGGCCTTTTTCCTCCATATCCCAAGGTTTGACCTCTCTTCATAAGTGTGCTGAAAGCAAGTGTAACAATCTCACCCCTGAGCACCTAGGGAATATTTCCTACTTTATCCTAAAAGAACAAGCAATTAAAATAGCAACAAGCACTGAGATGAGATATGAGCATCAACTTGGTGGATTCTCAAGGTTTCTCTGAACACACCTGTTTCTGTGCTGTGTGGATTTTTTAAATCCTGCAAAGGATATCAAGCTTGGGGAGAACATCAGAGGCTGATGCCCTGCTACTGAGACAACTCGGAACACTCTTGGCTCTGACCCTGGCAATCCAAGGTGATTCTTTTTTAGGGCTGTTTTACAGTTTCTGTAGAATTGGAAGGCAGCCCCTCAGAATAGCTTCTGTCCACTTATTCATTGGCCCAAGTGCATGATGAACTTATTCCTTAAATCACTGGAGAGGGAAGACTAGTGATAAGCTACTGGGTGGTCTTTGGGGGGGGCAGGAAGAAAAAAAGAAGTATTAGCAGTTGCCACTTTGACCTCAGTTGGGTGTCAGGTGGTGTATGAACTAACAGGGAGTTGATCTTACAGACATTGCCTAGAGGACAGACAAGCTTAAAGAACTCACCTCTTCCTCATAGCTTAATATCCCACAGGGTCATAGCCTTGGATACAGAAAATGCCTTATAACACAAAGGACATGTCATAGCATTTATAATGGCAAATACCAAGCAGATTTGTGTGTATGTATGTGTACATGCCTTTGAAGTGATTGGATAATGTACTGCCAGTCATTAACAATGAATGTTGGAAGAAAAAGAGAGACATTAGTGTTTAAAAAAGGGGAGATAAGATGTTTGGAAACAGAAATAATCAACTGGATTTCAGTGTGAGGAAAAGAAAACAGTCATTTTCTTCCTTTCTTCCTTCCTTCCTTCCTTCCTTCCTTCCTTCCTTCCTTCCTTCCTTCTTTCCTTCCTTCCTTTCTTTCTTGTTTAGGTGCCGAGGATTGAACTCAGGGGTACTCGACCACTGAGCCACATCCCCAGCCCTATTTTGTATTTTTATTTAGAGACAGGGTCTCACTGAATTGCTTAGCACCTCGCCAGTGCTGAGGCTAGCTTTGAATTCACAATTCTTCTGTCTCAGCCCCCAAAAGTGCTGGGATTACAGGCGTGCACCACTGCACCCGGCAGTCATTTTCTTTTGTACTTGCCATTTCAGTATATGTTTAGATGATGATGCTATTTAATGAAATGGAGGCTAAAGAAATAGGAGCTATTTGGGTATTAGGCAATAAATTTAGTTTGGTATATGTTAAAGCAAATAGTTAGACCTCTAATGGATTTAATCAAATGTTTTTAAGCTGAGGCTCTTGAAATTGAAATTAACTTAAAACTAAAAATTTAATCCATCACACTAACCACATTTCAAGTGCTCAGTAGTTACATGTGATTAGTGGTTGCTGTATTACATAGAACAAAAAAAAATGTATTTCCATCATTGTAGAAAATTCTATTAGATAGCACCAATCTAGAGCCCAGGAGAGAGGAAAATAGCACAAACACAGATCAAAGGGGTTATTTGGGCTTTTAGAAGATGGTGAATCCATTCATAAGAATAAAGCATTCTACATAGAGTTTGTAAAAGAAGAAAGGAAAAGAAAGCCTAAATAGAAGAATGAAAAATCCCAGCAATAAGGAATAGATAGAGAAACAGGAATCCACAAGAAATGATTCAGAAGCAGGTGATCAGAGAGTAAGAACTAGAAAACCTGACCCTCCCAGATAGAATATGAGTGTCAGGAAAGCAACCAGAGGCTTGAGAAGTCACCTAGGAGAGGACTAAGAAGAGGCCAGTGGATCTGACAGCTGGGGTCACCAGTGACCCTTCCAGGGTGTTTTCAACAGCAAGGTGTGGTTTGAGCCAAATTGCAATGAAAGAGAGAAAATGGAAAGAAAATTCTACACCAAGTGTAGCATTCTCTTTCAAAAGTTCAAGTTCTATAATAAAGTAGTTGGGAAGTATGGGTGTTGGAGTAGTGCAAGAACTTGAGAGAAAAGCAAGGTCAATTGGGAAATTTCTTTTAGGAGGAAAGAGGCTTAAATATATTTGCAAATTGAAGAGAAGAAGCTGGGAAAAAAAGTTGAAATTTCAGCAAAATAAGTGATGGATGAATGTCTGGAGGAGATGATAAGAATTGGGACCAGAAGCATCATTTCAGAGATCAACCTTGAGAAGGAAGAGGAACAACTCTCTTTGCTGTTAGAGACATGAAAGTTTGAAAGAGGAGGGGAAGAAGTTCATGACTGAGATGACTTGAAGTTTTGCTAAATTTACAGAATTTCCAAGCCTGAAGACTGAAATTTATGCAGGGCTGGAAAATGTCTTTGGTTGTCCATTTAAGCCAAGTCTGACAGTCCAGCAGGGAGCCATCAGCTCTCTAACAATGGACATAAATTTTGAAGCCATCTCATTAACACCTGAAAACCATTGATTTCTCAGTCCACCAGCAAAGACATAGCCTCATTAACATTCTATAGCTTCTGCTCTCAAGGATTTAAGGAGCACAGACCAGGGCAAAAGTTTTATTTCTATATCCAAAAAAAAAAAAAGGGAGGGAGTGGGGCGGGCAGAAGTAAAACCAAAACCAAATACTCAATTAGAGCCACTGTGAAACATGTGGATTGTGGCTATCAAGAGAGCCTCCAGATGCAACAGCTGCTTGATTACAGATGATGAGCGTAACTAGCTCTTCTCAATGTGTAGAGAGGTTAAATAAGGAAACTGAATCACAAAATTGCCCATGAGAAATTAGTCAGGCAGGAAATGCTAACCTCCTTAGCCAGTAATGCTGTCCATTCTGGAACTCCAAATCATTATCTCCTTCACTGCCTGAAATGTGGTTTCCACCCTTGTCACTCAACAGATGTTACAGTTCCAAAGGTCACAGTGACCTGCTAATGGTCAAATTCAGTAGGCTTTTCTCATTTTTCATCTTTCTCAACTTATTTGTAACTCCAAACACCACTAAGTGCCTGCGTTTTTTTGAACTTTGTCTACTCATTTTTATTAGGCTATTATGTTTTGTTTTCTGACAGTTCTCTTTTTCCTCTTCTCTTGTAACTGTGGATATTTACCAAGGCCAGTGCTAACCCTCCGTCTTCCTCACACTCACATCAAGGCAAAGTGTGGAGTGGGAGTAAGGAGCAAAGGGTTGGCTTAATACTGACCACACAAAGAAGGAAGAGCAACACAGGATCCAAGTAAACAATATCACAAAGCACATAAGGATTAGCATGGTGTTTTCCTCCCCAAAGGCCATAAGTATTTTAGGCCTTGCGGACTAATCTCTGTCACACTTATTCAACTCTGCCACGCTAGTATAAAAGCAGCCATCCATCAACATATATAAGCAAATGGGTATGGCTACTCTAATAAAAATTTATTCATAAAAAAAGCAGAAGACAGTGCACTGAATTTTGCTGATCTCTGAATCCAGATAGAAGCTAAATGAGGAGGAAAACTTAATCTAAAGTATAAGACCTGTAGGTAGGAGCCACAAGTGCCTCAAGTGAATATTGACCCAGATGATGAATGGCAGGTAGAACTGGAGAGATTTTCTGAGAATCTATCAAATAGCTGTGTGGAATTCTTTTTGTAGGTGGAAAAGGAGTCTAAAGAGGTCCCAAGTTGGTAAAGGACATCTCTTATAGAAATGTATCTATCCCAATATCTTCAGCCATGGGTGATGCAGAGCCTGTACCTCATGGTACGGTGGTCAGAGATCTGCACATGGAATGAGGATGGGAGGCTCCACAGCTCACATATGACCATGTAGAAATTAATTTACTCTTCTAAGTTTTAGTTGCCTTATATGCAAGGAGCTTTTCCAGGAGTAGGATCAGCCACCCTGAGCAAAAGTACTACAACAGAGCCTATAATATAATAAGTACTTATAAATAGCTCTTGTATTCCTATTTTACAAGGTTCTTAGGTGGACAAAGTGTGTATGTGGGGGTGGGGGGTTAAGAAATCATTTTGGAAACTGTCAAGCAGTATGCAGATAGCAGCCACCATTCCACTCTGTATACTAACCTGACCTAACCACTCTCCTGAGCTCCAAGCACCTTATCTCAGTATGTCAGGACAGCCTTATACCTCCCAGCGCCCCAGTCCAGCCTTCATTAAGCCTTGTCCTCATGGCATATTCTCAAGTAATAACTGTTGAGTAGAACAGATGACTGTCACTGTCCCATCAAAAACCCTCAGAGACCTTCCGATTCTATAGCCATTATTCAGGCCTTCAAAAATTGGGAGCTTGAGCTACATGGAACTGAAGTTTGAAGTTTTGGCTGGTTTTTCTAGGCAACCCAACTGTGCTCTTAATTCAGAGATTCTTTTTCCTTCATTACAAAATCAGCCCCTAATCTCCCTGCTCCCCTACCTAAGGGAATATGCTTTCTAGAAAATAATAAGAGAATATGTCACTTCAGACCTTCTTTCCCAGTGTCCTAGGTGTTGCTAAGAGTTCTATGTTATGAGCCCAATCTCTGCAGCAAGTTAGCGGATGTTAAATCCAAGCTTGCTCTGCCACTTACTACCTGGATTTTTCACAAGCATTGTCCTTAAATTTTCATCCCTTGGTTCTCTCATCTGATAAATGAATATAAATCATAGCAGGATTGTGATGAAGAAAAAGATGAGTTCATTTGTGAAAAATGCTTAAGAGCATATCTCATGCATCATAAATACTGACCTGTTAGCTATTATATTAAGTAAAATTAAGCTGTCATTTGTTTTCTGATTTCTTCTATTGGTACAACAGAAATAAAAAAGAAATGAAATCCTATAGGAATTTAGAGTAAGATATAAAAAAGTTACATACAAAAATCAAAATTATCCATAATATCATTAACCAAAAACTTAACACATATTATTAATGTTTTGCTGTATTTCTTTCCAGATTTTCTCTATGCATCTGCATATGCATACTTTTGAGATATATATGAGTTGCTTCTTTTTTTTTTTTTAACCTGGTATTGAATTCAAGGGTATTCCACCACTGAGCCACATTCCCAGCTCTATTTTGTGTTTTATTGAGAGACAGAGTCTCACCAAATTGCTTAGCACCTCGCCTTTGCTGAGGCTGGTTTTGAACTCCCGATTCTGTCTCAGCCTCCCAAAGAGCTGGGATTACAGGAGTTGCTTCTTTTTGATAATCTGCTTTTTTGTTACTCTTTCTCAGAAAATATGCTGTAAAAATATGATTTTTAAAAATGTCTCATTATATTACTTCATATTAATTGATCATAATATATCAACCATTCTTCTAATATAATCTAATTTTGAAAGTTATCCTAACTGTAATTCCATGAACTATCTCGATCATAAATTGTGACTTATTTGAAAAGAACAGCAATCATTAAAAAAAAAACAAAAAAACACTACTTCTGTTTTTCCTTAAATAGTAAAATCTTTGCCATGGCAATTATTTTTAAGCTTTGTGGTCAAAGCTTTGAAAAGACAATAGAAACCAGATTGCCTTTGTGTGTCTTATTGTCTCCTTCAGTGCTTTCTTAGACTTTGAAGTTGTAGCCTTCTTCCTTCCTCTGACAGGCATTATGCAAGCTAAGTTAAGTTTCAAGTCTAGAGCCATGTGTGGAATGAGCTCTGAAAAGAAAAATGTCAAGTCTCTCTGTGGCACATCTTTGTTATCCACAGAGCTATGCAAAATTCACATAGAGGGACTTCCTCCTAATACATGCTTAACTGCAAGCATTCCTTGTAAACAACTTCAAGGCGACACACACGTTTAGTTTTAACCCTGCTAATGATTTAGAAAATGTTCACTGGGTACATTCTTATTTCACTTTTCCCCTTCAAAATCTCTATTGTGGTTCTGGGAATCGGCAAACCCATTTAATTTGCAACATCTGTTAGGTTTCATTTAATTCTATTTTAATAAACATTGTTAAGTAATTCCTACTTGGCAAGTACCCACTGGGTGCTGTGAGGAGGAAGAAAAAATACAAAGGTAAATGCGACAGGTCTCTCTGTCCCTGAAGAGTTAAAAATCTTCTAGAAAGCAATAAGACTTGTGAACAAATAATTCCGATGCAAGGCAAAGTGAAAAAAAAAAAAAGGCTAAACAAAGGAACATATATTGTACTGAGTGACTGCGAAGCAAAAAAGAAAAATATTTAACCAAGAAGAGGTCATGTTTGAGCTAAGCCTTGAAGATGTCTAGGATTTTAATAAGGGGAAATGAAAGAAAAAGGCAACAAAACCACTATTGAGTTCCTGCTAGGCATTTTAACTTCTGAATCAGGGCTAGCACTAAAGGCTTTTATGTACCTTATTTCATTTAATCCTAAAAACTTTGACTAGGTATCACTGTTTTATTGATGAAGAACCCAAGCAATCTAGTGAAGGTCAAGACCATACGTAATAGAATTGGGTCGTGACCTAAAACTACATGCTTATAAGTTCAAAGTTCAACTCAAGATTTTCTAGACTGGGAAAATACCATGAGAATAGCATAAAAGTAGAAAACGTGTGGTGGGTTCAGAAAATTGCTGTCAGTGTCTGCAATGGAGTAGATGGTCAGCAAAATGTATCTTTAAAAATGGAGGGAGGAGAGGAAGAAAAGAAGTAAAACAACAACAACAACAAAACAACCCTTGGTAGCTGCAGCATCTCTTACCTTTTACCCTGGAGAGGAAAAAAGATGTATGCATTCCATGTTAGTAACAAATGAGCCTCCAAATCTCAGGGGCAGAGCATGTAAAGGTTTAACTCCTGCTCATGAAAATCCCCTGCAGGCCCAGAGGCTCCCAACCAGTCCCCTATTAAGCAGGCCCACAGGGATCTGTGCAGTTTCAGCATCCTGCAGCTGCACCACCTAGAGCATCCACAGCATTTACCATCTATACCTTCCAGGTAGCCGTAGGAGGAGAGAGAAAGAAGGAGAGAGAACATGAAGAACTCACTATTCTTGCCCTTCTGTGCTTTGGCCCTTGAATACCACATATCAAATCTGCCTCTAGGCTCTGGTCAAACCTAGAAAAATGGCCCAACTTAATATCATGCCATCATCCTATGTGTGCTAAAGGAAGCAAATGAAAAAAGATTTAGTGAACATAAAGCATGGTTTCAGTACACAGGCCATGGCAATTCAGTGTGTATGTAAACTTACAAATCCAATATATAAATGTATATATTATGAAATATAAATTATATAAGTACATATATCAGTATATATTAATGTATGTACATATTATAGAATTATATATAATATGCATATATATAACATAAACCATACTATACATATTGTAATATACAAATATGTAAATATGTAAACTAATATGTAAATAAATAGGAAACAGAAGGAAGTTGAGAGAGTTTATATCTTATAGATTCTATTTTCTCTATGGCTATCCAAAAATGACCCATCATAATTTCATGAAATATCCCACTTAGAATTATAACATTTTAAATTAACAACAGAAAATGACTGGTTTTGAGACCACTATTGATTGGAATAGGCAAGAGGTTTGTTCAAGGATACAAAGAATTGATTATTGAAGGCACTAAGGATGTTAATGTAGAAATGCCTATGGCATCATTTCCATTTTAATGTGGCTTTTCTCCATCTTTACTGAACAGTAGCAGAAGACAGTTGTTTTGAGAGTGCTAGCTAAAAAGTGACTAAAGTGGCTGGCTAAGAATTCTAGGCACAAGTAGGCAAAGAGAAAGTAGATGCAGATATAAGTCTCCCTAATGGACAAGGAGGAAATCAGTCGGTTAAGATAATGTGTCATTGAAAATTGCAGATGTAGTGAGGGTACAAGATGCAAGAACAGAGAGTTATGGCTAGAAAATAAGAAACCAGAGTTTGGGATCTCAGAAGGGGGACATTCAAGGTGTGGCCCAAGGAGAATCCATAGTAGTGGGATGGTAACAATAAATGCCGGGAAATGTCTCAAGAAAACAAGAACCAAAGCCTGAAAATATGTACAGGAACACAGAAAATTCTTAACCATCTAACTACCTCTGACTATAAGATAAAGGATACAGATAAAGACTCATCTCCTATCTTTCAGAGGACCACAGGCAAATGGCATCCTTGGAAAGGTGGTAAGGGTAGATGGAAAGAACATAGAGATTTATTATCAGAGAATACTATTTTAGAAGACACACTAGAAAGTGCTGATGAAAGGTTTCCCATGGCAGGTAAGCAAAGTAGGCAGAGCTAAGCTGGTTGAGAATACTTCATGATAAAGGACCCAAGAGATTCTATTGGGAATGGCCCCAAGAGGACAGGCTAGGATATGGATGCCATGAGTCACCTGTCAAAGGCTTTTGAGCCCAAACATCCTGAGGATCTTGAAGGTCTCAGTAAGGTTTCTATAAGGTAGGGGCTCATTCCTCAGCTTTCTCTTGCTGGAATTTAAGAGCAGGTACCTTCTCTTCTGGTCCCAAACATGAAAAATAGTATCAGGAACCGCCCTCTGAAGTCTTCCTAGGGAAGGAGGATAGGCAGAAATGAAATGTGACAGTAGCTGGTACAGGATTAATGTAACACAGAGAACTAGATGGCAGTATGTCAATGTCTGGAGAGACCAGGGGATGCAATAATGACCAAGAATAAAGAGAGTTTGAAAACCAAATACTGTAGAGGAATCCAGGTCCTCTGCTCTTTCCACTACGTTGGGCTGTCTCTCACAATGACAAACCGTGCAGACAGGTGATATTATAATGCACAGTAGAACAAAGGTCAGCTGCTGCCTTCTTGCCCATGCAGGCTGCTGACTAGACTAAGTAATGCCCACAGGCTGCCACTGGCAGACCCAAGGCATTAGAAACAAGAACTGGGAAGAAACGGTAGAAAATGATAAAGAAATGGAGCAAAGAAAGGGAAGGAAAGGAAGAACACTAACAGAAAATAAAATAAAAGTGGGAGTAAAAAAACTGTTACCGACTTCTAGCATACTGCATCCATGGCCTATTTTAGGTCCTAATGGGACTACAACTAACCACATAAGCATGCTACAATTTTATAAAAGTGAAAGTATTACATTAATAGACCAAGTCTGGTTCAAAAGAAAAGTATTTCTAGGAAAGCAAAGTTTAGAGGGGGAAGAGATGGAAGAATACACAAAGAAAAATAAGGGAAGCCTACTCAACAGAGCTGCTGGTATAGTTGACAGTTATGTGTGTCACAAACCACGTTAACTAGCAGCAGAGCCTGAGACAGGGATCCTGGTGCACATGATTTGCTGAGAGTTTGCTCTTCAGGAAACACCTGTAAAAAAGTGAAGGAAGCATGATAGGGCAAAGGAAAGAGCCGACATTGTAGCCCCAAAAAAGTCCAGCGTTAGTCCCTTTCATGGCGGTAGATGGGACTTTGGAGCATAAATTGTACCACAGGTTGTGTCTAACTGGAGGCAAAAGGGCGAGTCTTTTGAAATTCCACATCAGTCGCACATTGGCTATGAGCTGCTCCTGAGAAAGCGGCATAGCCTCTCAGACCAGGTGACAATCATTCGTGGAGGGCAATTCTTAGGAGAAGGGGCAACTGTGAATCTTAGTAGCTGTGATGGTTTTTTTTATGTGTCAGCCTGGCTAAAATATAGTCTCAAGTTATGCAGTCAAACCCTAGGTGTTGCCATGAAGGCATTCCGGTAGAGATACAATTTAAATCTATAATTAGTTGATTGGAAGTTAAGAGGATTAAGTACTGTGAGTGGGCCAGGTTCCATCTGTTGGAAGGCCTTACAAACAGACCCAAGGCTTTACTCAAGAGGAGGGATCTTTGCCTGTGTACAGCAAATTTAGCCCACACACCAGAGTTCTGACCCATCCTTCTCGATGGCTTGTCCTGTGGATTTTGAATTTCCCTAGTTAGCCTTCATAATCATGTAAGTCAACTCCTTTCAGTAAGTTTTTCTCTTTCTATTTCTGTCTCCTCCTGCCGTCTCCCACTCGACACCTCTTACTGTTGTTTCTGTTTCTCTCCTGGAACCCTGACTTAAACAACATTCAAAACAGGTTGTGATGGGTAAAGGGAAATCTATCAACACTGTCTACTAAGCCACCCAGATAAAGGGATCAATGAGAGCTGGAGTCCAGCCTTCTCAGCATTTGCTCAGTCAGGGCCACCCTGGCAGGAGGCATGTTTGCCAAGAGGAAAGAGTGAATTTGCTTTAAAATCATGTGCTCAGAGGGAGTATGCATCCTAAAGGCGGGAAGAGAGGGCCTTTCATTTTGCTTTAATTTGTCTGCTTAAAGACAATTAGCAGAAGAACACATAGCCACTGAAACCTTAACCCAAAGCATTGCTCATTTAGGGAGACTTAATTTATATTATACACTTGGAGGGGAAAAAAAAAGTCAGTCACTTCCCATCACTTCCCAGTGTCCTTAAAACCATAGACAAAAGTAGGAATGTCTTTGTGGTTCTAAATCTATTTCCTTTGCTTTCTATACCTGTTGATGCATTTAAACAGACACCACCACAAAGAATGCAATGTGATGTGACATTTTTCCTGGCGGAGACGTAGCATGGAAAGTTTAAAGTTGAAAAGTTCAAAGTGTCACATCAGGGAAAAGAATATAGTTTCTCATGGCATTCCCTGTCAAGTCAGAAAACACAGATGGATATCACGTGATGTTAGATGCAGTGCAAAGCATATACAAGAAATATATTCCTGCCCCCTGAACTCCTAATCACATTAAGCAAAAACTCAGGCACAGCTAAAGCCAAAAGATACACAGGGAAGCTAAAGAAAAGGAGCAGGGGAAATAAAGATAGAGGCAGAAGAAAAGAAAGGATAAAGGTAGAAAAGATCTTCACAGTGAAGGTCAAGCAAAACCAGAGAGAAATTATGTCATTGCCTCTAGCTTGCAAAGAAAACATCTTTAAAAAGTAGAATGTTAGATACAAAGGTATATCATGGTTAGTATGTCTGAGGGTTGGAAAAAGCAAAATGGAGAACATCAGGGTGGGGAATACAATGAAAAGCAGAATCCAGGAAATTCAAACTTTCAAAATTTATCTTCAATATGAGACCACAGAAATTTAGATGTGCAGCTTCCTACTTTCTATTTAAGTGTTTTAGGAAACTGAGTGGGTAAGCGTACTATGTGTGTACCATGTGTGCCATCCTGTGTGAGGACAAGGACTGAATCTATTATCCAGAGGACACAGAGACTAGATTCCAACCCAGGCCTGATCAGAAGTCAATAGCTTTCTCTAAAAAGTTAAATTCATTGGCAATGTGCATGATTCAACTTGGTGGTTGGGCCTTATCTTGTACAGCTCTTTCCCTTGTAAAAATTGCACAACTTGGCTGTACATCCAGGAACATGTTGAAGGCACCCAGTCTGTTCAGTGAGTAATTACACTCCGAACATAAGTCCCAAAAGGAAATGTATGCATAGGGGCATATCATCTACAGGGGAGAATAACTACCAGAACTTTTGTTGTATTCTATTCTTCTATTTACTTTGCTATCACAATAATTTATTCTTTTATAATAAACTCTTTAGCTTTTTCTTTTGCAGTCCTAGAAGTGTAGTAGTAGATGTATTTAACTCCTTCACTGGTTTGGAAATCTCAAGATGGGTATGTAAAGTCACTTATCATTTTAGGTAGAAACTCCTCCAAAAAGGCATAGGTTAAAACTTGGAAAACCCCAAAACACAGTGAGCCAGCATTGAAGAAGTGCTGGAAATTTTGGACATGATTTGTTGGATGAGGCTTGGTCTCTTCTATTCCTATTTTAATTTCTATTCCTATTTTAACATTGACCATTTTACTACAGCTCCACCATCATCCCATCACCACCAAAGACATGCCTTTTCAAACATTGTTTTAACTGTTGGATGCCCTGGTATTGACAAGATTCAGTTTGTACATACACTCAGAAATAAACAGAGAAAAGGTGGTCTTATCAGGAGAACAGCCAGGGCCATCAAGATGAAAAGATTGAATATGTAAATTGATAATGGCCAAACAATATATTAAAATAGAAGTCTGACCCACAGTCTAAAGCAACCTGCTGAGGAAAGCAATCCATTATCTACAATAAACAGCTCCAGAAGCAGGCATGCTATAAATCTGACTTGTAGGAAGTCAGACTGCTATCTCTAGTAACAAATACAATAACTTTTGTAATAGTTGGCCCCAAATGGTCAGGACTTGATTAGTAACTAACAGTTTCCCTAATTGTTGTTTCTGCTCCCTCCTTAAGACCAATCAGAGAAAGCTAAACACATACCCTTAACCAACTCCAGAGGATGCTCTGCTTCTAGCCATCTGCCTGCCTTGAAGCCTCTGCCAAAATACAAGTGACAATGGTTAACACCCTTCATCTAGCAAGCTCTGAATGAACAGCCTCTGTATGTTCTCATTGAGTTGGTGTTTGTTTATTTCTACACAGGTATGTTGCACAGGTATTATACTGAAGAGTTAAGGGACCAAGCAAATTATTTTCTGCAGGAAAGCTGTTCCCTAGAGTTTGTGGTGTACAATCTGCACAAACACATGTAGTATTAATTCTGGGCTGGATCAGCCTTGGTTCATGAAAGCAAGTGGTGGAACACACAGGATAATTCCTTCTCTCATAGACCAGACAGCTAGCTGGCCCCACATTTCCAGGGGCACAACAGAGGTGCAAGGTAACTTTAAATCACTAGATGCTTGCTCAGTTTACTAGCTACAGTATACAGAATGTTTGCATCTGCCAGACTTCATATATTGAAATTCTAGCTTTCAATGAAAACATATTAAAAAGTGGGGCTAGGAGCAGTGATGCACACCTATAATCCCAGCAGCTCAGGAAACTGAGACAGGAGGATTGTGAGTTCAAAGCCAGACTCAGCCACTTGGTGAGGCCCTAAGCAACTTAGTGAGACCCTGTCTTGAAATAAAAAAAAGAAAATGTTTAAAAGGAAAAGGGCTAGGGATGTGGCTCTGTGGTTAAGCACCCCTGGGTTCAGTCCCTGGTACCAAAAAACACACACAAAAAAAAACAAAACAAAACTGATGAAGCTTTTGGGAGGTAATTAGGTGGAGCTCCATGAGTGTGGAGCACACTTGAATGGAATTAGCGCCCTTATGAAAAGACACTCTGCTCTCCATTGTGTGAAACACATAGAAAGAGAATGAGCACCTGCATACCAGAAAGTGGATCCTTGCCTAATACCAGATCTGCCAGCATCTTGTTTGTGAACTTCTAAGACTCTAGAACTATGAGAAGTATTTATTGTCAAGCCACCCAGTCTGTGATAATTTGTTATAGGGGCTCAGCCTAAGGCACTAGCCCAACACAGATAGTGTAGGGAGTTTCTCCCTCGCAAACCAGTTGTTTTCTTAGACCCAGCACTACACCACTAGCATCACCACCATCTCTGCATCACCACCATCCCTGCTCCAGCCTTCATCTACCAATAATTGCAAAGGCCAAGTTCTCCAGAAATAGACAGGAGCTACATCCTGCTGATGCATGGATACTGGAATACTGCATCTGTATCTGCCCTTCCTGTCCCCAATTTATCATGTTCTCAGGTTAGGATTAGATCTTTTCAACTTAAGGCTTTAACTATGTAGTGCCCACTTAAATGACATTGAACTTAAATTTTCAAGTTTCCAGGTCTTAATTCTCAAAGTAACCATTTCTTATGCCAGAGGTCACAAACACAAACAAAATTTCTATGCAAATTATCAGGTCATCTAAATATATGACATAGATGAGGTAAGAAATATAAAGAACCAGAGATATTTTGCCCTGTCTAAAGGAGGCAACTAATAACTTCAGTTGATTTTGTTGAGAAATAACATAGACAAAAGTGTGTTGGAGCTGGCTAACATCAATTTGCAAGGACGAACTTTGCACCTCTTTCCATCTCCAACTTCAGTAATTTTGCATTAATAGTGGAAATCAGTTGTGATAGTAGTATTTACAGAGAAATTGACAACTCATCAGGACTTTTTCTCTTTAAACCTGGATGATGAACATCTCCTAGCATACCACAGAATTGAGGCCAAGTACTCCCAGATACCCTGATATTTTAAAAGAAGAAGAAATTCAGATGTCTTTGTGAATCCTCAATTTTCAAATGCTAGAAAATCAAACAATATTAAAATACCATGTTTGCAAAATAAAACATTTCCACAGACCATCTGCTGGCAACCTCTACCTTATGCCATGTATCATATCCTTGTTTATGGCCTCAGGTCTCTAATTTGTACCTATAAACACTGAATAACAGAATAGCAAAAAAAGCCTGAGTAAATTAAATACATTTGTTAATTTCCTAATGATTAGCATTTATCACAGATGGTTTCTTTAACATCCTTGAACATGCACATTTATTGTGCTAAGAAGTTATTGTGGATTTAAAAAAGTGCATTTTACGACTGAATGAAGGAAAATTTCTTTTGTTAAATTAAAGTGATTCATAGATAGTTAAAAACATTTCCCTCACTCTAAAAATAGCATACATTAGTATAAACACACACACACACACACACACACACACACACACAGGCATACATAATAAAGAAATAAGAAACAAACCTATAAAGTAGAATGATCCTTATGTATTATCTGTAAGGTAATACCAAAAGGTGAAACGTGTTAATCAGTTTTACCTGAATCAGATGAGATTTCCAATGCTGACCTAATATTAAAATAAGGACATTGCTGGTTCAGTGATGTCAGAGAGTTTTCATATTGGAGAAGATAAACATCCTATATTCTTTTTTAAATGTATTTATTCTAATTAGGTATACATGACAGCTGAATGCATTTTGATTCATTGTACATCCTATATTCTAAAGGTCTCTTGATATCCTCCTCAGAGACATTTGGTTTCATCTTGAACCCCATCTTTTTGAATGTGCCAAAATCTCTGGACAATCCACTATAGTAATAATACATAAAATTTCAGACAATTAATTTTGCATTTCTAATTTTGACTTTCTACCAACATTCATGATGGTAATTCATTTCACATAGGCTTAGGGTTGTTATCAAGCTTTGTATTATAATATAAGCAGGTTATAAAGATAAGAAAATCTCCTCATTTGAATCACTGCTGCAATGAAATACTGGATGACATTTAGTTCAGAACCTATAATGTAATTGGGATCTATAATCTCTTGGTTGTTACTCTTCAGTGACTTTGCTAAATGAGATAAGAGTTTTATAAGGTTTAATAAAAAATCTAAAATTAAGAGTAAGAAACCATATATAGAAATGTCTAAAATGCAGTGACATTTTAAAGACTGAAATTTAATTGTACTGGCTTCCCACTCCACAGTCTCTTTTCATGTACAGTTCTTTGAAATGCAGAGTAAATGTTTCTCATCCTTCTTTGTTTATGGTACAGATGAAAAATTCAGCAGCTAGGTCGCACCATAATCTGCCTTGCATGCCCTTATAAATTTTCTATCTTTATTGCTAGCTCAAGAGTGTCCTCATCAACTTTGAAATGGAAAGCAATCTAGGATAGAAATTCTTATCCTTTTACATTAGTTATCCTGTTAAAATGATCTGAAAATCACCTTGACTCTGTATCTTCTTTATTAGTGGCTCAAATTCCAAAATAAAGATGACGTGAATTTCAAAATTTTATCATGTCACTGTAATTTAACAGATGGGCATGTGGGTCCTCATTAATATTCTGAATGTATAACTGCTCTAATAAGCAATTTAAGGTACTATTGAGGCAGATAGGAGAAGGGGAAAAAAGATCTTAATACATTGGGTACCTTGAGGTGAACAAGTTATCCAACACGTACAGATTTTTACATAATGCACTTGGAGAGATATTTGAGAAATATTCATCATTGGAGTTCATTCATGGAACCCAAACACTAATGGTCTCATGATGCTTAGATTAAAAACAACACACACACACACAATCACACACACACACACACACACACACACACACACAAACTAAACCCTATCTCATTCCAAAATTGAGAAGTTAGAACAATGAAAAAGAGCCAGGAACAAATGAGAAGAAATTGGCAAAAAACATAGATAATCTAGAGTTCCAGAGGCCAAAAATGGACAGTATTAAAGAAGACTGGGTAAAAGGCAGCTAGCTGATGGGTCCAGTACAACGTGGACTAGGAATTGACCATTGGATGTAGCATTAAGAAGGCTGATAAAAATTTCAACAAGAGTAAGGTGCCATGGATATTAACCTAAATGAGGTGTAAACCTAAATGGAGTGAGTTCATGAGAGAATGAGAGAAAAGTAATAAGAGATAGCAAATATTTGGAAATGTTTGCTATAAAAGGGAGCAAAAAGATAAAGGAGTAAATGAGGAAGAGAGGCTAGGTTCAACAAAAGTTTTATTTCAGATAAGAAAAATAACAACCTGTTTGTAAACAAAGATTATGATCAAGTAGAGAGGTGAAACTGATGATGCACGAAAGAAGAGAGAATTACCATAAATATGCCCTGGACTAAGTGAGAGGGAATGAGACCTAGTATATTAGTTAATAGTAGAAGGGTTTGTTTTAAATAAAAGATGGGTTAGTTCATCCATAGGAATGGAGGAAGGCATAATAAATGGGCACAAACAGAAGTATGTGGCTACTCATGATGGTAAGCTTTGTTTACACTTAGTGACAATAAATGCTGGAGGGAGGGAGGGCATGATGGAAATCTTCCTGGAGCTTCTGAGAGAAGAGTTGGTGTGTGAAATGGGTGGGGATGATGAGTGGTAATGAGCATAAGAAAAGGAGAAGTCAGAGGGTGGAAGCAGGAGTGGCCAGGGATCTGAGCCTCTGGAGGTTAGGCATTAAGTCAGCTGAAAGGATAAATAGCATAATGGGACTCACAGTGGCAACCAGGAATGTTGTAGGAGGGCAGAGAAGGTGAAGAATATGCAGGGCGCTAGATCTACTCTGGACTCCAGACAACTGAAGCTTGGAAGTGAAGGAGCTGTGATTTTATCCAGAAGACCTAGAGCATGGGAAATCCTTTTATTCTAAGAACATCAGCAGCTCTGGAGCATATTTCTCTCTCCTTGTTGGCATAGCCTCCATCCTTGGCTCTTCTGAATGTTTTATTTCTACCTTACTGATTGTAGGCTGCTAGTTGCCTTGTTGGTGCTACTTCTAATTTACCTCTAAATGTTCTAGGGTTCTGGACTTACCTCTCTTCTATTCTCCACCTACACTACCTTATCAGAGAAGTGAATCCAGGTTCACTGTCTAATATCATGTACAGGCTTATGACTCCTCATTCTTTATCTCTTGGATTTCTTTTCTGAGCTACATTTTAATATCCTTTCCTTATTTGATACTTTCACTTGAGTGTCTAAGAATATCAAGTGTAAATTGTTTAAAGCAAAACTTCCTATCTACCCTTTCTCCCTTGTCCCAGAGTTTCACCTAGTCATTCAGATCAAGAACCTAAAGGTCATCCTTGATGAGTCTTCTTTTTTTTAATCCTCAGATCAAAATTCTCAGAAAGTATGATTGGATTCATCTTTAATCTATATGTCAAATTCAACCACTTCCCACAACCAGTCCACCAAGACTAGAGTCAGGATTTAATCAGAGATGATCCAGTAAGATGTCAGTATGTGTGTGTGTGTATGTGTGTGTGTGTGTGTTTGTGCACGTGCTCATTCCATGTCCACAGCCCAGTTGTACCATGGCAGTGAGGAAAGGTGCTGAAAAGCCAGTTAAAGTGCTTATAGTCCATGTGAGGCATCTGTTTTATTGAGGAAAGTTTACAAGAGATCAGTGACTGCTTCAAGAAGAGTTCAGTAGCAACAGGCTGAACATATAGCACTTCTGTTCCTCACTGCTTTGCCAAGAGGTACTTCCTCTCCTGTAAGACATTTTGTCCAGTGGTGGCCAGCTAGAGTGACACATATCCTTTCCACAGTGACCTCAGTTCTGCGCCTGTCACTAAGAGGGCTTTTGCATGTTAGGCTGCAGAATGTCATCAGCATTAACTTATTTAGTTTGCTTGTCTGACAACATCCTAAGAAACAACTGTCCTGGTGTACATGCAAAAAAAGTAATTTTCTATACATAACTTCCCTAATTCTCAGTATGCATATGAGAAAGCCAGTGTCCTTCAAGATAGTATGTATCTGAACATTTTGGCCCAACATTTCTTTCATTGTTCCCTTACCTTGGGTAGGTTTCTGAGAACAGTGATGGGGAATTCAGGGACATGGTATTTTATTGTCCTCTTTTTTTAAGAAGGATATAGCATGTGCATTCATGTAACCTATTGTAGGGATTTGAGAGAGAGCTAATTAAAATATCTCTTCAAAGCTGTTGTCTTTGCATCTGTTCCTGTAGCTTGAAACTTGGAGTATGAGCTGTGGGCAGGAATGAATTGTGGATGTAAAGTGAGGGAGCACTGGAAACCTGTGAGGATGAACTGAACCCATATCTGTTCTCACTGCCTCCTATGGTTAGGTGTCCTACCTCCTCTCCCACACCAACCAGATGATTCAGCAGATAATTCTATATGTGTACTGCAAAAGAATCTGCCTCAGCCGGGTGTGGTGGCGCATTCCTGTAATCTCAGCACTTTGGAAGGCTGAGACAGAATTGTGAGTTCAAAGCCAGCCTCAGCAATAGTGAGGTTCTAAACAACTCAATGAGACCCTGTCTCTAAATGAAACACAAAATAGGGCTGGATATGTGGCTCAGTGGTTGAGTACTCCTGAGTTCAATCACTATACCAAAAAAAAAAAAAAAAAAAAAAAAAGAATCTGCCTCAAGCTAATGAGTGTAAAAACACAAAATAACTGTGATGCCACTTCTAAATCTCACACTTATAAAATATCTCTGTGGTTCATCCTAACCAGAAACTTATTAAGGCAAGGGATTTGGGGAAACTTAGTCCAGGCAAGTTGACTCATTATTAAGACACGACAGCATGCACTTTGCCAATTTGGCATTTATAAACAGCTCTTGAAAACATAACATACTAATTCCAAATTAAGACAATAACAAAATTATACTTCTGCCTAATATGAGACAGCTACCTCAACTACCAATGGAAGTAAGCTAAAAGCTAAACATCTTTCCCCCCAAAAGATGAAAAGTTCCTTTTTTGTCTTTAGGTGATGTTCATCGTTCTAACTATTCACATTCCTGTAACTTAAACCTTGAGTATAAAGTTAATTATTATTAACATATATTAGATGGTAGCAGATTGGGAGAGAGGAAGAAAACAAAAATATTTGCTAATATGTACACAAACATATCAAGCTAAGGAAAAATAGTCACAAATATTACAGTCTCACTTTCTGTGTTTGGTCACATTGTTGTAGCTGGTATTTATAACTACCTCTCTCTACTACCCATTTGCTGTTTCCTTCAGCAAGCACTTCAGCTCATTCTGGTTGCTTTGCCTATATTGAACATCTATTCCAGCATAACAAAATATTATAAAACTGCAATAAAGATTTATGGTCTCAAAGTTTTTGTGAGTCAGAAATCTGAAAGTGACCCAGCTGGGTGATTCTAGTACAAGGGCTCATGAGGTTGCTGTCAAGATTTCAGCCAGGATCACAGTAATCTGAAGGTTTTACTGGGACTGAGCACTGATTCCCATATGGCTTCTTCACATGGCTTTAAGGGAAACCTTAGTTCCTTACATGATGCTGGACAGAGACTTCAGCTTCTCACCATGTGGAACTCCCCATAAATACAGAGTCTCCTTATGACATGTTTTCTGTCCTATGAGATTGAGCAAGCAGGAAGACAGTCCTTTTATGACTTAATCTAATAAGTCACACTACCAGTTTCATTATATTTTATTCAATTAGATTCAAGTTACTAAATCTGGCTTACAATCATGGGAAGAAGAAAAACATCCCACCTCTTGGAGGGGGTGGTATCAAAGAATTTGAGGACATAGTTTAAATGCACTGTGGTCATCATGATTAGCTCACCTTCTTATTGTACTTTCTGGTTCTTTTGGAATCAACTATAGTCCATTCTATGCCCAACAGCTAAAGCAGATACTTAAAATGTAAATCAGATCATTTAGCTTCTGTAGTTGAAGCTTTCCAATAGCATTCCATTACATTTAGAATGAACTACAAGTAGTTACTGATGACAGCAAGCTCTTAGGTATTAGTTTCTAACAATCTCAGTGACTTCAATTTCTACCAATTTCACTCTTGTCCTCTAAGTTTCATCCCAAAGTTTCTCAACCTCAACACTGATATGTTGAGCAAAATAACTGTCCTGGGTGTCTGTCCCATACACTGTAGGATGCTTGGTGGCTTCTTAGGCTTCTACTATTAGATGCCAATAGCACCTTCCCAGATTTGACAGTCAAGACTATCTCCATGTATTGTTCAATGTCCCATGAGGGACAAGCTCACCCCTGCTTCAATGTGACAGTCTTCCTTATCATATTTTTTACCATTGACTCCACATGTATGTGTTTGTTATATGTTTAGCCCCTTTCCTGACTACAGATACCATGAGAATAGGGATTTAGTTTTCTTGTTCATTATGGCACCCTCAGAACATAGAACAGTGTCTCTCACACACTAAAAATTCAAAGACTCTTTCTTAAACAATAAGCAAATGATCTTTTCAATGTGAAATTCATTAGTATCCCTGCCTCACCTTCATCTACTCATATTTTTTAACTGAAAAACCCAATTCAAATGATACCTCTCCCAGGAATCCTTACTTCACTCTAAGAAAACACTGCTTATATTACTGGTCAAGGTGTGTTTTATTTTACCCTGCTTATACATAAACTTTCTCATGTGGCCTATAAGCAACATGCATCTCTAGCATTCTGCCTAGTACCCTGCTTCTTTCTTAAAAAGAAAGGATGAAATAATTTATACCAATAGACACACCTGCATGCTCACCCATATATATAATTTGTGCTTAAAAATGTTACAAAACCACAAAGGAAGAGGAGGCAAATACGTTATCTGTACAGTTAGTATACTTCCATTCTTAGGCAGCAAATTAGATTATGAGCTTCTTGGAATTCAGGACAAAAAAAATGGAATTCTAAAAATTTACATAAAATATATTAAATTGTTTAAGAGAATATTTTTCTAAGTTGAAATTCAAAATTTCATATATGAGGATACATTATTCTCAAATTAGGGTTTATAGCAAATACACAAGCAGTTTCTAAAATATTCTATGGAAGGAAAATAATGTCCCCCAAAGATATCTACTTTCCAATCTCTGGAAACCATGATTGTTTTCTTATTTGGAAAAAAAGATTAATATTACCTTATATGTCAAATGTCATTACATGAAGGATTTTGAGATAGGGAGACTATCCTGAGTTACCTTGGCAGGCCCTAACTGTACTCACAAGAGTCCTTATAAGAGGGAAGTAGAGAGTTACTGCTGCAGAGGAAAAAGTGATGTGACAGAAGAGAGAGCTGCTGGCTTTGGAGATGGAGAAAGTGACCACAATCCATTAAAGCAGGGGATGTAGCTCTAGATGCTGGAAAAGCAAGAAGAAGGAACTTGCCCTGGAGCACCTAATGCCAGACGTGGGCAGGTCACACAGCCCTGACTACACCATGACTTCAGCCAGAGATACTGGTTTCAGACCTCTAAGACTTTAGGAGGATAAATTGTGTGGTTTTAAACCCCTAAATTTGTGTTGATTTGTTACATCAGCCATGGCAAACTAACACATTTTCTTTATTTTTATGACATAATAAAAACTGATATCAAAGGGGAACATTGTGTCTAAGTTTTAAGTGAACATAACTTCATAGAAAATTAAGTGATACTGACACACTGCAAAAAGAAATTCAAATATACGCCACATACCCTAGACATGAGAACTAATCTATGTTTTGGAATATCCCTTCTTCAAAAAGGTTTGGGGTTAAAATTAAAATTAAATGAAAAATAGAAAATGTTACTAAAAGACTTTAACCATCAGGAAATGAATCAATAATAATAATATTACAGTTCACTATAACTATACACAAACTACCTTAAAAGAAAAAAAAAGAGAATTTTTAAGGAAGAAGAGAGAGTTGCCTGACTTCAAGCATGGCTGGATGAAGGGGCATTCATAATTTCACTGGGAGTGTCTTTTCATCTTTCAATCTACTTTGCTTGACAGAGTCCTATTATAAAACGCGGAGCACCAAATTCCTGATAATAGATCCACAAAAATGTGGCCATCAGGACAGTTATTCTCCCATTTGTTGAGGCTAATAAAACAGTCCTGCTTATTGATCTTGTTGTTCCATTAAGCAGAAATGCCCCCAAGGACAGTTGCAGAGCAAAGAGGAATGAGACCAAGCATGGAAATAAATGAGGGACATGTAAATAAAACTTGTCATCTCAGCATCTGGACACAATAATTAAACACACTGGGATTTGGGGATTCAGTCTGTTACTGGCATTAGTTCAGCAAAAGTATTTCTTTATGCTTATCACATAACTCAGTGATAACTGCTTTTAATATCAAGAGGAAAAACGGATTTTGATGATATATTACATTAGAATAGAAGGTGCTGAGAATAAAAATCTAACAATGATAAATGAAATAGTAAATATGGGAGAATGTGTTACACAATGTTTGACAACAGGAACACTGGATGCAAGGGAATCCAAGACCTGGCCATTTCTGTCTGTGTTACCTTAGGGAACTCACTGGACCTCTTTCAGCCTTGGTTTTTTGTTGTTGGTTGTTTGTTTTAATACGTGAAATGTACCTAACAGCAATAAGAATACCTCTTTGTTGTTTGGAGGATTATATGAGAAAACATATGTAAACTGTTCAGCACCCTTCTTGGAACATAACAGATGCTTAGTAAGTGCCCTTTATTAGGGATACAAATTATCAGTGGTTAACAGTAATAAATATGGTTTTCTTATCTCTAAAAAATAAGAAATTTGAGTCTGTGATATCAAAAGCTTCCACAAACACTAACATTTATGTCTCTGAAGCTGCAAATGTTTTTAGAGCCTACATTTCCAAGTAGTTAGGAGGCCCCATGGTTGGAACTACATCATGTACTATAAATAAACAGGTTTTTTTTTTATTTATAGCATCCTGGGAAACTATGCAGGGAAGACTGATTAGGGCTACTGAGGGTCAATTGTGGTGGTTATTACTCAAGATGGTTGTAGTCAGGTCAAGCTGAATCCATATAGATGCTTCTCTATGAGCACATTATTAGAGCAAGATGAAATCAAGTAAAGCTCCCAAAAAAACCAAGATAGATATATAAAAGCATGATTAACAAATAACACTTCGATATTTTAAGTCATTGAGATTTTTGAGGTTGTTCCTTATCACAGTATAATTTGTACTATCTTGACTGATATAGAAATGTATACCCAGAAATGAGGTGGTACCACAAAAACTAACCTACAGTATATTCCATTAGCTTAGGAATTAGGTGGTGGGTGGCAAGGAAACTCTTCTGTGAGGTTAGAAGGTAGCTTTCCATATTGTACACCAGCAAAATTTGGTAGAACTGATACCCACAAGGACTTGGAAAATAGATCATGAACTTAATGTAATTTTAGCAACAGAGAAGATAGAAAAACAGAATGTTATTGGTATGTATTTGTTTCTAAAAAAACAGAATGTTATTGGTATGTATTGGTTTCTAGTAGCTGTGTTCATTAAGGGTGTCAGCAAAAAGAAAAGATTAGAGAAAAGAATTAGACAAATTTTGAGAATCAGGAGGGACCAAAGATTCAGAAAAACTTATAAGTATAGTGCAAACAACTGCCTCTTGACCTCAAATAATAAATGATAAAACTAAGAAAGGTTTTGAATGAAAAAAGCACAAAACTCAAATTTGTAGAAAGAATCAAATCACGAGTGTGGCTAATAGACCAACTGCTTAGAAACCTATGAATGAAAATAGTACCCAGAAAATCCTTTCAGTCAGATCAAATGACTTGGATGGAGAAAATTTTTTTTAAGACTGATGGTGTGACTCTCCCTCCAAAACTTCATTGGCTCGAAGCACTTTAAATGAAAAGGCAAAAATGTGGAGTAAGAGAAAGAAATAAAGAAACACATGAGGATGGGTCTTGAAAATAATTTTGCATGTGATTATTGACAAACAGAACTGTATGAATCAAGTATAAGTAACTTTCTAAGTTTTTGAGAGAATTCTTTGGCAAAAGAATGATTGATCTAGACTAAAGGAAATTGTGCTTGCTGAAGATTTAAAATAACTTGAAGGTTTTCAACTTTCCATGGGAAAGAAGCAGGCTAAGAAATCTACTCAGTTTTCATGGAGGCTGTATCCTGAGTGTCCTCTTTAAATGTGACCAGAAAGGAAAATGGGAAATGAATGAGAGCCTATAAAGTAGAGCCATAGTTTATGTAGAAACCGAAAAAGAGCTCTTCTTATGAACTGGAGTCTAATAAAAGAATATTTTCTTCCCCTGTAGGTGGCCCTTAAAGTGTCTGCCCAGTATGATGTAAGAATTGCCCAGATGACCATGGGTTTGTATGTTCCATTGTTCTTATTTCCCAGTGAAGTGTTTGTTGCAATCATCCCATTCCTGTCCCACCATGATCTTCAGGGTGCATAAGGAAGAAGGTGGGTAACCTAATATTGTAGACTGAGGGGAATTTGGACTTCTTTAGGGAGAGGGTGAATATATTTTGCATATAATAAGGAAAATTAACCAAATATTTGGTGGCCAGAAGGACTGGTAAACTGTTCATTAATATGTATATTTATTCTTTCCACCCATAAACATGAAAATCTGAATTTCTGGTTCCCTTGCTTTTAAAAAAAAGTCAAGTGACTATATTCCAGCCAATGAGTTATTGGAAGAAATGGTGTGTTCTGCTTTTAGGTGGAAGAATTTAATGATTTGTGTCTCATCTCACAGAGCTCTGTTTCATTCTACACAAGAATTGTTGATTTTCAATCAGTGTAGTTCTGGAGTGAGGATGTCACTGAATAGACTATTGTCTACTTGTGATGTAGTGCTCATGAGAAAAACATTTTTAGTTTTCTTTAAGCTACTGATAGAGGTTGTTTGCCCCACCCATATTGCCTTGGCATTCACAATTATTAAGGATGCTGCCAGCTTCTCTCTCAGGAACCTGCTTCATTCTGCCTTAAGGATTTTTTTTTTCTGATATGGTATGTCCATGTGAAATATGAAAAACTATAAGTAAGTGGATTCTTCAAGGAGAATGCATCCAATGAAAGATGACAGTTAAATGACAAATGCACGAGCTAATTTATTCCTTCTTCACCCCTGTGAAATACATCCTATACAATTTCCAAGAGGTTCTCAGAAGGGCTTGAGCCCCAGTTGCCTACAGTGTTAATCTGGTCATTAATGTATCTGTACTAGTTTTACTCTCCACCCCCAACTAAATAAACTTACACTCAAATCCTTGGCTCAGGTTTTCCTTCTTCAGGAACCTTAATTATGACCTAGTGGAGTCAATTAATGTCTTTGTTCCCACCAAGAAATTTCATGTACAGATAAAGGAATATAGCATGGTGGTAAATAAAGTTAGTCTGTTTCTTGGGACCTTTCTGTAAATATATCTTTTATATTTTCAATGAAGGAAATGATCATGTAGGGTAATTCTATTTACAAATTACTTTTTCTCATTGCAGCTTTCCACATAATTGAATCTAGGTCTGATTTTTCATCAAGTCTCCAGCAATTAGTTATGTAGGAATGCAAAGGGCTGGGTCTGAGTAATAATAGGACATAATAATAATAGGAGAGAATCAGATCTACACAAGATATGTTAAATCCAAATAATATCTAGGAGAGCTCAGGGATTGTAGTGACTATTGGTTTGACTCATGTCTAGCACTCCTTAATTGTACATTCCTGAGCAATTATATGCCTTTTATAACTTTATGTGACCCATTTTTATTATCTATAAAATGGAGATAATGAAATGTTTTAGTCATTTATCATTGAGTTATACTGTGTAATAAATAACCTACAAATCACAGTGGCTCCAGACAGCAAAGGTTTATGTCTTGCTTATGTTGCATATTAGCTGTTTCACAGGTGCTTATGTATAAATGTATTCTTATTTCTGAGATACAGGCTAAAGAACCAGTCAATAGCTGAAAAATGTTATATTCATAGCATAGAGAGATGCAATGGAGAAAGTCAAATGGCCAGGCTTGATGTCAATGGGTATTCTCTTTCAGGGAGAAAAAAAATAATTGAGAGCAGTTAATCAACCTAATCTACTACATAAGGAAACAGTTTTCAAGGTTATTTCAAGGATTAAATAAATGTAGTAAAATATTTAACCCAATTTGGCATTTCCTCAATCACTGTGCAGCTCAAGAAGACAGGTAACTCAAGTTCAGTAGGTCTCTGCCACCCTTTTACATGGCTCTGCAAACTGGCAGTGAGGAAAAGACATTGGGGATGTTCTGGGCAGCAATGTACAGTACGGTATGCAGACCTGACATCTTAGAGGGATGAGCAATTGGCTAGGTTAAACTAGAACTTTCCAGTCAACATTGCAGATATTTTATTGTTTGTTCAAGTAAAAATACCAAATAGCAGTGTGACATATTTACCAAGAAGATACCATGGTCATAAAGTTGTACTTAATTTTGTCTCTCCTATGGGTACGGCTTATAATCTCACCAACTTGTAAAATATTCAACTCAGGGAAACAGTCTGATCTTACTTAGAGCTTCTAGGTTTTAGTGAATTTTTTGACTTTTTTCTTATTTCTATTATGACCTGCTCCTGTCAACTCCCTTCTATTTATCATCTCATTACTTCTACTTATATTCCCTTGTGTCTGAGTTAATATTTCCCTTTTCTTTTTTATTACTGACTTCATTCAGATTTTTTTAACACTACAGCCTACTGAATCTAAACATATATAGGTCTTCTCCTGAGTCTAATTATCAGAGTTTCAATTGTTGAAGTATTTCTCATATTACTTAGATGGTAGCTATACATAAATTCTGGGAAGGTAGCAGGTTGAATTATAGGTTTAGTGATACTACAGCAAAGGAGAAGGAAAATAGATGTTTTCAACTAAATTGAATGTGATTGTATAGATCTTTGTTCACAAAAGCTCATAGACTCTATTTCTCTGCCATGTATTCTTATACTTTCCTTCTCACCCTTACTGAAGCTTACCATGCTAAGCCACATACTGTCACTGATGCTATAGCTTAGAACATAAGGTAGCATACCTGCATGGGTCTCCTTCCTATGCCAACGTATCTTTCTGACCTATTTTTTCCTTACACTGTATGTTGTGCACCTGCTTCAGCATGCTGTGGCTGAAAGACTCTACTCCAGTTCTTCTTTCAACAAAAAATAAGAGAGTTTGAGTTTTATGAGAAGAAAAAATGTTGAGAATAGACCACTGGAAAATCTCCACATTGAAGATGCAAATAAAAGCAGAAAACATGTGTAATTAATCTAAAGGGGAACTATTTCATAAAAACTGTCATGCAAGAGTTTCTTTTCTGTTTCTTTTGTTCTTTTGGATAAGGGGGATTGAACCCAGAGGTGCTTTACCACTGAGCCACATCCCCAGCCCATTTTTATTTTTTATTTTGAGCTGGAGTCTTGCTAAGTTCCTTAGTCCTTGCCAAGTTGCTGAGGCTGGCCTCGATGAATTTGTGATCCTCCTAAGGAAGTGGAACTTAGAGCCATGGTTAAGTGAACCCACTCAAGAAAACCAAAAGGCAACATAATGGTATACAAACTTTTGGAAAACCACAAATTTAGGACTCTGCATACCAGAAAAATGGAGAGAATAAGTTGGGAGGCATTTATTCTTTTAAAAATGGCTATACCTTCAGATAAGCACAGTGAGAATCTGGCCCTCTTAGTGTGGCCAATCCTATCACTGCCACTTTCTAGCATAGTCAAAAGAAGCAGTAATCGTATAGTGAGTGGAAGTCTTGGAAATATAGAAACTTTGCTGGATTTGCCCTACTTGATTTAAGGATAAAATGGGTGGGTAACAGATTTATCAACTAAAAGTTGTAAATTTCATTGAAAAAAGTAGGAAATGGAGAGTTCCTGTGGACTGGCAGGAGCTTTAGAGGGCCCAAATCTGTCCTCAGGACACTCCACAGGTGTTCAGCCAAGAGTTGACCAGAGACTGATAGCTACCAGCCACAGGGGAATGCACACTCAGAGTAAGAGTTGCCCACAGAAACCCCAGCATGAGGTGGCCCCACCCAAGTGTGTCCTGGGCCCGCCCCAGTCCTGCTCCAGAGTTCCTGTAGACCTGCAGGAGTACAGAGGGACAAAAACTGCCCTCAGGAAATTCCACAGGTGTCCAGCTGAAGAGAGACCAGAGACTGCTAGCTGCAGCCACAGGGGAGCCCACACTCAGGGTAAGAGTCGCCGCAGAGACCCCAGCGTGAGGTGGCCCCACCTGAGTGAGGCTTGGGCCCGCCGCAGTTCTGCTCCAGAGTTCCTGCGAACAGGTGAGACAGAAGGCCCAAAATCACCCTCAGGGATTGCCAGGGGTGCCCAGCTGAAGGCAGACCAGGGCCTGCTAACCTCCAGCCCCAGGGGAGCTCATACCGAGGGTAGGGTCGCACACAGACTCTCCTGCTTATGACCCTGCCTAAGTGAGACCTAGGCTCACCCCCAGTTCCACTCCAGAGTCCCTACTCACCAGCAGGAGCATAAGAGAGGGGCCAAACAGCCCTCAGGCACCACCACAGGAGCCCAGCCAAGGCCACACTCACCGCCCTCTAGAGGTACCTCCACTACCTCCGCCACCAACTTTAGTGACAGTAGTGCCCACCTGGGGACACTGGGGGAACAGAAGTAGCTCCAAGGCAAGACACAGGTAATCTGGAGTATCAGTACAAGATTATAGGATAGAAGCTGCAATACCTCAGATCGGTATTTCAAGAAAGGAAGATACACAATCAACATGAAAAAACAAAGGAAGAAAGTGCCCCAAATAAACCTTGCTACCACTGTAAACAGAATCCATTGACAACACAGTTGATGTAATGTCAGAGAAAGAATTCAGAATGTACATAATTAAAATGATCAGTGAATTTAAGAATGACATAAGTAAGCAATTACAGGCGAAAATTGATCAATCCAACAAAGAAATAGGAGAGCAAATAGGGGCAGCCATTGATCATTCTAACAAAGAGATAAGAGAGCAATTACAAGTAGCAAAATATTACTTTAAGAAAGAGCTAGAGAGGGCAGGGCAAGATGGCGGCTTAGATGGACGCAGCGGTCAGTCTCGCCTAAACCAAAGATCGAAAATTGTGGTAATACCATCTCCCAGCCAGCTTTTGGGCATCACCTTACAGCTACCCCCAAAGGAAATTTCACTTGCGCATGTAAGCAAGGCCATCAGACAGCAGACACCACAGCGTGACTCCAGCATCAGTGGTAGAGAGTGGCCGCGGGCGGCTCGGAGCCCCAGCTCAGGGCTCGCCTCGGGCGGGGACTGCTTCTACACAAGATACCTGGCTCCAGCGCCCACCCAACCACACAGGGCCCACAGCAATGCCTCTCGTGGACCCATGGCCCCAGCCGCCACCCACTGGGGAGCGCAAATTCAGGGTAGGAGAAGCTCCACAGATGCCAGCGGAGACAGCTCATCCCAAAGGAGGCTTGGGCCCGCCCCAGTTCCGCTGAGGACTGGCAGAAGCAGCAGAGGGCCCAGATCTGCTCAAAGGAACTTCCACGGGGGTCCAGACAACAGGAGATCAGGGACTGCTACCCCGAGCCTCTGGAGAGGCCAGTCTAAGGGGGGCATTGGACAGCAATTCGGTACAAACTTTGGCGCACGGATTCGCCAGCGACCTAGAGTTGCACCCCGTTGTGAAACCCACACCCAAGACACCAACGGAGAAAGTCCAGCAAGCAACGAACAACGCCACCTTCTGGAGGTGAAAGGAACCATACCTGTTTATTCACATTGAGACTTTTTTTTTCTAATTTTTTTCTTTTACTTTCTTCTATTCTTATTTTTTATTTTATTCTTTATCTTTTTCTCCTAATATTTCTATTGTTTAATCTTTTTGTTTTATTTCTCGGTTCTTTCCTTTCTGTCTCTTTTGTTTCCTCTTTTCTCTCTCACTCTTTTCCTACCCTCTAATCCCCAACAGCTGTGAAACCAAATATTTGTTTTTCAGTGGGATATAGTAGATTGGGATTTCTGAACCGAATACTGGAGTGGTACTAGATA
>CM053399.1:83070339-83090499 GCA_028644305.1 Xerus rutilus | reverse complement strand
TTGATAGATGAATGGATAAAGAAACTGTGGTATATATACACAATGGAATATTACTCAGCAATAAGAGAGAATAAAATTATGGTATTTGCAAGCAAATGAATGGAGTTGTAGAATATCATGCTAAGTGAAGTAAGCCAATCTCAGAAGACCAAATGTCAAATGTACTCATTGATAAGTGGATGCTGATCCATAATGTGGGGAAGGACATGGGAACAATGGAGGAACTCTGTTTACAGGGGTATAAGGGGGGACGGGGCATGGGGACAGTAAAGGTGGTGGATTATGATAGCCATCATAGCCTTAGCTTTATGTATGACTGCATGTATGTTGTACTTCTATATCACAACCAGAGAAATTAAATATTATCCTCCATCTGTGTACAATGAATCAAATTGCACTCTGCTATCATGTAAACCTAAATAGAACAAATAAATAAATTAAATATGGAAAAAAATTATGGTGTGCAACAAGAGACAGAAACATAAGAGTTTAAAAAATCTTTGACTATCACAGGTTTTGAATGGGTAGCTGTTAATCTGCCAACCAAGCAAACATCAAACCTATCCAGCTTTATACACACCTACACACACACACTCGTGTGCACATGTGGATATACACAACACAATGTTCCATCTATTTCAAAATGCAGAAAAATTTAGTCCTATGCAACTCTTTCAGGAAAAAATATTACATTATATACATAAATGTGAATTTTACATGTGACATTATGTTCAATGGAAAACAGCAAAGAAAGAATAACTGTAATAAATGTACCATGACAACTAGGAACCCAATTCATGAAGTAATAGAATTAAGCAAAGAAGGCAATATAATCTCACAACCAAAACACAATGTTGTTTCATAGTTTTCTCCAAGTGTAGGTATTCTCATTGTGATGTCATCAACTTTGGCTACATTTCTGTAATAGAGACAGGTTTTTGACACTCAGAGATATGTCCAATAATTAAGAGTGAGAAAAATCATTCTTCAAACCACTGAATTGTTACTAGAGAACCACTCACACCAGTTGTCATTGTTGAAATTTTCTTTTTATCCCAGATAAATATTCAATAAGGAATCCTTCTGGACTTGCTTTATCCAACATTCCCATGGGAATATAATAACCATTGTGCTGTTTAAGACAACTCTGCCCCTGTTGTAATGATTCTGTAGTTCCTAGTTGGTCTTCTTGCTGTGGTTGGGCTGAGTCTGTGTGACACAGCCCTCTTATGAGCACAGGTTAGGGTGTCTGAGCTCTGGCAGAATTGTTTGAACTGGTTTGCATGAAATTTGTGGCTTCTGATCAGAATAACACAGTTTTGTTAGAAAATTATGCCCTTCAACACATTTAAAGAATAAGAAAATAAATAAATAATCAATGATTAAAGAAAAGATAGGGACTCTTATTTAGAGATTTATACATGAAAGGGATTGTATTTATGTTTAAACTTTGTGGCTTCACTATCTGTAGAGAAGAAAACAAAAAACAATATTTAACTGGTTTTCCTCTGTGGGAGAATAAAGCCTATCCTTCCATGCTTACATTACGCTTTTATTCAAAACATCTGTAACTTAGCTATTTTTTCCCAGTGGCTTACAATGAAGGTTTATCCTCATTCATTCTATAGCCCAACCAATGTTTCATTTATAATAGAGCTCAGTGTTTGCCCCTTGCGCAAACATAGTTTCCTAAGGGTTTTTTCTTCATTGTGTTTTCTCCTGGACCCAGGTCAACAAACTCTCTTCACTTTATCTTCACAAAAATGTCAATAAGCTATTGAATATTGTCTCTTTAGATCATTCTCTTGTCATGAAGCCAGTAGCTTAGCCATTTAAAGAATTATTATGTTACTTGCAAAACAGTTAAAAACCCCTGACCTGCCTATCAGTTATTGCCCATTGAATTTCAATTAAATTAGGTTTTATTTCAATTTATTTTTCAGAGGATATATCATTTAGATTTTAGGAGAGATTTTAAGGCCAAGATTTCCATTTGTTCACATTCATCTTGATCCTTCCAACTTTATTCTCTCTCCCTGGCCTCCTCTCATTTGAGCCCCAAAATATTTGGTTTCCTTAATGTGGTTTTTATAGTATTATGTCCTTATATCTGTCTTAAGGGCAGAAATTAGATTGTACTCAAGACTGTGGTGATAAATATGGTATAAAAGAAGTTCATCACAAAATCCTGTGTCCATTGTCAACTCCTCTTAGTGAATGAACCACTTCAGATCTTCACAGGATATAATAGAGTGTATACCTGAGGTAAGGCTATAACCAGATCGATGCAACCTTGCAAAAAAACACAGAGGAACTTCTCTTTGTGGCAGCTAAAACAATCATTGTACTTCATTAAAAAGGATGTGACATAATTGATCACAATCCCCCTGAAGTTCATGGGGGCACTGATTTGCAAAAGAGGGAAATATCTGAGCTCTGTTTAAATCAAACAACAGTTGAGGTCTGGAGAACCCATGGGAAAATATGAAGACACAGGTATGCCTAGAGAGAGTTAGGCATTAGGGCAGGAACTTGACCTCCTAGTACAAAAGCAGCAGAACTAAATTTGTCTCAACTGATGAACCAGTTAGTGCTGGCTCAAATTCATGGTGTTTATTGAATCTGCATACTTTCGTTTTCATTTTTCTTCCATCATCCTAGATTATCATTATCTTTTCTTTGGAATGTTGATTTGAAATATGATAAATAGCTTTGTTTCTGACACTGCTCCCTCTGTTCATAACTCTAAGCTATCTTAACACAACTTCTGTGTTACCTTCTCAAAGCTCATGATACATGCACTTACAATGTTATATCTGACCCTTCAAAACATTCCATGGTTCCCTGATGCCTTTTTTAAAATTCTTCCATGATATATATATACATATATATGTATGTGTGTGTGTGTGCGCGCGCGTGCGTGTGCATGTTTCTAAAAGTTTAAAAGGGAGGACCATGGGCTGCCTCAGTCATTGGAATCCCCAATATCTAGCATAGTACCTAGAAAATAATAAGAGCTCATAAATCTTACTCAGTCAAGTTGAAAATATTACCAAGTGAACACTTTTTATTTTTCAAGTGCTTGTATTGCAAAATATTTCCTATGCTGAATGAATGACCCACCTGAATGTGTATAGTAAGTCCTGAAGGTGTATAGTATAGTCCATTTTCCTTTGCTGACATTGAAACTGCCTTGCTTTCCTAGTTCACTTTAGCCTAAAGAACAGCCTCTGTCAGGTTCCTACAGTCTGAGACCCACTCTGGAATTCAAAAAAAGAGAAAATTGTAGAGAACTTTGATAGTTGTGATTACACAAGATCTGGTTTGGAGGGCCACAGTGGCAATGGTGACTGCTTTAACAGTGTACATTTTTTCATGCCACCTGTGTTGAGACTGCTGTAAAGTGTGATTTGGGGCATTGTTTCAAGTTGCCTCTCAGCCTGATTCTTCCTTCATCTCAGAGATTCTCTGTCTAATCCATATCTTTTTACATAAATCAGATCAAGTTAGTTTCTGTTTCCCCAACAAAAGAACACTGAGGATAGAAAAGTCCTACTACTTCCTGCCCTGGTGGTTTTTTCAAGTTCTGTTTGGAGCATTCTCCAGTGTGTGAATTCTGATGAATTCTGACCTACCTTCAAAAATCAATCAAAAGGCCAGGATTTCCATTTGTTTACATTCATCTTGATCCTTCCAACTGGATTCTCTCTCCCTGGCCTCCTCTCATTTGAGCCCCAAAATATTTGATTTCCTTAATGTGGTTTTTATAGTATTATGTCCTTATATCTGTCTTAAGGACAGAAATTGTATTGTACTCAAGACTGTGGTGATAAATGATGAACAGCTGGCTCTTTGGAAGAGGGAAATTATGAATGTATGTGTGTACCTGATCTAATATATAGATACTTATATCTATAAATAGTATTCATAATTCCATAATCTTGAATATATATGAAAGTTTATTATGAAGTTTACTGGTAGAGAGGATGTATATCATGTAATTTACAAACAGCAATAAAATATATAACCTTATTATGCATTCCATATTGCCAATTAATCTCAGAAAATTCTTATTTTTGCCAAACAACACATTTTGCTTGCAATTGATGACCAAGTGTGTTTCCTTTTTCCCCCTACTCTTTTGCTTTTTGTGAGAACATTTAAAATCTCTTTTGGCAATTTTCAAGTAAAAATATATTGTGGTGAACTACAGCCACCATATTATACAATAGATCCTTAAGCTTATGCCTCCAATTTGATGGAAAGTTTGTATTCTTTAACGGACATTTCCCCGGTCCCCACCTCTACCCTCAACCCTTGGTAACCACCATTCTACTCCCCGTGTTTACGAGTTCAACTTTTTTATATTCTGCATATGAGTGAGATCATGTGGTATTTGTCTTTCTGTGCCTGGATTATTTCACTTAATACAATGTCCCCCAGGTTCATCCATGTTGTTGCAAAGTGACAGAATTTCCTTCTTTCCAGGAGGTGAATGTTATCTCATTGTGTATAAGACTTCATCCATCCATACACTGATAGACTCTTAAGTTGATTCTATATCTTGGCTATTGTGAATAATGTTGCATGAACAAGGAAGTACAGATATCTCTTCAACATACTGATTCTGTTTCCTTTAGATCTATACCTAGTAGTAAAATTGCTGGTTCAGAACAAGTGTACTTCTCACATGAATGTTGGTTGATATTTTGTTTATGTTAATAAGTAAGATGATAGAAAGCAAGGTAGATATATGTTGAACATGACTTACTTTCAAGTTTAATCTGCATAAGTAACATTTTCTCAATCATTTTCTTAAATCTAAGCAATTAACAATAACAACAAAAAGACACAACCTGATTTGTTGTGTTACCAATTTCCATGGTGTAAATACTCCCACCATAACTGATTTCAAGCTATCAACATAATATCATCAGTACAAAATTAGGAAAAGATGTATAGCAGCATACCATTATTTCTATTACAATGATTCAGTGGATGAAAATAATTTTAATAGCATGGATATGAGTAAAACACAAGAGAATGGTTAGGAAATTATTATCTTAATATCTTTTTATCTAATACAACTTATTGAATTATAAATTTTTAACAGTGCTGTTTTAATTTTTAACAGTGCTATGTTTAACAAATTAATAAAATTTCTGAAAATTTAACAATTGACTCATGAGACCACAGAAGCCATCCTTGACCTACTACTTAATTACTGTTGTTCTAGACACTGTCTGATGTACCATGGGGTTATAGAGTACATGCTTAATAAATCCTCCCTGATTTAAACACACTTTGATGGTTTGGTACATACTGGAGCTTGTTCTCTCTAGATCCTGCTAGGTCATTTGCAAAGACAACTACAAAGTCTGAATTTTTCTGAGACCTTTAAACCTGAGGAGTGGGTCAGGTACTCACATATATACTTCGTTGGTGACCACAGAAAGAAAGAGAAGGTGGGTGAGAGAAAGAGAGAGAGAAAGCAAGAGAGAAAGAAAGAAAGGTCTTCTCCATTAGTTACCCCAACCATCAAGTTAACTGCAAATAAAGTGTGTTGGCCTTGTGTTTTTGAACAACAACTGATAATTATCTGTTCCTTGGATTTTGTACTTCTTTTTGAAGTACAAAATAGCATGGGTCCCAGATACTTGAATGGGAAAAATTCAAAGGACAGTATGTAATAATGGTTATAATATTTCAATCAAGTAGATCTATGTTAAAAATCTTATTTCACCCTAAAAGTTTGTGTTCTTAGGTAAGTCACTTAACTTAAATGAGTCTCCTCACTTATTAAATGAGAACTGTATTTTTGGCTATTACAAGTAATTATTAAAAATAATCTAAATGAAAATAGTGTAGTCTCAGGGTGTTTTTCTTTGCTATGATCAAAAGATCTGACAAGAACAATTTTAGAGGAGAAAAAGATTACTTGGGGCTCAAGGTTTTAGAGGTCTCAGTTCATAGATGGTCAACTCCATTGCTCTGGACCTGAGGTGAGGCAGCGCATTAGGACAGAAGAGTGTGGCAGAGGAAAGCAGCTCAAGATATGACAATCAGTAAGCAGAGATTACTGATCCCTAGGGGCATACCCCAAAGACCCACCTCCTCCAGCCATACCCTACCTGCCTAGAGTTACCACCTAGTTAATCTTTGTCAGGGGATTAATGCACTGATTAGACTAAAACTCTTATAACCCAATCATTTCACCTCTAAAACTTTCTTATGTTATCTCACACATGAGCTTTTGGGGGATACCCCATATCTTGACTACAACACAAGGATTCAGT
Organism: Xerus rutilus; assembly: GCA_028644305.1. Lineage (NCBI taxonomy): Eukaryota > Metazoa > Chordata > Mammalia > Rodentia > Sciuridae > Xerus > Xerus rutilus. Next base: position 83,084,203 of record CM053399.1, on the reverse strand, counting down.
TGTTTGGTGTACTATGTACAAGAATATTGCAGTGCTATACCCAACTCTACCACCTACACTACAAAACATAACTTTTGCTAAATGAGAAAACATATTTCTAATTCCCAGTGCTTTTTTTTTTTCTTCATTTACAATAGCCCTTTATTGTCTGGATAATACATGATTTTTTCCTTTAATCATATTATGAATCTGCCTTACTCTTTGGTTGTTTAATCTTTGTACATCTTATTTTCCACTATCTAATCCTCCTCACCACTTTATATGTCAAACTCAAGCTAGACTGTCACCAGTTTATGCCTCCAGTTTAGACAAGGTGACATCTATAAGTATCTGCAGAAAATAATTCCCTAATCCTCAAGCAGAAATAAAAGCTCTCCAAAATAAGTTATATAGGTTTCACAGGTTAGAGTGGGGATCCTTAGAGCTTTGTGTGTAAGGAAACTGGATTTATTCACAGCTGGAGTTAATGCTTTTGGCTAAGAGGTTGTCTTGTCTCATTACTCAGCAAATTAGCAAATAGCAGAATACAGTAACCCCAACCCCAAGTCTTTTCTATATTGCCACCAAACCACATCATAGAGGCAATGACCTGACACAGAGTTTCAAAAAATCCAAATGAATATGTTCTTCCCTCTTTTACAAAAAAATCTCTTCTAAATAATCTAAAAAATATCAAGAAGAATTAAAAATAATAACCAGCAATCCTTTGGCAGACATTAATGAGAAAATATTCTATAGAAGGAAAGACTTTCTGATGATCTTTTGCACTAATTTTTAAAAAATCAAAGCTGAAATGATGAGCCTGATGATAAAAATAAAACTTACCTGTAGTTTGCTTTAAACAAGTAATTATCTCTCTCACCAACAGTTTACATCATGTTCCTGAGCATCTTTAAAAATATATAGTCATGTTTCCCATTATGAAAGTTCATCTAAAAATTTGCAAGATCAAATTTATTTTTATTTTCTGGCTATATTTACCTACAGTAAAAGGCATATATTCTAAGTGTTCAGTTCAATGTTTTAACAATCATGTATACACATGTAACTACCAACTAAAAGAAAAAATATAACATTTTCATCATCCTTCAAATTCTTCTAGCAATTTGACCAAATCTTTCCCAAAGGAATACCTTTTGTTTAACCACATTAGTTTTGCCCATTCTAGAACCCCTTGCAATTGGAATCATACAGTGTGTCCTTTTTGTGTCTTGTTTATTATACTCAGAATAATGTCTAAGATTCATCAGTAGCTTTTCTTTTCTGTTTTTGGCTGAGTTTTTACACAGATGAATAAAACACCATTTGCTTATCCATTTCCTCTCGGTACATATTTACATCATTTCCAGGTTTTGACCATTAAGGAAAAACTGTTAACGTGTTCTTATAAAAGTCATATTCTGGAGAATATGACTTTTCCTTTCTCTGGTATATTTGTAGGAATGGAATTGTTAAGTTGTAGGATAGATGTATGTTCAACATCATAAGAATCTGGAAAGTAATTCTTTGAAGTAGTGGCAGCTTTCCACATTTCCACCCCATTTTAGTAGCCCAACATGCTTGCCAACATTAGGTGTTGCCTAATGTTTTGATTTTAGCCTTCTAGAAGTGAAAAGCTTCACCTTGTATTTTCTTTTTGTAATAAAAGCATCATAGTTAGACATAGTAGGTGGGTTCATCCTGACAATATCATACATGCATGGAATTTGATTTCAGTTCATATTCCCCAACTTTTTCCTTCCTTTCTCCCTCCCTCATTCTCCTTCCTCTACTGGTCTTCCTTTTACTCATCTATTTATTAAGTTTTTTATTGGTTCTTTCTACTTATACATAGAGGTAAAATTCCCTCTGGCATATGCATATAGGCACATAGCATGGTTTTAAAAATTCATTCTACATTTTCTCCCCTTTCCCATCTTTCCTCTCTCCCTGTCAATCTCCTTCTTCTACTTTATTGGTCTTCCCTGTATCTTCATGGTATACAATCTTCCTGTTTTAATCAGCTTTTTCACTGCTGTGACTAATAGACCTGCCCAGAAAAGTTGAGGAGGAGGCAAAGTTTAAATTTAGGGGCTCACAGTTTCAGAGGTCTCAGTCCATTGAAGGCCAACTCCATTCCTTGGGGCTTGAGGAAGACTGAACATCATGGCAGAAGATTATGGTAAAGATAAGCAGCTCACATGATGATCAGTAAGCAGAGAGACACTCTACTTGCCAGATACAAAATATATACCTCAAAAGCATGCCCGCAATGACTCACTTCCTCCAGCCACACCCTAACCACTCATTTAATCCCATCAGAAGATTAATTCACTGATTGGGTTAAGGCTCTAGTAACCCAATCATTTCTCCTCAAAAACTTGCATTGACTCACACGTAAGCTTTTGGAGAATACCTCACATCCAAACCATAATAACTCCCCTCCTTTTCTTTATTTTACTTTCACATGAGAGAAAAGAGTTGACCCTGGATTTTCCAAGGGTAACTCATTTCACTTATGATGATGTTCTCAATTTCCATCCATTTACCAGAAAATGCCATAATTTCATTCTTCTTTATGGCTAAGCACAATTTTATACATACATATATGTGTGTGTGTGTGTGTGTGTGTGTGTGTGTGTGTGTGTGTGTATATGACAGTTTCTCAATTCAATTCATCTATTGAAGTGCATCTAGGTGGATTCCATAATTATCATGCTATAGTGATACAGCCACATCAGTGTTTATAGCAGCACAAGTGACAATAGCTAATTATGGAATCATCTTATGTTTTGCCTTAACAGTGACATCGAATGTCTTCTCAAGCACTTAGTGGTTGTTCTTTTATCTTCTTTGTTGAAATGTTTGTTTCAACAAACATTTGTTTGTTTTGCTCATGTAAAATATTTTATCATGTTAATATATGGTACAGAATATACATATATACAAATGTTGCTATTTTAATCATTTAATCATTTTATAATTTATGGCATTAATTACATTCGTAAGGTTGTGCAACAACCGCTGCCTTTTCTATAATGTTTTCAAGTTTTATTCACATCACAGCAAACATCACTACTTCATTCGTTTTATGCTGAAAAATATTCCATTGCTTGTATATATCATATTTTATTTACCCATTCATCTGTTGATGGATCCTTGAGTTGTTGCCACCTTTTAGCTATTGTGAATAATGCTGCAATGAAAATTTGTGTACAAGTATCAGTTCAAGTTCCTATTTTTAATTCTGATAGGGATATAACTAAGAATCACAAGATTATATGGTGATTCTACATATAGCTTTCTGAGGAATCACTAAACTGTTTTCCATAGCAGTGGCACCATGGTATATACATACCAGCAATGTTGTGAGTGTTCCAATTTCTCCACATTTGCCAACACCTGTTATTTTCACTTTATTAAAAAAAAAATGTAAGGCCTGACTTAGTAGGTGTGAAGAGGTATCTCATTGTGGTTTTGAATTTCTGTAATGAATAATGATGTTAAGCACTTTTATGTCTTTATTGGCTATTTGTATACCTTCTTTGAGGAAATGTCTATTTAAGTCCTCTCTCAACTTTTTAATTGGCTTAATTTTTTTGTTTTTTGATGTAGGGATTCCTTATTAATTCTAGATATTAAATTCTTACCAGATATGTTTTGTAAATATTTTCTTTCATTCTGTGAGTTGTCTTTTCATTTACTGAAGAAGTCCTAAATAAATGGAAAGATATCCTGTATTTACTGATAGAAAGACAATATGTTGTGAATGGTACCAAAGCTATCTATAGATTCTATGTAATCTCTATAAAAAATATCAACAGTCTCCTTAGCCCATTTATTGATTGGATTATTTGTTTTTTTGGTGTTAAGTTTTTTGAGCTCTTTATATATCCTGGAGATCAGTGTTCTGTCTGATGTGCGTGTGGCAAAAATTTGCTCCCAGAATGTAGGATCTCTGTTCACTTCATTGATAGTTTCTCTTGCTGAGAAGAAGCTTTTTAGTTTAAGTCCATCCCATTTATTGATTCTTGCTTTTATTTCTCGTGCTATAGGTGTCTTGTTAAGGAATTCTCATTATCTAAATGAAAAAGCCAATTCTAAAATCTATATTGAAGTGAAATGGGCCCAAAACAATTTATTTTATTTTTATTGGTGTAGTATATTGACAAATAATAGTAGGATTTATTATACCATATTTGTACATGCACATAACACGATTTCATCAATAATATTTCCTAGTACCTTCCCTTTCCTCCTCTTATCCCTTCCCTAGTCAACTTGCTCTACTGATCTCCCTTTTATTATCATTATTTTTATTATTAATTAGTACATTATAATGCCTGAACTGTATTCATTATGGTATAATCATACATGGCATAACTTGATTTGATGGATTGTATTCCCCAGTACTTCCTCATGCCCCACCCTCCTCTCTGACCCTCAGTCCCCTTCCTTTACTCTAGTAATCTACCTTCTATTTTTATAAGATTCTCCACCTCCCCTTTAAAACTCCTTTTTGTTTCCCTTTATTTTTTAGTACTTTTTGTTCCTCTCTCCCTCTCCATCTCCTCCCCACCCCCATATTCCTTTTTGTTTTTCCCATAGCTTCCACATATGGGAGAAAATATTTGACCCTTGACTTTCTGGGTATGGCTTATTTCACTTAACATGTTTTCCAGTTGCATACATTTACTGGCAAATGACATCATTTTATTCTTCTTTATGGCTGAGTAGAGCTACAGTTTATGCATATACCACATTTTCTTCATTCATTTGTCTAAGAACATTAAGTTCCTTGATACATGTAAGTTTTTAATTTTGATGAAGTTCAATTTATCTTTGCTTTTCCTTTGTTACTTATGTTTTGGTGTCATATCTTGGAAGCAATTGTCAAATCTAAGACCATGAAGATTTACTTCTGTTTTCTCGTAAGAGTTGGGTGGTTTAACTCTAATATTTAGGTCATTAATACAACTAGAATTAATTTTTGTATATGACATGAGGTAGGGGTCCAAAATATATACATGTGGAAATCCAGTTGTTCCAGCTCCATGGTTGAAGAAACTATTCATTCTCTCATTGAAAGGAGTTGGCATCCTTGTCAAAATTCAGTTGTGCATAGAAATGTGAGTTCATTTCTGGATTCTCAATTGCATATCATTGGTCAACATATATATCTCTATGCTGGTACTACAGATTTGATTACTACAGTTTTGTAATAAGTTTTGAAATCAGAAATTGAGTCTTAACAACTTTGACCTTACATTTTAAGATCATTTTAGCTATTTGGGTACATTTCAATTTCTAAAACATTTGTCATTTCAAAAATTGTATATGAATGAACTCAGAGTACATAACTTTTAAGATTTTTTCACTCAACATAATTTCCTGGATATTAATTTAATTGGTTATGTGTATTAATGATTCATTCTTTATTGTTGAGCAGTATTCTGTAGTTTGGATTATATTAGGTTGTTGCTAACCATTCACCCTTTAAGACATATTCAGATTATTCTCCGCTTGGGGATTATTATCATTGAAGCTATTATGAACATTCATTTATGGGGTTTTGTGTGAATACAAGTTTTCATTTCTCTTCAATAAATGCTGAAGAGTGTGACTTCTGGGTCTTGTGAAAATTGAGCTTTTAGTTTTATAAAAACATGTTAAACTGTTTTCCAGAATGTCTGCACAATTGTGCATTCCTACTAGTAATGTATAAGTGATCCAGTTTTTCTCTATCCATTTTTAAGTACTTCTGTTTGTTTTGACACCACCAGATGTTTTAGGTTCATCTTGTATTTTTCTTGTCCCAGTTTTAGAATCAAATTCTCCATGGATCTCTGCTTCCCTATATTGGAGAAAGTTATTTCTCCGTATCCAGACCACGAGTGTTATCGTTGTTCATAGACCCTCTCAATAGACAAGAGAGTGAAATACAGGTTACACACACATGCACACATGCATACACACATATCCCTTGTATTACATCTATCTCCTTGTCTGTCTGAGTATATATTCATTAATTGCAAATAGTACTGATATCCTTGATGGCAATCCAATATCACATATTTTATTCTAGCCTTTCCTGCCTCCTTATTTGTGAATTCTTTCTCCATCAGCAGGAACCTAGCTCTTCTTATCTACAATATATTCACTTATTTACTAATACAAAAAATTATACAAATTAAGTAATTAGAAAATGTATAGCCCACATCACTGTGTATAACAGACCTACTAACTACAGTATTTCAGTGCAGTTTTTTTTGTATTTAGCCTGAAGTATCCAATTTTCCATGATTACTTAGGTTATTTCTTTCCCCCCCCTCTCTCTTCAATGAGCTTATGTTATTCACTTGTAATGTAGTATTACAAATATTGAATTTGAAATTCATTTGGGCTAGTTGGTAATTGTTTAGATTCCATTTTGGGTTCCCCATACAGCCTGGTTAATTTTAATTATTCATTTTCTGGGACACCTAAAATATTACCATGGCTTTAATAATTATCACTCCATCCTCATTCTTACTAATCTATCCCCATTTCTAATTCCTTTCCACCTCTTTACCACCCTACCTACATATGTACCCAATATCTTTAGTATGGTATATACTTCCTGTATTTCTTTTGCACAAATGACTGGATACATATGTATTTTATTATTTTATTATCTATCTTCTTCTTTCTTCCTTAAAAGTAGCATATGATAGATAAGTACTCTTACATTTTCTTTTTCCTTCAATTATATATCCTCATTCAAAATCTGTTCATAGAGATACGACTCATTATCTTGGACAGCTACTTCATGCTTTCTTGTATGGATATGTTATTTATTCAGTCATCCTCCTTGGCATGGGCATTTGGGCTGTTTACAATATTTTACTATTACAAAAATTGTTGAAATTAAAACATTTATGCACATGTATATTTGTAATTTGGAGGATATCTTCAGATTATATTCCTAGGAGTGAGACTTACTTATGTGTTACAGGTAATTGCATATGTTGTTTTAGTAGACATTATCATTCTTCTTTAGAAAGATGTAAACAATTCACATTTCTACCAGCAACATATGTATGCCTGTTTCTCTGCAACATTGCTAGCAGAATGTATTGGTATACCTCTTAATTTTTCTAGTCTAATGAGCAATTAATGGCATTCCAGCATTTTAATTTTAATTTTCTTTTTACGGAAAATTTTGAAAGCCATTTTATATCTTTGTGTGAAAATTATCTTTTTATGCCATCTTATTTTTCTATTATGTTTTAGTCTCTTTTGCTTTATTTTTTTTAGAGTTCATTGCTTATTAGGAATACCAACCTTTTGATGCATACGTTTTGAATAATTTCTACTAATTTTTTATCCCTTTTGATATTCACGGTGTTTTTTTAAAGCCATACAATGTCTTATGTAGACAAACATCAATCTTTTATTTTACTTGAATTTTGAGTCAAATTTTGATAGTTCTTCCCTACACCAAGGTTAAAAATTCACCTCTACTTTCTTATTGTACTTGTAATCTCAAGTGAGATGGTATCTAATTTTGATGTTTTGCAAATTGCTACCAAGTTGTCTCAGAATAATTTATTTAAAACTATTTCTTTACCACTAGTGATTTGAATCACCTTCATAATTTTTTTCTAGAAATAGACTTTAGTTTGACAGTATATTTTATGCTTGAGACCTTAAAGATATTATTCTTGCTGCCATTATTTCTGATGAAAATTCATTCATAATTTTAATTTATATTCCTTTGTTTATAGTTTTTTATTTTCTTGGTCTTTTTAAATATTTGCTTTTTCAAATGATGGAGCTGTGGTGTACTATGTGTGGTTTTCTTTATATTTGTCTTTGCAAATCACTGAGATTGGACCTTTGGTTTGATATCTATAGAAAGTTTGGCCATTATTTCTTTGATTCCTATCATTTTCATTTGATTTTTTCATATTCACATGACTGCTGAAATTTCTCTTTTCCTACATTTTGTTCATATTTTCCACAAAACTTTTTAGTACTTTTTAAAAACTCCTAGTTATTTTTTTGTCTGATGATATAGACTTCTGTCACAGCTGGGTGTCTGCTTCTATTGATGTTTTCCTGTCTTGTTTATGGGCTATTCTAGGTCTTCATATACATTATGTATATTTATTTTATGCTAGATATTGTATATTAAAGAAAAAGTAGCAACCAAGTAAATAATGCCCTCAGAAACAGTGCTTTCCTTCTTGTGTTAGAATTCTAGATTAGTTTCTTAGTTTCCTCATTGGCTTCAAAGGTTTTCATAGTCAAATCAGTGCTTTCTTTCCTGTAACACTTAAGATATGAAGACTAATGACTTTCTAAAATTCTCATTATGATTTACAGTTCATCCACCAGATTTGTTAACCACAGATATCTCCTTTTCTGCATTATAGCTGACCACCAACTTATTATATAACTGGAAATTTGTAATTGTTCTCTGTTACCACTGGCCACTTTCTGTACCTTGAAAATTTCTGTCATCCTTACTATTCTGTGATCATATTTAGAGCACAGCTGTCTTACATTTGAAGAACATCTTTAATAAATCAAAGGGGTTTCTCTCAACTCTCATGCCCTTTCCTTCTCTTTGGATTGTGACTTGTATTGAAGTAAGCCCCATGTGCTTCAAGAGTTGTTTCAGTTTTCCTTTCCGCACCATCACTGAGCCCTTGGTGAACTCCTGAGAGAAAGAGTTGGAGGAATGTGTAAGGTTGCTCTATGGTTGGGGCTCCTTGGTATCCTGATCTATCATGCCTGTCTACATGCTGTTAAGTTTCCTAGAGTTTCAGATAGTGTCTCACTTTTTCTGTCTCTGGCAGATTTCTCCACCCACTGCTCTATCTGGTATGAGAACAGCTATGGGTCTTCTGTCTTCTACAAAAGACCTGTCATTTTTTGGAGGTTAGTTAATTTAGGTTTCTTCATATCATACCCTCATCTCTTTGATGAGTTAAAAATTTTATTGCTTATCCAAATTGTTTTTGTTGTAAGAATGAGAGTGATTGTCTCTCATGTTTTCTACCTATAAAATAAATCTTAGAACCAAGGATATGCCTCCTTAGAGTGCTATAACCCATCTATCACAGCATTATGTCTCAGATTGAAGCAACAGATATTATGTCATAGGAGGGAATGAAGGTTACCTTTGACATTAGCCACAAATGGATTCTTATTTCCCTTTCAATGTTTATTATAAATTACTTATAGTTTCCTTTACATATTTATATCTCAATTTTACTATCTAGTGTATGCTGTATGTTCACTATAGAACATGTAAAGCATCATTTATTTTTGAAAAATAGTTTCCAATCCTCACAATTCACTGTAATCTTGCTGTGCCTCTCTGTTTAACTCTAGCTAATGCTTACTACAGCATGTAACAATGTCTTCATACTCTCCCTAGACATACTCTCTATACTTCTAGGGTCACGAAATGCTCACTAATTAAAATATTATCTGAGTATTTGCATGTAATAGGATTGTTCCTATTTTCACAGGTGGTTCCCTTCTCTTGTGAGATGCCTATATTTGTGGCTGGGCTGTATAAATTCTGCAACAGCCTCCTCACAGTATTATACTTCTTTGAAGATAGACATGTTTGCTTGATTTCCTACATTTAGAGAATTTATTCTTCTAGGCCTTGTGTTAGGGTCATTTGGATGTCTGGTTGTATTGTTTCCCTCCTACTAGTATGGGAGGCCATGGAAGTCAGGGACTGGTGTCCTTCAGTTTTGCATATTGGATTCCCCCGATAGAGATCCTACACAAGGCTGTGAAGATTATGAACTACACAGATGTGCTGGGAAAGGTGGTGAATCAGAGTTGAAAATGATTTCCACAGTTATGAGTCAAGCTTTGTGCTTTGGTCAAGGGTTTGAAGAACAATAAGAGTTTTTGCTATTTTTCTGCCAGAAAAGGGGCCTTATCTCATAATTTAATAATACATCTCCCTGAATTTGGTGACTTTTTATTATATTACACAAATATATGTTAACTTTATGTGCAGTCCTTCTCACAGAGTGTGTACTTTCCCTCTCTCTCTCTCTGTCTCTCCCCTGTCATTACACACACACACACACACACACACACACACACAATTATTTTCATTAAATTCTCTGACAAGATTTAAATTTCAACATTGTTTCTTTGATAATGGTTCTTGGATTCACAAAGGCTGTCAGGAGTCCTTTGAATTTGATTTTCTGAAGAGTTCTTTCCATAAACGTTTCCTATTGAAATCCCCACTCCAGCAGAGAATCTTCTGCCACCCAGACATGTTCAGAGTGCTGGAGTCAGACTATTGTATCCCCACAGAGAAAATTCTCATCATTAATCCCACATATATTCCTGAGTTTCCAAATATCAATTGCAAAACAACAAAGAAGACTCTCTCCTACTTATCCTTTCTCCCAGGTTCTTTAAAGTAGTAGAACTACATGAAAGAGCATAAAGGGTATTTCTTTTATATGTAGTCCTTACATACAGTTGTGCATCAAGAAAAGCTATGGCTGTGTCTAAGCTCAGTGGCTATAGCAATCATACACAGAGTCCTAAATACACATTTATTCACATTGCATCCACATGAGATACTGAATCCATGCTGAATTGCAAGAAAAAAAGCACATTAACTTATTACCTGCTATACTTCCTTTACTATACCAGGTATAAGTATACAAAAGGAATTACGTATAGGTTCTGCCCACAAGAATACTACAGTTTGTTTAGAATGGCAGTGGGAAAGAGAGTCAATTTCCTTTGCACCAAAAATTGTATGACAAGGAGCTCTGTACCTCATTATTGCATTCATAAGTAGCTGACAAAACTGACTCAATTCCATGGGAAAGACAACTCTCATTCTGTTAAGGTCTAATCCTTCTGAAGTTCTAATTCCTGTGAAGGTCTAATTCCTTAGTTCTAGATTCAATTCTCTTCTGGCTCTTTGGGACCTCATCCCAGCATTTGTGTCTCTAGTCCCATTTGCTACCACCTCTTTTTAATCTCCTCTTTTTGTCTATACCTTGTATGTTATTCTTAGGTAACTTTCATTATCAACAGGTCTCTATCTCCCAAGATTTATTAGAAACATCCTTCTTCTGTATTATGTAACCTTTATTTACCTTATAATATTTATTCAGGGCATTACTTTCTCTAAAATGTCTTCCCTGAAGACGAATTCCATCTTCATCTCACACATTCTAATAGTTTTCCTTCCTCTGTGGACCTATAATATCTTACATACATCTTAATAACAAGATCTATACCACATTGTAATTGTCTGTTTTAGTGTCTGTCTCCCTCAGAGACTGTAAACTCCTTAAGGAGAGAGAGTATTTTTTTTAAATCTTCCTATCTTGAGGCTGTTCACAGAACCTGGTATATAATGGACTCTCAATAGATATTTGACAAATAAATAATTTGATTATTTCCTACATTTTATCTGAATCTTTTTCTAGTCTTTAAAAATGTATTCTGGTGTTTGGAAAACATCAAATATGGGGAGCAAGAGCAGAAGTCTTACTTAGTCATCTGCAAAATAAAAATAATCACCCATTTTACAATCCAGTTGAATATCTAGCAATCATTCTTAAGTCTATTGCTTAGGCAAGAAATTGTACATTGAGCATCAATCACTTACTGATTCTAAGAGGGCTGGCATGGGCATGGATATGTTAGTAACTTCAGACATATTACACACACATACACACAAAAATACATTTCACACTGTATTAAAAAGTAGTTTGCCCCATGTTCTTCCTTCCTTCAATGAACATGTCAGTGTCTACAGTGTATAGGTGCTATAAGTGATGATGAATGATGACGAGACATACACTCTGCCAATGTGAAACTTTAGTCCTCTTAGAATGCCTTCCATCAATACCTTGTGCCTCCATCATTTTGGAAACTCAACAATTCTTTCTTCCCTGGAATTCTCATCTGACTCTTAAAGGAAAAGTTCAATGCCCCAGGGACTGTATACCTGCATTGTACCACCTTGGAGGAAGTCTATGCTGTGCCTTGTAATGATAAACTAATTTCTCCACCCCACTTGACTGCAAGCTACTAAAGGAGAAAAATGCCTTTCATTTTTGTTTACTAATGTTCAAACAATGCCCAGTGAAAGGAGGCCTAAGTAAATATTTTTAAAGCAAATGATCTGCTGACATTAAGCATAGCACTATTTTACACATATTTCACCATCAATAACCAATGTCTATGATGTAGTATGCTATTACCTTAAAGAAGATTTTAAAAGAGACATGTTTCACCACAAAGAGAAAACATATGCTATTTTAACTCTTTAAAGCTGCAGCTCTAACAGCTTGTTGTTGTTGTTATTTTTCCTAGGAATAATAAGCAGACAAGATTTGACGACCTTCCTCTTTTTTTAACTTCCATATTATGTGGTCTTCAGGCTACTAAAGTCTGGCATTATTTATTATTATTGTTCCACTGATAACTCTGTGGTTAATTTATATATTATTTTAATGTGCTATCTTCATAGTAAGTTAGTGACTCTCAAGAAAGAGCTAAAAATAATAAGTGTTGGTCAAACAGAATCCACTTTCCCTGGAGGTCTATAGTGAAAAGGTGAAAGGAGTAAACGATTTATCCCAGAAATTTCAATGCTAAATATGTGGGGGGAAAAATTAACTCCACAACAGAGTCTTGACTTCTCTACATTTAGATAGGCTAGATATCAGTGCTAAGAAAACTGAATACTAATGTTCTATGTAGAATTATTTGCAAGATAAAGAAAATATGAAGAACAAAATAGTATCACCAGAACACTGATCTCAAAATACTAAATAAATTGTATTTTAAAAAGTTATTGTGTGCTTTTAGATTAATATCTAGCAACTGAATGTCAGTACTTGTGATGAGGATCTCTGGGAGAATTAGAGAAATCTTTAACTATAGAATTCTTTTGAAACCTAGTCCTGTTAGGGCTATCTACAGTTTTTATAAATCTCTTTAGCAGAAGAGACCTAGAGAAGAACAAGGAGATTAACAATTGTGTTAGAAAATGCAGTCAGAATTTCAGTTAATCTAAGTAGATTAAACACCTGTGCTTATCTTTGTTGTTCTCCGAAATCCTCACAAAATGACTACAATTTTTTTAAATCGAAATCCAAAATGTTAGAGCAAACAGAAAAAATAATGGCAGATGAAAAAAGTGACCTTATCAGAGAGGCCTTCCTGTCTGACCTGTTAAGACACCAGCCCAATCTCCATTCCCTACCTTGATCACCCTGCTTGCTTCTCTCTACACTACTTAACATGTTACATTCTTACGGCTTTATCTGTCTCATGCTACTATAATTTAACCTTCAGGTGGGTGGAGACTTTGCTGCATTTCTATTGCCTAAAATAATACCTGATGTAAAATACGCATGTAATAAATATTTTTTGAACAAAATATCACATCAACACTCATTTGGAATAATGAAAACACACAAAATAATGGAAACTGAATTACCAAAACAAAGAAACTAAAACCTAAGTGCCTGCAGAAAGAGATTTTGATAAAATACAAGTCAATTCTCATTGAAGGATACCATAAAAATTTTTAAAATAAAGATGTGAAATTTTTTAAAGAACAGAGATAAAGAATAGGGCAATACTTTAAGATAAAATAGTTGAAAATCTGAATAAGGACCTAAGTTCTCTCTTTAGCCCCAATTATGCCAGTAATCATATTAAATGTTTATGGAATAAGAACTTCAACTAAAGGGAGAAGCCTGAAAGACTAAATTAGAATAAGCAAATTCTAACTATATGATGCTATATCATGTCTATAAGAGATATATTTTAGTATAAAGATGAGTCTAAAGAAAGTAGGTAGAAAAACAATGTACCATAT
>CM053399.1:83007132-83069839 GCA_028644305.1 Xerus rutilus | reverse complement strand
TTCTCTCTTTAGCCCCAATTATGCCAGTAATCATATTAAATGTTTATGGAATAAGAACTTCAACTAAAGGGAGAAGCCTGAAAGACTAAATTAGAATAAGCAAATTCTAACTATATGATGCTATATCATGTCTATAAGAGATATATTTTAGTATAAAGATGAGTCTAAAGAAAGTAGGTAGAAAAACAATGTACCATATAGCCCATGAGCATAGGAAGACTGACATACCTAATATTAGGTGGAATAAACATTTTACAATGAAAAAAAAGATAAAAAGAAACATTTATAATAAAAAGGAATATACAACAATTATAAATATATATAATAAAAGAGGACTAATACAAAACGAGCAAAAATTGACATTATAAGAGACAGAAATAATTAGTCTTTTTATCTTTAGTTTTCAGAAGTTTGACTTTGATATGCTTAGGTTTACTTTGTGTGTGTGTGAGTGTGTGTGTAGTATTGGGGATAGAGCTCAAGGATGCTTTACCACTGTTACATCCCAGCTCTTTTTATTTAAAATTTTTGAGAGAGAATCTCACTAAGTTGCTAAGGCTATCTTTAAACTTGTAATCCTCCTGCCTCAGCCTCCTGAGTTGTTGGGATCTCAGGTATGCACCACCATGTTTAGCCTTACATTTACTTCTTAGTTCTTTTGCTTAGAGTTGACTGAGTTTCTTGAATCTGTGCATTTATGCTTCACCAAAAGTTACTTTCATTATTAAATTATGACTTTCATTACATCTTAACCCATTTTTTTCTGCCCTAGTATCTCTTCTCCTTCTGAAACTCTATTTAAATGTTTATTTTTTCCACATTATTGCATGGATCCCTTGGCTCAGTTAGCATTTTTTTAATCATTGTTGTTGTGTTCATATAATATTTTCCCTCTGTTCTTCAGTTTGAAACATTTTTACTCATCTATTTTTAAGTCATCTAACTCATCTGTCATCTCCCTCTAACATTAAGTCTATCCAGTAATTTCTTAATTTTACCTAGTTTTCTAATTTAGTATAAGATTTTCTGTCTAGATCTCTTTTAAAATTTCTACATACTAATAAGCATGTTTGCCTTTACCTCATTGAGCATAGTTACAATAGTTGCTTTAAAGTTCTTATCTGCTATTTTCAACATTGATGTCATCTTGGTTATGTCCTCTATTGATTGAATTTCTGTAGGGAATAAATTAACTTTCCTAGTCCCTCAAATGCCAAGTATTTTGGGATTGTATCCCAGTCATTGTGAATGCAATGGTGTAATGACCATTTTACTATATTCCTCTCAAAAGTGTTGCTACTTTTGTTTTAGAAGGTTAACTAAAACTGAAAACTCCATTTCTTGGGGTTTTGAAACTGAAAACTCCATTTCTTGGGGTGCAGTGTGAACCTCAGATAAGCCTTTTATCATTAGTTAGGCTCATTGAGTTTGATCTGTGCATGAGTGGTTCAGACACCAGTGTGAGATTTCAAAAGTGTTTTCACAAATAATTCAAGTCTTCACCTCCCTCACATTCTCTTTTCCAGGATTCTTCTGCACTTTTTTAGTAGTCATGACTCTCCTGAACTCTTTCATCTGATGATTCAGGCCAGAAAAATTCTAGGTTTTCTATCAGAGTTTTGTTGCTCAAGCAGTGCTAGGTACAGCCTGCCCTCAAGCTAAAAGCTGTCAAAACAGAAAATTCACCTGTGATACCTTCTTTTGTCTCTAGTCCAAAATTCACTTGCTTTGTTCATTCTCCAGAGCCTCTAGATTTTGTCTTTTGTCCAGAATTTATAGTTTCAAACTAAAGGTCAGTCTAATAAGAGATTACTAAGCCATGCTGGAAATAGAACTCTTCTTCCAACCCTTTTTAATGTCAAATTATGTTGAATGCCAAGAGTAAGACATGGTAGTGAAGTGCAGGGGAACAAAAGGTCATAATATAAGCAAGGTGATTGTACTGGGTATCTAGGAAAGGAAATAAAAAGATCAGAAATTATAGCAATTAGGAATCTTTGACCAGACAATTCTTTAAAAATTCAGAAAGTCTCTAGTATTTCTCTCAACAGAAAGGATAATTTGATCTTTCACGTGTGTGGAAGTAATTCAAACTTCAGTCTTTAATGGAACAACTAAATATGACAGGACCAGCAAGGTAGCATTGACTTACTAAGACTAAGATTCATATGTATAATATGTCAAAATACATTCTACCATCACATATAAAATAATAAAAAAGACTAAGATTCAAATTCAGGGAAGCCAGGCAGAAACATGGTCAGGCCCAGAAAGAAGGCCAGATGTGGGCAGGTGTGCACTGATATTGAGTTATCCTCTGTTGATGAGAACCTCTGTGGCAAGTGAGGATGGAACCTAGAGCCCTATGTAAAGAAAAGCTTTCAGAAAGTCAAGTAAGCTCAATTTTAAAAGCATAGATTCTAGAGGCAGAGACTGGCTCTTTCCATTGTTATAGTAGTGGTCCACATAAATATTGTTTCCAATAGCTGTGTTGCCTTATTTCCTTGAAGAAGAGATCCTGTCTTATACTTTTCATGTTCTGTATAGCAGTGCTCATCAACCATAAGTGCAAGTGATAGCGGCTCTCTTCAAAATGAGAATTCTGATTCAACACCTTTGGAGTGGTTCCTAAACTCCTTCATGATACAGGCTGCACCCAGCACTGATGGAGCAACAAAACTGCGGAAAACCCAGAATGCTTCTGGACTGAAGAATTAGATAACAGAGTTCAGGATCATCAGTACTGCTGACAACCTCATGTGGCGCAGGTGCTGCTGGTCTGAGCACCCCATTAAGGGTGACGAGGTTTGTATATAATCTCAGTAATGGAAAAAAAACCTTTTATTTAACCTGTTTGCCTTCAGTATGAGAGAGTATGCCTCATGTTCTAATATGCTATCCTTCCAAGATTCAAAACAATTCCTCTGTGGGACAGAACACCAGCCCAGCAATCTGGTAGGTCATGACTGGTAAGCCATGCCCTCAGCACCCATTCAGCCCAGCACCCCCCCTGCTCATCATGCTTGGTTTCTCTTCCCATGCTTTAGCTTCCCAGCCTCATTTCCTAGATAGTATTTCATTCAAGATAGGAATTATATTTTTTCACTTACATAAAGGTCTTTTCTACATAGAATATGGTCAATAAATAAGTTCTATATGGAAATAAAGGTATACTTGGGAGTTTCAATAATTTTGCAAATAGCCTCACATATCAGACCTTGAGGAAATTTTGGCAGCCCTTCTCTTCTCCATAGTCTTTCTAATTTCTTCAAGAGCCAACATCCATAGCTGTGAAGTGCACAGTGCCTTGCCCATACTTCAGATACAATAGGGCTGAAGGATCTAGAAAAGTTCTGAAAGAAAAGTTAACTTTTGTGTTAAAATCAATAAACCAAATAAATATTTTTAAAATAAATGATTGATTTTAATGGATTTTGAAATAATCTTCACTGGTATAGCAGTATAACTAACTCTGTTTCTCTGGAAAGCTAACCTGGGATAAAGTGGGATAATTTTTGACCAAGGAAGGAGGACTTTATATGACCAGACTCTAGAAAGTAATTTCATCAAGTATTTCCATTGTCCTTTCCTTAATAGGTCTCTTTTATAGTCTGACGAGATTTCTGCCTTTGAAACTCCTGAGAAATTATTTGCATATCAGAGATAGAGGAAAATGGGTCATTCAACAGTCAGGAGATAATGCGTACAGGTTTTCACAGGGGTTCTCAGAGATGACTATTTGGAGTTACACATCAACCATTCACATGGCTCAAACAGTCAAGAGTAAATATACTAATAATTACAAATGTCGGTAGCATTAATAATTTACCATGGGCAGTGTTTTAAAAAGCCCTTTGGTATGTTTTCTCATTTGATCATAAAATGACCCTATGAGGAACCCAGGGAAGATATATTGAATATCTTAATAATATATCTTAGCAATTTTATAGAAAAGGAAACTGAAGTCCAACAGAAAAGTGAGTTGTTCAGGCTCAAATAACTGGAAAGTGGTAAACCAGAACTCATACGACCTCCTAATTCTTAATCCAGTGTTCTTCCCCAACCTGCTTTGCTAACCAGCTCTTTAACCATTAGTAAGCAAAGAGATGTATGGGGATAAATTGGATGATTATCAGAAAATTACTTCAGAAAGAGAATAAGATGAGTGAGAGATTTTAGTTCCTGGACCCAAAACATTCTGCTATGCAATATAGACTGTTTAAAAGGAGATGGTTGGGTTTCACATAAACCCACAGGACGGTAGAATTGCCTATTCATTCCAAGACTTTTCTCAGTGCAGATAGGCTGACCAAATGAGATCTGAGAACAGATCCAGAATCCTTAAAATTAGCAGAAAGTCATATGAGATTCTAGAGGACAGATGCTTATACAAGTCTTCCTTGATACTAGCTATGACCACTATGTCCAGCAAGAAGTTACACTTTGGGGGCTAGTGAGAGAGGAATCAGATTGCTGATATATTTTATGTTATTAATCGATCATGATGCAAAATAAGCATTGATGGATTTTTCCCAAATTACCATAGCAGAAATGACTGTAGAATTCTGCAGTTAACAATATGCTATACATTTTCGGGAAATGGAGGAGTGCAATACTAGCTGTTGATGCCCCATTTTAAATCCTCTTTACCAAGCAGTGCATACATCTCCCAGCTGCTGGGAGTGTTGGCTGCAAACACTTCACAGCTGTGCCCTTCTGCTGAGAACTGTGCTCAGTAAATGAAAGCCGCCTCCCCTAAAGTACTTGGGAGGTTGTGCCTTCCCTCTGGAAGTGTATCACAAATAGGGACTGAGTAGTATGGGGTACAAAAGAGCTGCCCTTTTTCTCCAAGAAGAATAATTCTACAGAGCCATTCATTCTCCAGAACTCCCTGGGATTGGGGATTAGGTTGAGTTCTAGGTTCAGCTGAAGGTTAATCTTTGTTTAGCTGCTTACACTGCTCTATCTTGCTTCTCTCACTTCCTAAAAGGCTTCACCAGAGAATGTACAGCAGTAAGTCACTTGCATAACAATGCTCATGTCAGCCTCTGCTTGAAGGAAACTATACTAAGAAATAAACAATGTGTTAATTCAAAGGAATCATATTTTGTCCCCATTTATTAGGTAGCAGGAGATCTTGATAGATCTCCTGTGTTTATCTTGATAGATCTTTCTCATTCTAAAATAGGACCTAATGCCCTATTTTATGCCTGTGAACATATTATGGCATATTATGCCTTAGGGAATAATGATCATAATTGCTATACTTGTTGAATGTGCCGAATTCTATGAGAATGGTTTTAGTGTTATGGCATTAAGCCTCATGATAATTATCTGAGGTAGATTCTAATATTACCATTTCCCATTTTATACACAAAGAAACTATGACTTGGAGAGTTTTGTACCCTGCCTCAAAGTCACATGAATGGTAAGAGTCAAAACCAGAATTTGAACCCAGTTCTGTGAGATTTCAGAGACCAACCTCTTCACCACTATATGGTCCCTCCTCTTCATGCCAAGCCAGGTTTATACAAAATGATTGCTGAAACAACCAAGTAATTTGGGGAATTTCTTCACAAACTGTCTACTTAACATATTCACTTGCATATATCATGGACTTGCACATCAATTTAGCTAAGGAACCTGGGTGAAGATCAGTTCTGATTAGGGCATTTCTCATGAAATTATGCTAGAACTTTTCAGTGCCAAGCATCTCTTACCCTAGGTTTTGGGAGACAGATACAAGCCCAATACCTGATAGTGGAGAAGGTTCATATGTAAAATTGAGATAGTAGTGTAGGTTGGGTACAGGGAGAAGCACCCTAAGGACTAAAGTAGGATTTGTTTGTTCAGAAGGTGATTTCAGGGAGTACCAGTGGGGGCAGGGAAAACTGAGTTCAGGAGAGCATCTGAAAGACTCTCAGAACCACTTAATTTTAGAGACGAGGAATTTGGAAGATTTAGCCACCAACTCCCATCTGTCCTTGGTAATGTTCCTCACGGGGGTGTTAACTCCCTGGGACTTTTGCCTACCATAGGAGGAGGTTCATTATGCTTGTGGAGCCTGAGAAAGCACTTGGGCAAAGAGTGGTGGTGTTTTCGGTAAGAAGCCATTCGCATGTGAGACCAGAAAATGTCAAGAGGATAAGGAGAGGCACTGACAGCATCTGCCACAGATACGAAACTGAAAGTGGGTCATATACCCAAAGGAAGACAGGAGCTAAACTATGCCCACAACATGGAACACACTGTAAACATAAGAAAGGGCGCTCAGAAAGAGCAGAACAGATGGAAATCGATTTCCAGGCATTCATGAGTTTGTCAGGATGAACCCAACTATTGAGTTTAACTATAAAACTCCATAATAATAATTTTTAAAAAGTGCAGAACAAGTCAATGAGAGTTGGCCTGAAGCAATTCTGAAGAGGTTTGCTGATAGCTGCTAAGAAAAACACACTCAGTTTGTATCAGTAAACTGAATCAATTTAATGAAGATAGGTGGTAGGCTATTAGGATAGAAAATAGTTATTCATATTTTGCAATATATCTACTATTCTTTTAAACTATCTCTGTAAAATGGCAATAGTATTTACCTACCTACAGAATGGGAGAATAAATACTCCCAATCCGTGTAGGAAAAAAAAACTCATTTCTTCACAAAGTTATTCCTAATTAAAAATGAAAAATCTCACAGAATCAGATATGTGCAAGTATGTGTTCTGTGTGTGACATTTTAATTCTGGTTTTAAATCTAAGGAAAATGTCTTGGATCTTGAAGCCTACTAAGGAATATTGACTGATCTGTGGGGGTAGTTTGCTGCTATGCTTATCTCACTCCTTGCCTGGAAAGGTAAAGCACATTCCTTAGGAGGATTTTCTAATTGAACAAGCCACTCCAATGCTTCACTGAATGGCTAGGTGCACTGGGTTCCAAACATGGGGGTTCCTTAGCCTTCCTTGGATTTACCAATAGAAGGAGCCATTATCAATTAAGGAGGGGCAAATATGCCCAGTGAGCTATTGAAGAGTTTTGGGGGAGCTCATTCAGAGAGAAAATGAGTGGGACCATCATTCATGATCTCATGCTAGAGTTTTAATGAAAGATTTCAGATTAAGTCTATGTGATACCTCTGAAACAGTCATGGACAAAAATAAATGAATAATACAATAAAATTAAAAACCTCTGCCTCATTTTCTGCAGCAGGTTACTTCCAAAACACAAGATAAGAAGAGCTGAAGTTTAGGTTCACAAATATATCATGTTCTGGAAAATAATCTGCCTCAAAAAATGTCACTTTTGCTATCATGGATACGTTTAACCTGAGCTGCCTCAACCTTTATAAAAATCCTGAGGATGAACCAGTAATCTGAGCTAAGTTTCTGGATAACTAATTTAAAATGCAAGTCTCTTTTTTTCTTTCAGTTCCTTATGATGCATTGCTTGTTATCTTTATGTATGGCCTAGTAAGCCTCTGAGGCCTTAAGACTAAGAATTACTAAAATGTGGTGTTTGTAAATTGAAGTTAACACATTACCAGAATTTGTCAGCAAGTGTGGGGTTAACATCTGCAAAACCACAGTGGCCACACACATGGCCAAGAAGTCCACATTTATAAGAAAGTGCATCATCCAGGTTATCTTAGGTTGATCTTTTTATTTGCTGCTTGTTAACCAATGCTTTGCAGTTCTTACTATTTGACAGACGTTTTCTAAGCAGTTATAAATGCTCCATGACATTCCATGATGATTACTCTAATCATCACCATGTTTTTCAGGTGGGAAAACTGAGGCACAGAAACTTTAACCAAAGCCACTCAAAGTCACACTGCTAGTGAGTGACAAGCAGAAATGTGAAGGTAAGTGGTGTGGCTTCAGTGTCCACACTCTTAGCCACCAGGCCTCTCCCTGTTTTGTAACTGAAAGGTACTGTTGGTTTCATTGGTTGTGGATTGTTCAGGTAATGCTATATATTAACATGTAATTGGCCTCAAATTTCTAATGACTTATCTTTAACAACAAAACCAACCACATCTAATGAGCATTTGTTTTGAGCAGAGTTCTAAGCATATATGCCTTGGAAGAAATTACCCTTTCACCATCATATCCATTTTCAGATTAGGAGATTGAAGAGTATAGAGGCTAAGTAACTAGTCCCAAATCACTTTTACACAGTAAAGGTGGGAGCAGGGTTCACACTCAAGTAGTCTAACTGTAGACTTTATCCTTACCCAATCCTTATCAAAGCATAAAAATGAGTCATCTGCACCTGGTGAGTTCTCCACAAGAATGTAAGGACTAACAGGGAAAATGAACTGGGAAGGCCTTTGGACTCCTTGCTGTGGATCATTTTCAAAATAGAGGCAAGAGAATTTGGATACAGTTGGCCTACCACAGAGAAGCAATTTGCATTTTGGGCCAGGCAGAGCCCTGATGTTCAAAAGGCCCTGAAGGGAGAGCAAAGACAATGGCAGGAATGTGGCATATCTGCTAGAACAGAGGGACACAGGGTGGCAGATCTGCACAGAGCTCCAGGGCCAGATGGACCCTGCCACTCCCCAAGTAGACACAGGCAAGTAGCTCACCTTCTCTAAACCAGGTTTCCACATCAGCAGTGCATAGATGAGGACAATCTCTTCCTTGGAGACTGGTGAATTGGGAAAAGATGATAATGTTCCAATATCATTTAGGAAGCATATGTTGTTAAATAAATGATAGTGAAGCATTTCCAATCATTTGATTTACACCATTTTTTTTAAATGAACAAGTTCAAATTTCCATTTCTGACATGTGATAGCTCTGGTCCCATATTCCTAGGCTTTATTTGATTTTTTCCCCTTTAACTTAAGTCTGGTTTCTTGAGGAACAATGACATTGACAATTCTTCTCATAGCATATGACCTTCTTCAGTCCTGACTATGTTACCAACTGTGCTGATATACCAACACTTGTATTAGTAGTATTTTATTAAACTGCATTTGGAATTGTAATATCTTGTCTATGGACCATAGATCCATTTTATGCAGTTTGATGGGTGGCTATGGCTTTGAGGTTTGTTTCAGGGGCCATTGCTTTACTAATCCAATCTGTATAATTTTATCTACATGCCTTTGGAGGGAGAGATATTACCAGATCCACTCTTACAACAGCAGGGTCTGAGGGCTATGATATTTTTTTGTTTCCTTCATGCCAACAAAAAAGAGCAGGGCTAAGAAAGCTGGGTCATTCCATTCAACCCCATGGCCACATTAGTGCACTAAGAAATGACAACTGACATCTCTGTTTCACAAGTACAACAAACAGCACATGTACTGCATAGAATTCTGAAGATAAGCTGATCCCCATTTGAACTTTGATATAATGCACAGAAATTAAATTTTCCCCAAGATCCTTATTCTTCCTCATCAGGCAACCCTCTAGAGCTAGAGTTTCAGTTTGCTGTCATATCATTTGGGAAATTCACTAGAAATACATATACCTAAAACCTTTTCCAGAGATTCAGATTCAGTATGTTTCATATCCAGCTAACCTACAGATTTAATAGGCTCAACAATCTTTCCCCCTCTCCTACTGTTACCTTTGATTCATATATAGATGGGTCTCTGTATTACATTTTGAGAAGGACTCTAAAAGGCTACGTACATTTTTGTTTTATTTTCTCTCTCTGGTCTTAAGATGAGTTTCAAAGGGTGTTCAGACAGTCTAGTGGAGATGATTAATTTGAAATAGATAAGAAAAAGTCACAGGAAAGGTATTTTGATTTAGTAACCTGGAGAATGAAGAATAGGGCTTTGGAGTTGGGCAAACCTTAATTCAAATCCAGTCTCAATCACTTCCTAGCTGAGTGATTTTGAGAAAATTACTTAACTCCATGAACCTCTATTCTTTATCTATAAAATGGGAATAATGGGCTCTAAAAGTTTACTCTCAGTGTTAAGTGAGGTATCTTCGCTAGATACAAGGCAGTTACCACCAAAGGTACTCATTTTGTGCCTAGATAAGGTAGTTCATAAAATGTGCTTAAGTATCTCTGTCTTTAAATTATGCTGATACTTTTAAAAGAAAAAAAAATAGATGAAATTTCATTGGGTTGAAATAGAACAACCTTAGAATTTTTCCCCTAACATTTTTGTTTTTTGTCTTGTCTTGTGTGGATAGCTTCTGGAAAAGGGAATGAGGGTTGGGAAGACTCCGTTGAAAGCCCACAGTTGGAGTGACTCAGAGGCAACTTAAGTCAGTGGTGATAGACAATCTTGGACTAACTCCTGAGAAAGCTCTGCACAGAGCCTGCTTATGAGAGGCTTGGGCATGGACATGCTCTATGTTCCATCTAGAGCCTTGGTAATCCTCAAACCTGAGTCAAGGAGTAGATATTAGTACCTTACAGGACTGCAGAGATCCTATGGCCCCAGTGTTTCCTACATGTACAGTTGGGATCATGCTGAGGTGAAACCAGAGATACCTTTTCCTCAGGACCTGAGCCTAGCAGGTGTAGAGAATTGTTGGTGAACTTTCCACTGCCAACTCTGAAGTCAAAACATGAGTGGCTTGTTAACAGAGGCTACATTGCCCTGCCAAATTTCTCCCCCAGATCTGTCTGGTGTTAGGTAGACATTTCCATTAGGCAGATTGAGCGTGAAAAAATAACTGTCATCTTAGCAAGGCATTAAAATAGTTGCCATTGAAAAAAATAAGAATATTATTAGTGAAATACCTTTTATTTTACAATATTATTTTGTTTTTATATTAAATTACATGATGGGGATAGATTAAGACACTTTTCTTCAGACACTGATGTCCCTATATTAATCTAAGTCTTGCCTGTTGAAGTCAGAATTAAGTTGGTGGCTATTTCCTTGGGAGATCAGAAGAGTACCAACATCAACTCACCTGCACCCAAAGCCCTGCCCTGAGATACTTTCTCCTATCTAAGGTGCTGTAGGCTCCTGTGAAAATGAGAATGTTATCTTAAAATCTTATGTCATTATTTGGTGATTAATACCAAGTACACATGCTTACTCTTGCAAAGAGTATGGTCCAGGAAAGATAAGGAGTAGGTCACAGATGCTATTAAGACAGGGACATATTTTGATTTTGCATTTTCAGAGAGAGACAGTGGTTCTAAATAAAAAATGTGACCTTGGGAAAGAAGACCTTCAAGTGGGAGAAGGACATAGAATGGGACACGGAGCCTTCAGGAGAACATATGAGCACTTTGGATAGTAGAAGGGTTAAATAGAGGAATGATGGATTGTGGCAATTATTCCAGGGACATGTGGTTTCATAACCAGTGAGGGACAGTGACATGCTTTCTAGTCAGAAGGGACAAAGCCTGGAGCTTCTTTGCCTCAACTTCAAATCTTCCTGTCAGATCTGGATTTCTCTGTCTACAGGTAAATGGAGTCTCATGGCTCCCTTTCTGGATATGAGAGTGAAAGAAGTTTACATCCTCAATGACCACTTTGTTCACTTGGGTTTATTTCATCCCTAATTGCCCTTTCAACTTGGCTTCCCTTATAATGTTTTTTAATCACGGAAGTCTTTTCTCCTGAGTCCTAAGCTCTTCGAGAAGTAGGGTCTTGCCTTCTTCTGTAGCAGCATCCCTAGCATGGAAGACTTGATAGACAATAAGGAGATGCTGGATGATTCATCACTTACCTGACCAAACAAACCACATCCTTCAGCAAACATTCATTTGGCTTTGGTTCCTATAGTTGACCCGCTGCTCCTGTACTAGTCATGAGAAGTATTAGATTCAGTCCTAAAAGCAGACTTTTCTGGACTGTTCAGGGAAGCAGGATGTATGGGAGAGTAGCATTTTATCATCAAAATATTTCTTTGAAAATACAGATCATTGAAAAATGCCAAAGATTCCAGTGATGCCATTCTCTTTACTGCCCATCTTGTTGCTTTTTATTTTTTGTTAACGATGTGATTCTGGAAAGATTTCATTTACAGTTCATGCCAAAATACTTCATCAGGCATGTGTCCCTAGAATTCAATTTATTCACATACTTGTTTATTCAACAACATTTTTTATTGAGTAACTACTATGGGCACTTTGCTAGAGACTGCAATGTAACTTCAAATCACAAAGAACATAAGTTTGCTACTAATCATTTACAAGAAAACTACTATCTGTCTTTCCCACACAATCCCATAAGGAAAGCAAGAACAGGAACTATAGTACACTCAGGGCCCACTATTGTTAGATCTTTGCCTACATCTTCTCATTTAATCTGCAAATCAAACCTTCACAAAACTGAAGCAAGGGGAAGTTAAGGAACTTTTCCAAGATTTCCTGCTTACCAAGTATCAGAGCCAAGATTAAAATCCAGGCTGTTCTTCACATTACTGTCTATGTTGTCTTTTCCACAAATCCACCTCTACCCTGGGCACCCTTCTCAGCAGTATGTTGATCCTTGTCACTGTCAAGGGTACCCTTTCTGATCACTTCTTTATTTCAAGAGCACCAGTGAAGTTTATAGTAGTCACAGTTCTCTACAGGAATGCCTGATGATTGCAACAAATGGCCTAGAAGCTAATGTCAGAACACACACACTTACAGACATATGGAGAACTCCTCCAACTTGACAGACGATGAGTAGTCATCCAAGAATCACATGATGGTGACAGTGCTATTTCTTGAAGCTCACACAGCAAATTGCACACTGCTCTATGGAGCTATTCTTCACCACCTTATAAGCATGGTCCAGGAACAAATTCATCAAAGACTGGCCAACCAAACTCAGAACCTCTATTGCAATTTTTTATTAATGAATGACTTCATCCCCAAGTCATGATAGCTAAGCAGCACCCAACTAGTGTTGCCCTGATCCACTAAATAGAAAGCATAAACCTTCTCTTTGCCTTTTTCTCTCCTTTTCTCCCTCACACCATGCTTCTATTAATCACCATCTCCATCAATTTAATAACCTATCATGCTCTTGAATATATCCTTCTTCTTCCTCTCCATCTCCATTGGTTCAAATACTCATCATGTGTTGCAGGATTATTGTAGTTGTAGTCATCTGGAGTCTCAACCACCATTACATCTGCTTCATACACTGATCCTCCCAGGGTAATCTTTAATATACTCAAATAAGCCTTCTCTCTATTTGAAATTTCTCACTGCCTCCCCAGCCCCAATGACAGCCAGAAAAAGGCATAGCTTCAAATGTTGCCTGTTTCAGGGCTCTTAATTATCTGGCTTACTTCTACTTTGCAGACTTATCTTATGCCATTCTCTGTATGATCATTGTAACATTTCCCAAATATATATATAACACTCTTTCTGTTTTTCCTTCCACTTAAAATGCTTTTTCTTCTTTTTGGTAAACTTTTACTCATCCTTTAAAATCCCTCTAAAATTTTGCCTCCTCCAGGAAAATTTTCCTAACCTCTATATACAGACTTAGTTGTTACTTGTTTGAACTCCAAAATACTTTTTATATATATTTACTATTCAATTTGAATTGAAATTTATTGGCTAATTCAAATACAAACTCCTCAAGTTTACTACTCCTCCACACTTGGAGAGTGTCAGTGTCACAATGTTCCATAAGCACAAGTTCCTTGCCTTCTTACCAAAATCTCTATTTTCACATTTATAAAATTAGAGCCCTGGGTGAAATGGGTTTTAAAATCCTTCTATGCAGAGTGTAGTGTTTCAGGTCTGTAATTCCAGCTACTCAGGAAGCTGAGGCATGAGAATCACAAGTTTAAGGACAGCTTGTGCAACTTAGCAAGACCCTGTCTCAAAAAGCAAAAAGGGCTGGGGATATACTTCAGTGATAGAGCATCCCCTGGGTTCAATCTCTAGTACAAAAAAAAAAACCCTTT
Organism: Xerus rutilus; assembly: GCA_028644305.1. NCBI lineage: Eukaryota > Metazoa > Chordata > Mammalia > Rodentia > Sciuridae > Xerus > Xerus rutilus. The sequence continues at coordinate 83,056,000 of CM053399.1, read as the reverse complement.
GGCCAAATAATCTTTAGCCAGTTAGCCCATATATTTTCATGGCTACTTCAAGTCTTTGCTCAAATGTAATTTTCTCAGTGAGGCTTTCTCCGACCTCCCTACTTAAAATCCAACCCTTTGTGGGCACATTCCACCTTTCCTGATTTGTTGTCTCTGTAGCATTTTTCTCCCATAATGTACACCATAACTTATTTACTTTGTTGTTGTTGTTGTTGATTGCCTCTCTCCTCTAGAATTACATCCCCCTGAGGGCAGAACACTTTGCTGGTGTTGTTGACAGCTTCATGTCTGGTTCCAAAAACCATATATGTTGTACAATTGGCCTGTTGACTGAATGAACTCTCAAATGTTAAAGGTGAAAAGTTCATAGAGAAAATTTCATCAACCAGATTTTTTTTTTTTTTTGGTACTGGGGATTGAACTCAGGGGCACTCCACCACCGAGCCACATCCCCAGCCCTATTTTGTGTTTTATGTAGAGACAGGGTCTCACTGAGTTGCTTAGCACCTCGCCATTGCTGAGGCTGGCTCTGAACTCACGATTCTCCTGTCTCAGCCTCCCTAAGTGCTGGGATTACAGGCTTGAGCCATCGCGCCCGGCTATCATCAACCAGATTTAAATAAAAAAATCAGCCAATGACACTTCGTCGGTGGCCATGCCAGGATGAGTTATCAGAATGTGGCCAAACACTGGGATCTGTGAGCTGATTCACAACTGTCAGTCACAGGACAGCATCACTAGAGCAGGAGAATGAAGCTACATAGGAGTCTGAGGACAGGAGTAACTCATATCTGCCCTGCAAATAATCCTGCCACATCATGGTCACCTTACCATGGGTAGGGCATAATCACCATTCTTTGTACCCCCAGAACACGCATCAACAAGGGGAGGAGGTCCAATCAACAAAACAGAGCTAGAGAACTAAGTCTTCCAACTGCTCCTTTTTTTGTTCATCCTTGGTAATTCCATAATTTCTGAATTTATTGAACTTTTTTCCTCCTAATATCACTAGAAAAGGCTGATCCATACTGAAGCACAAAATATTTTTGACATCTATCATCTTTCTTAAGGATGCTTGACAAAGGCCTCCATATATACCACTGGACTTAAGCTCTTGTTCACTACCTGGTAACTTAGCTAAGAGCTTAACTGAGACTTCACACACTAGAAAGCTGAGGAAGGATATGGCATCTTTCTGACATCACTGAATTCCTGCCATGCAATTCGAAATAACCACCTATGAGCAAACATGAGTAACTACTAAAATATTTCCAAAGCACTTCCTAATGTAGGTTCATTTATATATAGTCCAATCTCTTTTCCACACAGAAACCTCCATTTTAAGTTCTATTCAGAATATAGGATATGCATTTAGAAATCTACCCCTTCCTGTCTGATTTACCAAATGGAGCCCTTAAGGAACCACATAGAAAACTCAATCTCTTTAGTCCTGGGTAAAGTGGCAGGAGGTGGGTGGGTAGTGAGTCAAATACTTAACTAAGGCTCTTTCTCTCCAAACCACTTGATTCAGGAAAAAGTTGCAATGCAAGGTTGCCCAATGATAAACCATTCTCTTTTTTTGAGGGAGATGTTATTGTTAGTTGTTGTTGTTGTTGTGTGTGTGTGTGTTTTGTTTGTAGATGGGATCTTCCTATGTTGTTACCTAGACTGGCCAGTGCTATCATGCCCAGCTCAATGGTAAGCATTCTGATGGGATCAGGAACCCAAGGGACTCTGAAGCTAGTAAATACTTTAGCAAATCTCTAGCTCTACTGGGAGAATTTTCATGAGGGAGAGCTACTGCAGTTTCCTATTTCCAATAAGAAGGTAATGGCAATGGAATGATGGTAGTGGTAAAAGGCAACTAGAAGACTTCCTATCTCCCATCATCTGACTAGAATGTATTAAGGGACCTAGAAATTCACATTTGGCTTACATGAGTGGATCCAGGGATGCCTAGAATACAGTAAAACAGCAAAACCCTACGTTTGGAACAAAGAAGACACAGGAAACTTGAATTTTAATACTATGTAAAAATATCCAGGATCCTGGGCTGCAATGATGGGTCCTAAAAGAGACCTCTTGTATCATGGCAGTCACCAGTTTAGGAAACAGACCAGTTTCCAACTCAACTCAACAAGGGTCCCTTTAATACTGCACAGATCTAAGGAAACTTTCTTCTCTGCCACAATAAGATAATATAAATCATACCAAGATACTAGCTTGGAAAGGAGCAGAGAAAAGGGAAATTTTGAGAATCTTCTTAAAGGGGATAAACAGAAAAAGTTCTTTATGGGGGAGATAGGATAAATTACAGAAAAACAAAGTAGCCACACTTGCTTTGAATATCTATATGTGAAGAGTAAATAGTTTTGCCACCTCAATGCGTCTAAGCACCTCAGTGCGGTAAGGCTTGTGAGAGTCATCCTTGGATTTTACAGATTGTATATGTAGAGAATTTATGTACCATGGAGTGATTAAAAACCCCTAGGCTAAAGTTTAAAATCCTGAGTCAAGGTCATGACCCAGGAAGATAAAGGATTTTCAGATGCAAATAGAGGATGTTCAGCATAAAACAGAAAAGAGAGGTTAAGAAAAGTTATCACTAGAGCCCCTTTTTGTTCTATAGTTTTAAAAAGTAAAGCTACTTTTTCAGAGAGGGAACCCAACACTGTCAACATCATTTAAAGTTTGGAATATATTTGGAGATGATAGAAGATACTAAACTTTATCAATTACTCAGAAAAGGAATACATAGCTAATATTTCATAAATTAAGTCCACCAGAGAGACAGAAAGATCCAGGGAACTGATTCATGCCAGTTTATGAGAGCTAGCTAAGTTAGTATCCATCTTTGAGTCATATAGCTGAGGTTAAAGACTGTGTACCTCCTGGGAATAAAGAGGACCATGGATAGAGATTAGACTGTATCACTAATCTGTACTGGCTGCTGCCTGTAAGTAGAGAGAGTTACTGATCTCCACTCTACTAGTCAATATTCACCAGAAATTTATCTCAGCTCAAGAATTTTCTGCACATGATCTATAACTTCTAGGATGAAGTAATAAGCCAGAATGGGGAAGAGGTTGTTGTTGGAGGCAGAATCATGATTTGGGAGATTCATTCAGTAGTTAGAATTTTTAGCCAGATTTGGAGGGATTGAAGTTAGTGGGGCAATAAATACAAGATAACTATCAATCCCTTGGGAAAAGGGAAGGAAGACCCTAATCATGAGTACATGTGCTTTGTGTGAAGCAAAGGTTTGCTATGGTGACATGATACTTTTAAATATGTTCTAATTTAGAGTGCCTTATTTGTAAGCTTATCTTTCTGTTTCCTAAACCCTATCCAACTGCCTTTAAGAGTTCATCCCAAGGTCAATGTCAGGAAGCAGGAGACTAAGTCCATTACAGAAGTGGAAAACTATCCATAGTAGGAAAAGTCTTACATAGATAAAAGAGGACATTAAGAGAAATACCTGCTCTTTGCAGTCTGGAACAATTTTGAGAAAAGACGGAAAAAAAAATCAGGCAGGTGGTGATGAAGTTTTCAGGCTCCTCCTCTCCACATACATAGCCAAAAAGAGGGTGATGGTGTATGATAAATATATAATCTGTTTTGGAGATAAATGGTAATCCTGCACACACATACCAAAAATATTAGTGTATAGCTATGTGACTTCAGAAGAACTCCTCCTGCATGGTACTAACATGATGCAGATGTAGTAGAGCTGAGGTGGCAGGTGGTAAATCAATTAATTATCCTGAGGTAGAACCCATACTTTTCAATGGTCGGTGCATAGTATGCAGGGCACACAGAAGTTCCTGTATCTCCAAGAAGGGGCAACGTGAGCACGTCCTAGGAGATGCCAGGGTTAGGATACAAAGATTCCTGTGGATGATGACTTTGAGACTTGGAACAAAGATCCAGGGTCTAAGATTGCAATGGTCAGCAGAAAAGCTAGATAGAACAATAGCACCTCGGACTAGGGAGCAGCCCTGGTCACCTGCTTCTCCTGTTTCTCATCAGAGTTCACCTAGGAGCCATAGTAATTTATGAATTTGAGGTTTCCCTTCTTCCTAAGTGGCATAAAGTCACATCAACCAAATCCCTCCTTGACAGTCCTGGTGATATTAGAGAAATGTAGGCAGAGGAAATACCAGAATCTAAGCATATGTCCTCAAAAAGCCTAAGTGGCTATCTAAAGGGGCTATTAAATTATCAAACTGGATTCAGTTTACTTGGTTATACTAAAATTTATACATATCCCATTTCTGAGATGCAGTTGGTTTTTGAGGAAGAGCAGATAGGTTATAAAATTTTTAAGTGACAATTTCTTTTAGAAAATTGGATCTAGAGATAACAATAAATTTTGTAACCCTGTTATATTATAAATTAATAAAAAATAGTGTCCAAAAGGCCAATTAGCAAGAAAACTATTTTATTGATAGAAAAGCAAAACAAATTTTTCATTAATTTGAATATTTTTTCTTCTACCTGTTGGATATGCTCAAGTTCAAAAATCAGTTTTTCTGTTGCTGTAGTTGCAGTCGCTTTTGTTATTGTTAATCTCTCTATAGTAATAACCCAATGCAATCACAAGTCTTATGGTAACATCCCTGCCTCAAAGAGATAAGACCACCTTGATAAGTCATTGTCCCCAGTTAAAGCTAATTAAACTCTTATTCTCAGCTAAGCATTCATACATGGCACCAATTTTATTATTGGGTTGGTGACATTAATAAGTACTGATATCAAGCTGTATAAGCTGCTTCTCAGATGTTACCAAATAAATTTAAAAACCAAATTAGAATCAGATTTATGTTTAGTCCAATGATTAAGTACCCTCATTTAGAGCAATTCATTCTTATATAAACTGAAACATCTGTGAGCCACAATGACTAGTTCTAAAAAAGAATAAGTGGCTTTTCAGATTCAAAATCAAAGTCCAGATTTACATGGGAATGGACTTGAGGAGGCTAACCAGATTAGATTAAAGGTTCTGGCTCTAATATAGCTCATAACTTCCACATAGTATCCGCTAGCAATTGCTTAGCTATCATCCACAGAAAAGCATTTAAAGCATATGTCTGCACATTGGAAAAATTAATTTTTAACCATTATCTAATTAATTCAATTGATACAGAAATGGCAGAAAAGTCAGTTGCCAAACAAGTTTTTGTAAAAGCTAATTGGTCCATATATTCCAAAAACTATCAAACTAAACAAATAATTGTCATATTTTCACTTTACCTTTAGTTATGCATATGTAAGTTATATCTCACACAACATTTACATTGAAAAGGAAAATCAAACCACAATCCAGGCTTGTGGTCTAGATGGCCCTAAGCCTCTTCTGGATAATTTTGCATTCCACCTAGATAGTTGGACTGCATTGATATGATCATAACTTCATTATCATTGCTACATTTGAGTCACTAACATAGGAAAGGAAGCTTATCTAATTACCAATTTCCCGAGCCAATCAGGACTCTTCCCTTTCATTAAATAAAGAGAAAGCCTTTCAGATTTGACTCCAAAGAAATAAGTGCATGCATTTACCTGACTTCTTAGTATCCTCTCTGGATAAGAGGATGGAACAACTATTTGGTTCTCATCTCATTCGTGTAATGACAGAAAAGAGAATACAAAAGTCCATTGTAAATTTGTACAAAATGTATGCATATATAAATACATATCTATGGGTGAATATAAATTCTAAAGATTATATCCATCTATGTATTTAAGATTCAGAGTTCCATACAGTTGACATAATGGCATTCTTTCTCCAATTTTCTCATTTTAAAAAACAGAATCAAGCATGCCACCTTATTAATACTGAATAGCAAGTGCAGAAGTCAAGCTGTAGCTACAGGGGTTGAAGCAATTAGTATGACGGGACATCAGTAAATAAAATACATAAAATAAATTTAACTCTTTCCAAATTACCCTTTGTTTCATATAAGTAAATACCAAAATGCCCTATCGATAGCCTCCCAAACTCCTGGGACTGTCAACTGAGCTTTATAAGAAGCAATGATTTTGAATAGAGTCAATACAAATTGCTTGAATATGTGCTTATTACAATAATTTGGGGACTAACTTACTAGAATTTCATATAATTCACTTTCTATCTCATAAAAATGTCATGCGACACCACCAGAAGTTTAGGGTTCTGAGCATATTAAACTCAATATAAAATTTGACTAACAGACTGCATCATCTTTACACAGGATACTATTAATATCAAACCATAGTCAATTAATGGAGAAAGGCATATTAAAAGGTGCAAAATAAAAGCATATTGCCAATATTTGCCCATGTTTAGAGGTATAAAGATATTTTAACAATAAATATGGTTGTTTTATTTCTCTTGATTCCTTTATTCCTTTGGGGAAAAAATTTATATAGGACATTACCCACCCCCCAGAGTGTACAGGCTGCTCCTTTGAAGGGGATTATTATTGCATGCCTTGAATGCACTATGAGTCATAAGGCCAGAACATATGAGTAGCTTCAGCACCAAGGAAATGGAGTCATCATCTAGAACTGTTCATAACAGAATATCTTATTGCTTTAATAAAATGGGAAATTATTCACTGTAAAAAGTGCACCAAATAAGGGAAGAAAGTAATATCCATACACTTTAGTACAGCTCATTGGAAATGAGGAAGCTCCCTTCTGGGTTCCTGATTCTATTCCAATTTCAAGTCCAAAAGTCATTCTATAATAAGGTATTAAAGAACTACAGCTGGATGAGAGTGAGCTACAAAAATTAATGGACTATCTTCTTCACAGTGCCTTAGTCATTCTGATGTACAATGTAGAGCTCTGATGCACTAACAGATTCCCTAGTGGCCTGAGAGTGTTAATGCATTCTTTTACCTATTACTAGGAAGTGACTAAGGCACTGGAGAGAATCTGGTTCATTGTTTAATAATACATTGTATTCAAAGATTAGACCTGATCTTCCTAATATTATAACATGGCATACTTAAATGATGATCTTCTGTGCTTCAGGAAAGGACTTGGGGAGAATAATGGGTGCTTAAAATTAAGCTTCTGAAATTATTTTTGTAAAAGACACAGATTGAGCTTGGGCAATTCAAGAGATGACCAAAAACATTAAAAGTAATATTTTTCTCTGGATAAGAACACATATGCCTGGAACCAAGACAGAAAATTTAAAACAACTAGCTACTTGGGAGAGGGATGTACTTTGGGGCACTGTTGCCTTTCACCCAGCAGGATAGTAATGACACTTTTGGTTAAGCTTTTTGTAGATTATTCTCATTTGTACATTTTCCAAATATTTGAATAACCATCAAAGAGTTAGTTCCCAAGAAGGGATGCCACTGCATATAATTAAGATTATAATATGCTTCTGGCCCCTTCTATCATCCACTGAAGGAAAACAAAGTAGTATATAACCATAGCCAAACTCTGTTTCTAACACAGATGGACTTGTCTGGCATTGAGAGAGAGAACAAAATATTTATCTTCTTCCACTTTCTTTTCTCTTCAATATTTTTTCCTGTATAGAATGAAGTTAGCTAAGTCAGATTCAGAAAGAGGAGAGCCCCTCCTTTGCTGTGTCTCAGATGCAGGCACAGATTTTGAACTAAACAAGCTGTAAACATTTTTATCCTGAAAATATGTATTGATTTAACTTCTCTTGAAATTTGCATGTCCTGTCATCCAAATTGCCCAACATCTCCACCAGTCTCACCCCCAAACACACACAGTACAAGCAAGCACACACACCACTGCCTCCAGGTGGTAACTGCATACAGGGAGAACTACAGGCACTGTTTATATATTAACCATGTTTTAATAGATGGCATTCCTGCACATCCATTATTTGTTTGTTTTCTGTTGCTGTGGTTGTTTCTGTTATTCACAAAAGAAAAAGGAAAACATATGTGTCACTTTTTTATAACAGTCTACTACAGAGTAAGGTACAAAAGAACACTTTTGGAAACAGCAAAAGCCAGGCCTGCCCCACTGAATTCCTCATCCAGTGGTAACCATTATATCAACAGCTGGAAAGTAAGAACAAGAATATACAGTTTGGAGGACACAGTACAGAACTATAGTTTTCTTCTGTATTTGGTACCAATATAATAAATATATAACAAAGGTGCACTTGTTCTAAAAATAAAATGAACATTCTGGTTGGTTAAATACTGCACTTTCAGTACTGCACATCACCAAATACTTTTTCTTTTTACAAAAAAAGGGAAACTTATGCAACGTTTAATAATAAAATCAATAGTACACGCTAACCTGATTGTAGAAAAAGAAGAAAGAAGCCAACCAAAAGCCAGTACAGTCACTTTCCAAAACAGTCCCTCCTCTGCCTGCTCAACCAGAGGAAGTAACCATTATGGTGAGGCGATTTCAGCACCAGACCTGGCTGGACAACTCCTGATCCCCTGACTCCTGAAAATGCCACAAGTCAAAGGTGTACAAGTGTGGGGCAGGGAGTGAAAGCAGATTTTTTGTTTCTGTTTTTAACTCACCTAAAGATTTCAATGTACTTATGCTCGGCCAGCGAGAGACATTTCTTAAAAGTAAATTAAATGTTATATCCTGGAAAAGGTAATGGTTAGCCAAAGAGTGAGAAGATGGCTGACTGGAGAGGGTTACCTGTCCTAAACGTTTTTCTGGGACTTTCTCTGTGGCCTCTTGTAGTCTTGGTGCTAAATGTAGACTTTTTTATAATATACTATTGCCTGAGCCCTGCTGAGGGTGAGAAAAGGGGAGTGGAGTAAAGCTAAAGGAAAAGTTAAAGCTTGGGGCAGGGGCAGTGAAGGGGAAGGTAACTAAACCTTTAACTTGACAGCTATATACAACATTACCGGGCCCCCTCCCCTCCCTTTGCTCAGGGTGGCAATGCCTTTTACGTATTTGGTATCTTGTGCGGTTTCTCCTCCTTATTGAAGGGGGCACGGGGTGGAGAGGGAAGATGCATCCTTCATTGACAATGAGAAAGTATGTGATTTGTCATGCGCTTGGGTTGTGTTATTAGTAATATAATAATTACTATAAATATTAATAAAGAATTATCAGCGTTATTTCTTCTTCCGAGACTTTCCTTGCCCTATATTTACAAATACCGCACAGTGCCTCGGCGGAGGAGAAACATAGTAAAAGAGAGGGCAGATAAGGAAAGAAGGAAGAGGAAAGCAGGGGTACAGGAAAATGGAAAAGGAAGGAAGGAGGAAGAAAAAGCAAGGATGGCAAAGATGGTGGAAACGAGAAAGGGGTGAGGAGAGGGGCTAGACAATCAAGACAGTACCACCGTCTGCAAAAGGCCCTCGCCAGCTGTGTCCAAACAGGAGGAGGCTGCGTGTGCTCCTTGTGGACTGGGGGCTGGCGGTGGAGGCGGAGGAGCACAGGGACCCTGGCTCGGAAGACCAGGGGATGAAGAGGAGGAGGAACAGGAGAAGTTGGAGGGGGCGCAGAAGGCAGAGTCCCGAGACTGCCTCTCCAGCCTGTTTTCTTTTCCATGGTTTTGGGCCTGACTACCTGCCCGGGACAGCCCCCCTCCACCGCGGTTGCCGCTGCAATGATCCCTCTCGTATTCCTCCTGAGCTCTCTGCATCTTCCGCTTCTTCATCCTACGCTTGTGGATGTGGAAGGTGGACAGGGACAGCACGATGAGGCAAAAGATGAGAGTGACCAGGACAATCAGCACCAGCGTGGAGGAGAAGGACTGGAAGAGGTGCTGTCCCACCTGCGTGATGCAGGTACCACTGCCGCCGCCGCCTGCACCCGGGCCGCGGGCACCTGTGTTGCCGCTGCCGCTAGCGTTGGCGGAAGCAAAGGTCCGGTTGAGGAGACACGGCGGCAGCGCCAGCCTCAACTCCTTTGGAGCCCGGGCACTCATCGGCGCTGGGCTGGGAGGGGCCAGGCCCACCAAGCTTCCTCTCTTGAACACTCCGCTCCCACCAGCCAAGAAGAGGACCGAGCCCACGCCACCCAAAACTACTCCCTGGTGCCGGAGGGAGTGCGCACACCGACCAAGGACTGGGAGAGCGACTGATGGCAAGCAAGCCGACCAAGGAGTGAGCGGCGCCGGGGAATCCTCTCCGGTCCCGCCTTGAACGTGTCTCCACTCGCCCTTTTCCTTCGCTGAGGCACCGGGCTGCAAAGAGAACAGGCTTAGTTAGGGTCCCAAAGGCTGCCAAAGGGAGTGCGGAGAATGAAAAGGATCAGCCACCACCGCAAAGCGGCCCTCTGGGCAAGCTGCCTTAACTGGGCGCTGTTGGTCTACTCCGCAAACCGCGGACCCCAACCCTACCACTCCTAGCAGCACATCAGAGCAGCCAGCTGAAGCTTGCTCGGATCTCTGGGAAGGGGTACAAGCCGACACCACCGTGGTGCAGATTACTCAGCAGATAAGGCGGTCTCCCTGCGCCCTCCACAACTTTCTAATTGCAACAGACAGCAGTCGCCTCAGATGGCGTTTCCTACTTCCCAAAGCATTGTCTCTCCTCTTCCCTGCGCCCTTTTTGTGGACATCTTCGCCTGGATCCTACCCTCTCAGGCACCCACTCCGGACCGCTGGGTGGGTTCGCGGTATGCAGTCCTTCTTTTTCGTTCCTCCCTCTCCATACTCTTCCTCCTTAGACAGCGTTAGATCCCTAAGGTCCCATTCCCAAGGGGGCACCCCGGCATCACATCTCGCTCAGTCTCTATCCACAGCGGTAGCTAACGCCAGGATTATGCCCCGTTCTTTCTCCAGCCTTCTTCCCTGGCAACCCCCTACGCACCCACCCACCCCCCAAAAAAGAAGGGAGAAAGCAGCTGAAGCACCTTTCTCAGCTGAAACACATCTCCGCAAACGCCCCCTTCCTTCCCATCTCCCTGCAACCCACCACACACACACTTGACAGTATTCAGCTTCTTTCTAGAGGAGCTGGAACTGGAATGGGGAGGGTTCCTTCCTGCAAAGTTTGGGAAACGGACCTTCTCTCTGGTCTTCCCAGACCCAGTCCGTGGGCCCCGAGGCTGTTCCTGGGGACCAAGCCAGGTAGAGGCGCAGCACGCAACACAGCCTCCTTGCGGCTCCCTAGAGACAGCTACAAACTGTTGCACTGCAGAGCAGCCAGGCGACGCGCAAGCCCCAGCAGGGGCAAGAGTAGGGGCCGAAGCTATAGTCAGGGGTGCCTGCGCAGGCCGCGGGAGCTGTCCTCTTCCCCGCTCGCACCCAGCCGCGGGGCCGCCCGGTCATCCCTAGCCTTCAGCCGCCCAGCCTCTCTTACCTGGAGCCGCCAGCTGGCTACCGGGAGAGAGCCCCCGCTGCGCGGCTGCAGTGGCGGCTGCAGAACGCGCAGAGTGAAGAGGCCAGAGACCGAGCCGAGATGCCGCTGCCGCCGCCTTCGCCGCTGCTTCAGGGAGCTCAGCTCCCAGCCTATTGCCAGAGAGTCCGGTGACGTCAGGCAGTCACCGCCAGGGCTCCAAGCCACCCCTCAGGCCCCCACCCACCCTTATACCCCAACACTTTGCCCTGGCATAAGAAGCCTCTGCCCCATAGGTTCCAGTTCCCTGCTCTTCTACCCAGGGGCTACTAGAGGCAAACCCGCCCCCTACCCTGCCAACAACCCACCTTCTGCACTCCCTTGCCTAGGAAAGGTTGATGCTTCAGTTCTTCAACTGTCGTATTCTTCACCCTCAACCCTTTCCCCAGATGATTCCAGGAACACATTTTTTGCACCCTACAGAACCTACTCTCTGAGGGGCACGAATCAGATTTCTCTCTGGTGAAGGATAAGGGTCGTTCTTACCCCCAAATCTTGTCTATGCTGCCCTGGGTTCTGAACATAAACTGCGTGCATTAGAGAGATGGCAGGGATATTTGTCAATGCAAGTGTGGCAGAAACTGAAATACAAACCTAAACATGAATCAAACAATCCAAATTAACTGTTTTCTTCTCCACCAGAGTCTCCAGCTCATCTTTTATTCCATCTGATTCTGAACCTCCCATCCTTGTCCTCCTTTATACACTCATCTTTAGGCCCAAGACCAACTCAATACATTAAACACCCGGTCTATTCCGACACTCTATTACATTCATGAAAAGCATACACAGCTGTACAAGGCAAGAGGATGAAGTTACACAGAGGACTGCAGAAATTAATGCCCTATGAAAATTCTGAGTATCTTACCTCTTGTCAAATACTCCTTCACTGACCCTAATTTTTGTTCAAGTGTTTGATGCATTTGCTGTAGTAGTATAAATAGCCTTTCAGCAAAATGGACAGAACTTCTGGATGGGTTCTCAGCAATCTTGTCCAAGACTAGTGACCCTTTCAAGGGGTTAGCACCCTTGAAATACAACAAAAATGGTGTATTTGGTTATATTTGCTATCTTTAAAATGAAGTATGTTGGTTTGTTTTTATTGGAAAAGCCAATTGGGAACATTCTCTAAAGACATTGCATGATCTTTGAAGGCACTCAGATACCTTATTAAATGTGCATGTATTTATTCTCTCCTTGTCTTGTTTTCTTTCTTTGAGTCTAACAAAGTGCCTGTATAATACTTACTTGCAAACTTAAACAATGCAGTATGCATTGATTTTTCCTGCTATGCATCAGAAATGAGAGCTAGCAGTAATGACTAATGCCCACTTATCTGCTTGTATTTACTGTGCTTATAAAGAAGGGGTTTGACATGGGGAAATTTTCTAATATGGGGGGTCCTTCCTTCAGACCTTGTGTTCCTATCTAGTCCTACTCCAACTTCTCTTTTTCCTCTTTTTGCTCTAGTGTATATATGAAAGAAGAAATATATCTCCCCAAAATACTGTTTACATTTTTTTTAAATACAAGTCATCTGGGCTGGAGGAGTAGCTCAGTGTTGGAGTGTTTTCTTTATATTTATGAGGCCCTGGATTCTATTCTCAGAACTAAAAAAAAAAAGACATCAGCTCTACCTTCATAATTGTCTCAATAAAAAGTATACCTGTTTAAGCTAAGAGTTCACTACATGCTGTATATAAATAATATATAATTGCTTTAAGCCTCAGATTGATTGGATTGATGCCCTTGGCTGCCAATGTCAAACTGTTACCAATGGTCAATGACTCCAGTGCTGGCTAGCATAACCATCCTTCCTGGAATCATGGCATCTGATGCCTATAAAAGCCATTTTCCACATTTGAGCATTGTGACTTTGGTGGGCCCTGGGAATGGTGAGTCTTTTTTTGCTTGTTTGTTTAACTGTGATCACTAAGTGAGACTTCGCCATTGACATCTGACAGGCAATGTCCCATTTTTGCACACTGTATTTGCTCCTGAAAAGTTGAATCTAATCAACGTTTTGTAAAGCAAATCCAATTTTGAATACTCCAAAAAGAGATCTGGCTATTTAAAGAGACTCTTTAGTAGAGAAAAAAAAGAAAAAGAAAGAAAGTTGTCTTGTAAAGCAAAGACTCTTTACATAATTAGAATTAACTCTCACGGGTCTGTTTTCTAGATTTGGAGACATTATTGGATTTTCATAGAGGGAAATGCACCTTTAAAATATGTTGTGATGGGGTTGTCATATGTGTGTGATGGGATTCTTATGGCATACATGTCATGTAGCTGCCAGGATTCTTATTCTTTTGTTACAAATAAGAATAGTCTGTTATACCAGGAGTGCTAAAAGTGTCTGTGCCATTTTACACAACTTATAAAAAGACAAGGGTCTTACCCTAGAGAACTTAACATTTTACAGCAGATGAATCTGATACACAAGACCATTGTATTTAACTGGAAATGATTTAAGTAGATGAAAGACATAAATTTTCAGGTCAAAAGCCCAACAAACTCCTCCCTCTTCTCTTTCAGAAAAAATCCTGTAGATACAGAATTTCTTCTTATACAAAGGACAAATGTGCCAAACACATATAGTTGGATGTCACTGGGTCACATGAGTCAAGTCTAAGGAATAACAAGGGTAAATATAAACACCTCTGGGGCTGCAGAATTTTAATCCTGCTGAGTTGCCAAATGTTTCTGGTACACTTGGCCCAATAGCAAGTCTTCTTCTACACAATAGATTGATATTATTTTAGTCATTAAACTACCCAAGGCACACTCCTGAAGAGTGGAAAACCAACAGATGAATGGATAAATAAAATGTGAAATATGTATACAGTGGAATATTACTCAACCATAAAGAAGAATGAAATTATACCATTTTCAGGTAAATGAATGGAACCGGAGAATATCATGCTAGTGAAATAAGCCAGTCCCCCAAAATCAAACTCTGAATGTTCCTTCTGATATATGGATGCTAACCCACAACAAGGGAGGTGGAGAAGGGAAGAATGAAAGTCCATTGGATTAGACAAAGGAGAACAAAGGGGAGGGGAATAGGAAGGACAGTATAATTAATTGGACATAACTTTCATAGCCTTGTATTTGAATATGTGGCCAGGGTTACTTTGTATCATGTACAACCACAAGAATAGAATCCTAATTAGAATAAGTTCTATTCCATGTATATGTAATATGCCAAAATACATTTTACTGTCATGTGTATCTAAAAAAGAACAAGTAAAATAAAAAATTTGAAAAAAAGGATTTAAAAAAGAGTGAAAAACCAAGAATCTTCTGAGATTCCCAGAATTTTCCCTTGTGAACAATTTCTCTGAATTTAGGAATGTTCCAAATATTCAGCTGCACATAAAACTTGCTCCTAAATTTAACAAGGATCTCTGTCCAGCCTAGTAAAAAGTACCACGTGGGCACTTGTACATCAATCAAAGAAGAACTGAATTAATAATAATAATAATAATAGCTATTATCATTATATGCAAACCATTACATGGCAAACTGCATTAAACTCTTTCTATATTAGCCTTAATCCTCACTACAACCTTACAAGGTTATTTTTGCCAAAACTAAAATTATTAATTTGTTCATTCATTTGCTTATTTGTTCAACAAAAATCCTTGTGTATCACTATATGTAAGGACACTAATGTTTAGAATGTTTAAAAACCATGGCTGAGTCTTCAAATAAGTATATTAATAATTATATTACTGTACTCAAATCCAGAGAAACTGATTCCGAAGTTAGTATTCTGCTTATGACTAGTTCTCTGCCCACCCCTTTCTCTCTTTCTCCCTTTCTGTATATGTGTGTGTTCATTTTTATTTTATCTGTATGTCTGTCTGTTTCTGATTGGGGAACTAAGTAATGCTAGACAAAGGCAGAGATATTTGTTTGAAGTAGAGGAAGGGAAATAGGAAGCCTCCATTTTTGGGTCTTCCCTCCCTCTAGTAGCAAGGTTTAGGACCTCCACCAACTTCCTTGGACTGAACAAAGTCTAGTTTGGAAACCACTGCACTATGCCAGGTCACTTTGGCTGGACATTATGGACCATGTGCAGCACTACACATGCCAGGTCCTCTTAGATTTACAGGGACTTTTCCAGAGGATGTGTAGCTGATTCTGACATTTTACCTAAACTTATTATCCCCTTTACTCTGGGTGCCTGTATATCTACAGAGATATGCCAAATGTTATAATATTACTGTTGAATCAACTACTGTGTCCACCAGCTGCTAATTAATAAACAAGATTCTGAATGAAGGTCTTGACTTTTCTCTAATTAAATGGGAATGATCATGATGATGGTGACAATGGTGATTATAGTAATGATGATTATATTATCTTCTTTGTGGTGCTATTTTAATTATTAGACACATAGCGAGCATCCAGTATTAGTACACTTTTTACATTATGAAAAAAGTCACTAAGATTGATACTTTATCCTTGGCAATAGAAACATTATATTGTTTTGGACAACAAAATTCAGAAAATTTTGGCAAGATTTAGTATCATTTATGTGAAGATGACTAGTAGGATGAAGGGACTAAAAGCAAGGTAAAGAACAATCATTGAAGTCAAAACATTAACCCTAGAGGTGGAATATGGAGGATTCATCATAGCATCTTCTAATGTTTAGAGCTTCATCAATGGAAGATGAATTTATCCTGTTCTAGGTACTCCAGAGAGAACTGAAATATAATATAATATACCTAGAACAAAATATAATAGACCTAAAACAAAAAGCCTATATCAATTCATTATTTTTAAAGTAGAAAGTCCTTTCTAACCATGTAGCAGTCTTCAAACTGGGGGAATCATATCCTGAGGATACATTTAAAATTTTCCAGGGGAATATAGCTGTGTGTGTTTATTTTTAAGGAAATTATTTTTTAAATTCTCTACCTCTATGTATTCTTTTCCCCAAAATATGTCTAACTGAGGTTAAAACTTATCCTTAGTTTCCTCTCCTTTCTATCTCCTATTTCACAAAAGAAAAATATACACATCACCAATTCTCAATCTTACAATCAGACAAAATTCAGGGCATAAAATATTTGGGGAACTAAATAAAAAAATACCTTGAGGATGTATAACTCCTAAGGGAAATGGCAACAAAAATAATCATATAATAATCAAATAATCATCTCTAAGAAACATTGATGGAACAGCATTGTATTTCATTTAGGAGACAAGTTCACTTTGTGCTTATCCTTCTATTTACTGATTTATTTTAGAATTTAAAAGCTACATTGTTGTCACAGGAATGAAAGTGTGTCCTAGTTAAATTAAAGAGTAAATGTAGACATTTTCTTTAAAAGACGGAATCCTGATCTGCTTATTTGGATTGATCATTTGAACTAGATTTGCTTAGTAAATAGTATGGAAGATTACATTATACAAATTGAATGAGCTAGATTTATCAATCCAAGGATTTGACAAAATATATTTAAAGTACATACAGGATATGGAATATACCAGAAACAACATCCTTCTATGAAGTTTATGATTTTAAAGCTTTGCATATCAACTTAAAATGTGCAAAGGACTCTCCTATTTTCCAAAATTCTCTTAGTATATATTGGCAAAAACTTTACAAATTACTCTTTTAAAGTAGCTACCTCCCATTATGCCATCTGGAAGGGCTCAAGGCAAAATAGACCCATCAGAGGGATAATAGAGATTTCTTACTGGAGTGGGAATTCAACCCGGGTGTTGTCTATAATTTTAAGGAATACAGAAAGACCATACATACTTACATATCCTCCAAGTTAAGGTCCAGTTACCCAAACTAATTTCATCTCTTTATATCCCAAAAAAATCTTTAATCAAGCCTCAGACCCAATTAAATATGGCAAAAGAAGTCAAGATTCTTCATGTTACATTATCCTTGATTTGGAAATTTATCCACTGAACAAATATTCACTGTGTGCCTGCTGTGTGCCACAAATTATGCTAGGTGCTTGTTATACCAGTGACCAAGCGAAAGTCTCTGCAATCAGCAATATGCATTCTAGTTATACACATAGTCATGTTCTAATTTTCTGGCCAAATCCAAAGAATCTCTTTCCCTAACATTTTTAAATGAAATATTGTTTATGTCAAAGAACAGGAAGACATAAGCAGAATGATATATGTGAAGTTGGAGGGACAGGTGGATGAAGGTAGATGTCAAATAATTGATAAGATCTTTGTGACCAACAGCTCTTAGCTAATGAGGGTTCTGGATCATGATCAGAAACCCCATGGCATATGCTTTTTTCAAATGCTGTAGGCTGTGAATCTGGTTTTCATGCAAAAGATAAATTGAAAATACATCCACCATGTACAAAAAGATATGCCTAGTCCACGCACTATTGTCATTTGGGGCCAAATAATTCTTTATTTTAAGAGGCTATCTTGTGGATTGTAGGTTATTATGGTAAGCAAATTTCTAAAGATCATAGCTCCAGGTTAAATCCAGTGGTTATTCAGTAAGAAACTAATATAGGTACTGTTGTGAAGAGAATTATGTAGATATACTTAGAGTCCCAAATAGTTAACTAAAATATGGAGCCCTTGAAAGAAGAGATTTTTCTATTGCTAGCCATAGAAGAGGAATTCGGAGATTCAAAGCATGTGGAGATTCTGTTTTTGATGTGAGCAAACCCTTGTGGTTGTCTTTAAAAGGGGGGACAGGCTATGGAAATTGGGACTTCAGTTTTTACAACTTCAAGGAATTTAATTCTGCCAACAACCCAAGTGATGCTGAAACAGATTCTTCCCCAGTCTCTAGATAAGAGCATAGTTTGGCTGACTCCCGGAGTTTGGCTCTGTGAGACTCTAGAGAACCTGGATGAGTCCCATGTCCTCTATTCTGTCAGATTTCTGACCTGTAGAACTGTGAGGCAATGAATAGGTGTTTACTAAGTTTCTAAGTGTGTGGTAATTTGTTACACAGGAAGCAACAGGAAATTGATACAGATGTTTAGCATCATCTCTGGCCTCTACTCTGACTAGATGCCAATAGCACATTCACCAGTTGTGATAGCCCAAATATCTCTAGACATTGCCAAGTGTTATGGGAAGCACAATCAACCCAGGTAGAGAACCACTGACCTTGATTTACAACTTGTCTCTGTGTAGTCAGAAAAAATAGTCCAAAGGAAGATACGGGAAACTTGAGCTCTACATATATTATGACAATTAAACTTACTGTTTTCTACAAGTTGTTGAATGCAATCGAGTGAGAGTCTGATGTGGAAAGAGAGCATAAGGAATTCTTTAAGAAATCAATTTGAAACAAAAGCAAAAAACGTTAGGCCCAGAATTCAATCAACAAGATTCATGGAAGAACAAATACTGCCAATACAAGTTGTTTTCTTCCATGATAAATGAAAGTTCATGTAAATAAAGGAGTGATCTTGCTGGACATGAGGGTAGCTTTGGATTTGGATTTTTCATAACGCAAGAGTATATAGCAAGAGAGAAACACCTGGTTTAGATCACTGATTTGTTAGTTGGTAACACAATGCACAATGCTGTGGAAGATTATGATGGAACACAGTGATGGTGACTTATTCCAAACTGTAAGTGACCGTGTCACTTCCTCCTGGTGTTTTTGTTTTTGTTTTGTTTTTCTGATGAAGTTAATATTTCTATTCATTTTGGGACCCCAGGGAGAAAGTCAAATGGCCCCCTGGTTTTCAACCTTCTATCTCTGACAGTTTTCTTTCTCTTTTTTCCCCCCATTGTCTTTACTTTATGTGTGCTATGGCTTTAAAGCAGCCCAGGAGATATCAATCACAAGTATGGGTGACTAGGAAAGAAACATCTGGGACAGCCTATTTTCTTCCAGCTCAACATGCTGCCTTTCCTCTACAACTGCCATTAACTTTTTATTATGGTACAACAGAATATACAGTAAACAAAACCAGAGTGTTTCTGAGGAAGACAAAGGCAGCAATAAAGTAGGAGAACCAGCATGTTGAACAGTCACATTTGATAATAAAGTGGAACTTACTGGTTTTGCTGTACCCTAGGTAATTGTATAGAAATATTTCTTAGCTGCTGGATGAAAAAATAGATAGGTATGATGATTTCTCAGATAACTTTTGGTAAGAAGCAGGTCTCCATCCTCTTAAAGGATAAATATCAATTAAATAATTAAAATATCTAGTTTAAGACACTTACAAAATTCAAAAACTTATTCTGCTTCCTTACATCTTGGACTGATTTTACACAGAAAATCTAGAGCATGAGTAGAAAGAAATATTTGATTCCTTCTCTATTTCTCTGGGTTGTATTTTTCTTTTCCTTCCATCATTCATCCATAGATTGCTAGATAGATTCTTAAATTTCTGCAGTCAAAGCAAAGAAGAGAGAGAAATGGCAAAAGGATACAAAAGTCTTACTAAGACTGGTTCTGTCTTGAGATATTTTCAAGGCCTGATAGATGTTTAGGTTGACTCAGGATGAGGATTCACTCCTTAATCTGTGTACATTCAACCTTTTGTTCAGTTGTCACTAGGAACTGGTATTTCTTTCAGCTTCTTGCTACTTAGTCCTAACAGAAAGCTCTCAAAAGGAACATTTGATACCCACCTAAGAAATGTCCCACTTAAGATGGAAGGTAGCAGGTATTTAGACACCAGCTTCCTCTTGATTACTGCAGGCCATCACTTTCTAAACTTTGAAGAACTCCCAGCAACACATCAGAATCAAAATCAGCAGTCCTTCCTAATACATTAAGTGAGGGTCATGGGAGAATGCTGTTTCAAAAGTTCTCTCTGCCCAGCCTTATATTCTTCACTGCTAGGCTAGAAAAATCTCTCAAAAGTCCACTTTTAGGTGTGTTCCCCCTGATTTTGCCAAAAAATATTAGTTAGCTTTTGTGGCTGTTTTGTTAAAGATCTCTTTTTTTACTGGAATAATGAAAGTATTTTCCCAGGAATCCAAGCTGAGTTTTAACCTTAGTTATTGTCCTAGAATCTATGAGAGTTGTAGAAGTAAATCTTAAGATAAGAATCATTTTATGAGAAGTTTGCCTTAGGTGAGGTCTCTTTATATTTTCTAGGCAAGGAGAACTGCCATCCTATAATAATGAGGCATGAACCATTTCTATAGGCCCAGCAGTTCAGAAAAAACTTCAAGTTCAAGATTATCAAACATATCTGCTACAAATATTTCCATCTCAGGTCTCAGGACCACACTTCCCATCAAGGAATAGGGTTTCTTTATTTACTTTAAGACAATTTCCAGAGCTGAGAATTAAGTTCTTTGCCATTCTCCCTCTTATACTCAGATCCCAGGTCTTATTTTCAGTTGGATCTGCCCTCTGGTTACAAGGAATATGTTCTCTTTAAATGCTGTATTAGAGGTCTTCTGGGTTTCACACTGAGCCCTGATTTAATGATTAGCTGAATTCATGCTGTCACTGTCTTCCTTCAGTTTAACTATGACAATTAATTCCATAGTTTTAATAATTGCTATTGCTTTATATTTAAGAAATACTATAAATACTGCATAAACCTATATCTCATTCAAATCATCACAGATGAGAGTCCTACTTGTAATACTCAACATGCCAGGTATTATCACCACCTCTCTTGTCACCACCACAATGGAGGTCTTGTGCGCTGAGGTTGACAGAATCGCATCAACAGAGTTTTCTTCCTTGTACCTCTTATGGTCTTAGATTGGGTTCCTCCAGAATCAAACTTTGAGGCAAAACTTAAATGAAATTTTTTATTTTGAAGTTGTATTGAACATCATGGAGGAAGTGATACACAGTATAAAAAAGTCAGTAAACAGTGTATTATTAAGTCAGCTACTATTAGAGTTGAATCTCAAAGGTAACCTTTGGGAAATTGATGCCAAATACATGCCTTGAGATTATCTCATTTTAGAAACAAGGGAGCTATGGTATTTAGGGATATAAATGCATTTCAACCACATATGTCTCATCAATCTAGGTTTAAGACCATACCAAGGAGAAGCAAATTCCTTATTCCCTATTCCCCACAGGCACAGTGGTCTCCTCTAGTTTTAGAAAAAGTCCTTAGGAACAGTTACTAGTAAGTAGAAGGCAGTAGGAAAACATGAAATAAAGGGTGTAAGGGTGAAGCACTGACATCTGGTATAAGTTCCTCCTTGTGCCCCACATTTACTACATGGAAAACATTCATATACCTTTGCCCTGAATGAGCTTAAGAAGTGCAGATCAATGTGACTGTGGCAGGTCTCCCCTGATTCTGCCACCATAAGAATCTGTCAGCCTTTTGTCCTCTAGATTCCCATGAATCAGATCCAGGTAACAGAGCCCATCCCCCCACTAGCAGTGTAGCAACATATATATCCCTCCAAAAGGCCCTATATAAATCAACCCTCATTAGGCCTCAGGCAAGGGAGAAAGTGGAGAATAAAGACTTTTAAAGCAGCCACAATCAAATCCTAGGAAATATTTTTCAATTAACTTTCCACCTCTCTCTGTTGTAACTCTCCTTTCATATCTTTGCTATGGTCAAGGGACAACAAACATGAAAGTAGTTACTGAAATTTTCTGTTATAAATTATTCAGAAACATGAGGAATAATCTACACTCTGTTTGGAATTTGGTATCTTTCAATTCTACATACACCACAGTAGAAATAGAGGCAGGAAGAATTTTAGTTTACATCCTCTTAAGGTAGCAATCAACTTTTCTCTAGGGGCAAAGATTTAGGAGCTAAAACATGTGGAAATTTTTCAAAGGGATGCCTTTACAAAAGCAAATGATGTAAGGGGGATCACAGAGGGCATCAATATTTATACCAGATACCAAGCTCTTTGTGTTTTCTTTTAATCTTTTTTTAATTTATTTTTTATTTTATTGTTATTATTTGTGTTGTTCAGGGGACCAAACCCAGGGCCTGTGCATTTCAGGCAATCATTCTATACCTTAGCCCACTTTTAATCTTTTTTTAAAAATTTTTTTTAGTTGTAGATAGACACAATATCTTTATTTATTTTTATGTGGTGCTGAGGATTGAACCTAGTACCTCACATGTGCGAGGCAAGCGCTCTACCACTGAGCCACAATCCCAGCCCCACTTTTAATCTTTATAAGTGCTCTACCACCTAGGTTTACTTATTCCCAGTATAGAGGAAACAGGCTTGAAGATTTTCCCAAAGCATACACTGTTAATAATTGGCTGGATCCAGAATAAATGTTTGACTGACTGGCTCCAAAGAGCATTGTCACCCAATTATTCCTAGGATAGAGAACTCACATTCTAATGTTACCAGGGACCAGAGAGGGAAAGCATGTATCATGTATACGACAGGGTATAAGTGTGGAAATGGCTCACTGGGGAGAATATCTCTGTGCTGGCCAAGGAAATTGCCACATCCTTGAGCTGGTTAGGAGCCCCTAGTTTGCTAATTTAGACCAGTGTGGTAGATTTGAAGTCAGATAAATTTAGGTACAGACTCTAGTTCACCAGCTAATTTTTTTAGTAATATGATATTTATATCTGTTTTTGTCCACATTTTTTATTGGTGCATTATAGTTGTACATACTGATAGCATTTATTATTACCCAGTTATACATACACTCAATAATAACAATATAATTTAGCCAATATCACTTCCCAGTATCACCCCCCTGTCTCTGACCCTTTAGTCCCTTTCTTCTTCTGATCCTCCTTAGTCACTGTTAATTCTGAAAACTTGGATAAATTATAACATTTTTGTGAGCCTCAGCTTCTGCCTCTATAACATGGGAATAACAAGTTTCTGCTTTATAGCATAATGTGAAGATTTTAAAGCATATGTGGAAATTTCCTAGCACAAAGAAGTCACTCCAAAAATGGATATTCTTTTATTCTTCAATGTATACCAAGATTTTAAACATGGCCCCTCTTGCCTTCTCCAAACCTCCCTCTATATTCCTACCATGTGGTATGATTTCCTACCACGGAGAGGAAAAGCAGATGAAGAACATCCAGAATACACGGGAGTTCCATACAATACAATGGGTTATTTCAAACTGTAGAACTATGATATCAGAACTGGTCAACAACAACAAAAAAAGTCAGTCTTTGCCTGACTCCACTGCTAACTTAGCAGAAGAATGCCATGTAGAACAGGAGAGAGACCACTACATGTACAGGCCAATGTGGAAGTAAGGAAAGGAAGCACAGGTTATTTTTGTCTGCTCTAATGCTGGTTGATCCACATTATTGAAAACATGGATATATTTTATTTCAAAAAAGTTTATTATCCTTTTTAATAGCAAAAATAAAACAAATATTAAAAAGGATATATATTCTAGCAGATCGTCTAAGTTACACTATTTTGGTATCATGGGATATATGTTGATATAATTATATTGATTTCTAAAGATCTTTCAAGCATACTACTTTATCCTTAGGAATCTGATTGGATAATCTAAAGAAACTGTCTTTTTTTTTAATGAAAGAGAAAAGCAAACCCTTAGGATTATTATGATATCACACCTCATAAGAACACATCTTGCTCTTCTTAGATGTGAGCTTTTCAACAAGGACATTGAAACTTAATGCATTGTAATTCATTATTTAAATCAGGTATTATGTCAACAGGAGCTCTTTGTTTCTCATAGCATTAACAGGATTCAAAATTATCTCCACATCTGTCATTCTTTGTTAACAATAGCAAATTACCTTTAAGTTCTCCAATGCCATCTAAGAATTAATTCACTAGAAGCAAAACCCAAGGAGGAATAAAGAGGATTAATATCCTTCCCAGACCAATAGTAAGTTGTCACTTCAAAAGTGACAGAGTAGGAGCTCTCCTTAGCCTCAGTAATGAGAGAGAGAGAGAAAGGAAGGAGTGGGTAGGGGAGAATAGAAGAGGGAGGGAAGAAACTGTGAACCCTAAGGAGGGGATGACTTGTGCATATCTCTACTATAATGGTTATCACATTCCTAAAATGATTTCTCTGCATGTACAACTCCTTCACTGCCCAGCAAGACCCTGCAAGCTAGGCATAATGTTCAGTTCCTTTCTACACTGTCTAGAGTAGATGCATCATAAATAAAAACCCCACAATACTTCCATAAGTATTTTTTAGCCTGCTTCCAAAAGGCATAATGCAAAGAATTGAGCAGAGGGAAGAGTTTTGCTCATCCATGTCCTCTGTTGAGATATTAATGTGGATCAAAGTGGTCAAAGAGAAAGCAGGATCAGTAGCAGAGGCTGCGATCCCAAATAACAGGTGCACAAAAGTATATCTGAAAGCCCTTTCTAATATGTTCTTATCCCAAACCTCAGATTAGAGAAAAAACTAAAGGAAAGGAAAATTTCAGTAGAAATGAAGGGAGGGAACAAATATTTATTTAATAGCTTCTATAGTATATGATGTTTGTAAACATGATTTGGTTTAATCCTCGGCACAACCCTATAGGATACAGATTATCTGCATTTTATAGTTCTAGAAAATGAGAGGTTAAATACTTTGTCCATCTGGGTACAGTGGCACATGCTTGTGATTCCAGTGACAGAGGAGGCAGAGGCAAGAGAATCGCAAGTTCAAGATCAATCTAGAAGATTTACCAAGATCCTGTTTCAAAATAAAAAATAAAAAAAGGGTTGGGGATGTAGCTCCATAGTAAAGCCCCCTGGGTCTAATCCCCAGTACTGTTAAATAAATAGCCCAAAGTCACACAACTACTAAATAATGAAACCAGGTTCAAACACAAGTCTGCCTATTGGCAAAGCTTGCTCTTTCCATTAATCCAAAGTGTCTTTCTGGAAAATATTGAATAGAAGGCCACTGGAGCTGTGGATACATCCTCCATTGGCTAGGTCATGGCCTCAGCAGAAGCTACAGTCTCAATTAGCAGAATCAGTCGATTGTCAACTGCTAGGAGGTTCAAAGATTAGAAAGAGACACAGAGCTGATGTAGAGTGGGGGCATTCAATCACCAGCATCTAAAAATTTCACTTATTCTTTGCAAGATTATGACTACTATGTTTTCAATGATCCAGCACCCAATAAGTGAGCTAACAGCCAGTTTTACATAATGCACAAAGATCTTATTATTTGTTTCTGTTCTAATAAAATGTGTAAGATACTTTACTAGGTCTTATATAATTTACATCTGTGTATTTGCAAGCCAATTGTCAAAAATAAATCTTACAGAAGAGTTTACTTCCACCTCTTCCATCCAGCCAGGGCTCTGGCTCTATTTGAGATATTGAGTGAGACCACACTAAAGCCTGAAATTTTCTTCATACAGAGCTAATCATCTCTAAAGATTTGCAACAGATGTCCTCAGAGGATTTGCAGCCTGTAACCACAGACCTACCTACAGCTGACTTATTTCATGTGAGGAACAAAAAACCCAAACACCAACGTACAGAGGAAATGGGATCAATGGGATCTCAAAAGTGACTCCTGGAAGAAGCTGACTAGAGCTTGCTCCCATACCACATCTTCTCCCACAAGAAGCTTCTGTTAACAATCTCAGTAAAGGTCGTTGACTCTTTTAAACATTTTTGTTACTTTTGCTTTTTGGTAGGCTGCATATGCTCTAGGGCAGAATTGGGACCAATGAAAGGTAGCTAAAAGGCTGATTTTGATTCAAAATAAGACCAAAATAATTCAAAAATTATTGTGAATGGACAAGTAATTGAATTGGAAGAGATCTGAAATTGAGCTCTATTAATTCCTAAAGTCAAAGTCAAAATTCCATGATTTAAAACCTAACCAGTGACCTTGCAAGGGCCCAAGGGAATGAAACATGGGGGAACTAAGTTTTGGTAAGATCTTCAAGCCTGGGGGACTGTGACCCAGTATTTCTCCTGGTGCAGAAACCTGGAAGTCCAGGATGCTCCTGAGAGTGTGAAAACAGCTTTTAGAGGGCCAGAACCTAAATGGGCATCAAGAGGCTCAGCACAGAACAGTACCGTGTAGTAGAAGTAGATGAAGACTCAGTTATACTGAGATCAGTTCTGATTCTCTAAACCAAAGTGAGAGACAAGCCTATACCAACAAAACCCTCCCCCCACATGAAACAAGTCTCTAATAGTAGGATCACAGGTGACAAGGCACTGATGCCTGGAGCCAAGGGAGACACAAAATCAGAAGCTTATAGAAAAAATCGAGGGGAGTTCAGGAATGGTCAGGCAGCATAGAGGGAATGTGGAGTGAGCCTGGCCAAGGTGGAATCTCTTGGGCATTGGCTTCCACTACAGGGCAGCATACTCTGTCCCATTGAAAAGCAGCAAGCCACCAACACCAGAGATAATGCATATTAGCTGCTTCTTTCTTTCTTGGGATGAGTACTGGGGATTGAACTCAGGAGCACTTGATCACTGAGCCACAATCACAACCCTATTTTGTATTTTTATTTAGAGACAGGGTCTCACTGAGTTGCTTAGTGCCTCACTTTTGCTGAGGCTGGCTTTGAATTCATGATCCTCCTGCTTCAGCCTCCCAAACTGCTGAGATTACAGGCATGCACCACCGTGCCCAGCTAAGTACTTGCTTCTTGACATCACTGAGGGTTAGTCCTACTGAGTAGCTGCCTGCAAATATGCACAAAAAAATATGATTGGATTCAGCTGTCTTGACTACAGCATCTCTCAAGCTGTCCTGATATCAATTAGGAAAGTTTGTGACAACTTTGTAGAATGGTCTCAGTGTCTAAATGGCAAGTCTACATCCTCTGCCATTTGGTCTCTCTACCTCTTTTTTGAGTTAACAGGACAGTATGGCATGCACTCTGCAATTTTCAGAAACAGTAAGTGTTTCAGAAGAGGCACAGGCTTCAGAACCTGCCAGACCTGTTCCTGAAATCTGTCTCTGCCCCTAACCACTTTTTAAAACTCTCTGAAAGTCAACTTCAATTTGTTCATCTGTAAAATGGGAAACGCAGTAACTTCCTGGAACATTTGAGTGCTGGGATCAATGAGGTTTCAAGGAGGAGAGGCAAAGGAAACCCCAGGAGATGCTCAACAAAGGTTCTCTGCTTCCTCCTCCTTTCCTGTACCTCCTTGGATTTAACCATGCCCTTTAAGAAACCAGATTCTCTCTCCAACAGGGTGTGACACTTTAAAAATAGAATACATCTTCAGTGATGGCTATGTGATCTATATAAAACAAGCCACCTTCTGCCAACTAAATAAACAGAGGAGAGCATGTACTCATTCTAGTTCTAATTTAATCTGTCTAAGTGCCTGGAGGTCTTTGCGAGGTAAATATCATTTTCACTACGCCCTTGGTGTAGCATTCCCATTGAATTTGTTTCAATGTGTCCTTCTGATGTCATGCTGATGTCTCCCTAATAGATTGCAAGCATTTGTGGAGGACAGAGATTAGTGGGATCTAATAACCAGTAAGTATCTATTTACCTTGGATGTTCTGGGTAACTTGTTGTTTTGCCTAATAAAAAGCTAGCAGGCATGCCTGAGTTGCCTATTTTTAAAAAATTGAACTCACCAAAGCACATGACCAGTACTGCAAATAAGATATCTGAGATATCATCTGTAGTGATTTGGGAGCCTCCTTCTTGCTGGCAGGGACATGGGGCTCACCAGGAGAAACATCTATAACTTTGCCTGAAACAAGAGAATGAGCAGAGCTGTACACTTACATGCTCTGGAAATTTGTTTTTAAAGCATCTTTTATTCTGATGTATTTGCTTTCTTGTTTCCTTTTTCACTAAGACTTAGGGGAAAAAAACATTTGTTCTAGGTTTTTCTCCATGAAATTAAAAAAATACATATTTACATATGATGCTCAGTTTAGACAATTCACTGGAAAATGACAACTGATCATGCTCAATGTGTCCTTGGTGGGTGGGTCAGTGCAGGTCAGATTTTCCAGCTCTAGTTCCATGTGGATTGACATAGCTATTCAGCAACTCAAGTACTACGTTGGTATCCAGATACAGGTTTATTTTTTTAAATAACTTTTTTTTTACTTTAAAGAAAATATGTATTCATTGTAAAACACTTAGAAAACACAGGCAAGAGGTAAAAGAAAAAGAGCAGTATTCACAATGTACCATTTTGAGATGACTACTATTAATACTTGGAGAATTTTTCCTAGGCATAAATAAAGATAGACTTTAAAAAATAGGCTTGTAATCTCTAAACCACAGTGGTGTATCTACTTTTTACCTTTGCAACAATATATCAGAATCATCTTTCCATGTTAATATTCTTCCACATGCATTTTAATGACTGCAAAGGATTCTAGCTATCATAAACCTACTGAAATCACATAACAGTCTCATTTTAAAAGAAAACTAAAAGAACATTTTATGGCTAAATCTTTGCTTCAATCCAAGTTTATTTCTACTGGATTAATTCTTGAGAGTGAAGCTGAAGGGCCAAGGTCATTTTAAAAAAAAAACATAAACACTGTCAAACTGGTCTCTAAAGATTGAAATAAAAGTATATACTCCACTGGAAGTATACTGCTGTTTATGTGTGTGTTTCCAAGAAGATTGTAAAATTCTTGATGTCCAGGATCATCTTATTCATCTTTATACTCAACATCTTTTTGTTTTTGCGTATAAAAAGTCACTGTAATATTTGTTGAATAGATGAATAAGTTGATGAATCTTTCATTGTTCTAATGAATATGGAGTATTAGTCAAGTTGGTATGTTTCTGGGGCTCAATTCTCTCTTTGGGAGAATTTTGTGTTATATCCTCTCTACCATTCTATGATTTCACAACTCCTGTGTGTAAAGCGATGACCAAGATACTGGGGGAGATTACTCATTTATACAATATGTAATCATACTGATGGAGCATGCACACACATATCACATGTAGACTAATTATAACTGTATAGAAATATATACAGGCATGAATATTCAGGGAGAATAAGGCTAGATGATATGAAGGAAGATTCCTACACGATGATACTCAACAGAAATCTCCTGCTTTCTATTGGATAAAGTCCTTTTCCTACTCAGAGAATCATGTATTTTATTGGTATCTAGAAAACAGGAGGTATAATTATCTTGAAATTTTGTTTCCTTTGGTTATTTCCCTCAGGGCAAAGGGAAGGCTTATCCCACTACAATTTAGGAACATTTCAATCACTTTTAAATTACCTAGGATAGAATGAGCTCTGTTAGTTTTTCTGCTCCCAGACCTCCCAATCCATTGATGGTGAGTAGCTACAGAGTGTTCTTTAGTCCACGCATCAATCATGTGTACTTCTACGACGCTTCTTTCCCCAGGCCATACCTGCTTCAAGCACCAACAGTCAAGGGCTTGCATGACATTCACAGAATGATTTGGTTCCTGTCATCTCTCAGTTCATTCCTTTATTAACTTATTTTTGGTTGTTCCCTGAGAATCGGCAATGTGCTTTTTAAGCTTCTGGGGGAAATGCAATGTGGTATTTGTTACAGTGGCAGGCATAACCACGAGAAGGAAGACAGCACCAATCTCTAGGAGCCAGGGGAAGTCTCACAGAAGACTATCTCAAAGATGAATCTTGAAGAATGAGCTCAAGTGTGCCAGGCAGATGGCATTGTGTAGGTGGGAGTGTGGAGAAAGATGGGATTCAAGCAGAGATACAGCACAGAAAGTGACACATAACGGTGGGCCCATCACCAGTTGGTAGTTTTCCTACTGGCCTACTCTTCCTGAGTCTCTCTCCACCCCATCCCCATACTTCCTTTCACACAGGGCCATCCAGGTGAAACACAGACGCCCTGAGTCTGTCTCCACTCATTGACCTGCTGCTCTCTAGCTGAGGTCAGCTCTATGTTACTACTTCATCCTGAGTGGTTGCACCTGCTGCTCTACATGGACCCTTGCCAACATAGCCTCTGTATCATCATCAGTCATTTAGACTCAAAATCATAGCCACCTGACTCTTAATAATTAACATATTCCCATGTTTAATGATTTCTATGATCTTTTCAGACAAGTCAGGATACTATTTTACCCTACAAGAACCTCTTCCCAGATCTGAAGCCATATTTATAGAGGAGGCACACACTCTGGCTACTCCTCTTTGTAGACATGTCCAGAACACAGCTGCTTAGTCAGTAAATGTGTTCGTACCCATCCTTAAATCTTTTTACCTGTCTCAAAAGAAGTGTTCTTCGCCTATGTTGTAAATGAGTGCTTCCCAAATCTGAGGATCATAATAATCACCTGGAGATCTTGCTTCCACGACCCACTTAAGTGAATCTGAATTCCAACGGGTGAAAGTCAAGAATCCACAGTTTAATGAGCCCCTTGGTGAACTGTTTTTTTTTTTTGGTATGTTCTAAAGGGAAAGAAGTGTGTGTGTGTGTCTCCATCTGTCCTAGGAGATCTCATAAAATCAATCAAATTCTAATGTAATTGTAAGCATTTAGGATCAATTTAATGCTCTGGATTCTGTCCCCTTTTTTTCAATCTCATAAATCTCTTTTTAAGAACCAGTCCATTGACCTTGACCACATCTTCTGTACAGATCTCGCTGCCTCCATCATTTGGTTCAAGAATCTCACAGAAAAACATCCTCTCTAGACTCTTCTTGCTACCCTTTTATTTAATTTCCTCTGCAGCTAACTCTCTAGTGAGATCCATGAAAGGAAGTAATCTCATTTCATATTCTGTCATCAACCATTCTTACTTCTACTCCAAGAAATACATGGAAATCCTTTTCTCAAAGCTCATCAGTAAGAACTGGTGATTCCTACTTTTTAATCTGGTGTATAGAATTGAGTTTTCACTCTCTACTGTGCAAGCTATTACCAATATTCTATGAAGGACCTATGGAATCTTTAAAAAAAATGTCATTGGCTTCCCTCTTTGTGCTTATCCCAGCTCTATTCTTTATCTGGTTAAGGTACCAATTCACTTTCTATGTATTTCACATACATGTGTTACCATACATACCAGATACATAGCAAAATATATAGCATTTTTGTTTGTATTTATAGTTAACATAAATGTTAATGGGCTGTACATAATTTTCTGGCTTTCTTTGCTCAAAAGTATTTTTAAACATATGTCCATATCATTTTATGTAAATGTGTTTTATTTCTTAAGTTCTTGATAGTATTGTATTATGTATATATATCACAAATTTACTTACCCATTAACTGATAGATATTTTGATTACCTTTAATTATTTGCTGAAACAGCTCTTTGATAAATATAATACACATCCTTGTGATGTTCATGAGAATTTTTCCTCAGGTAATCATTCTCAAACTTGGCTATGTCTTAAAATAAACTGGAAATTCTTTTGTTTTTAAATTTGAATGCCTGGAGATCTCATCAGTTCTCCTCAAATTCAGTTCAATTGATCAAGGGTCAGGCTTATACATAAATATTTTTATTAATGTTACAGATAATTCTAACACGTGCATGGCATTGAGAATCAGTATTCTACAGCTGTTGTTCACCAATGAGCAGTATAGATGTCACTTTGAACTTTCTATAATACCATATGAATTTTAAATTGCTCTATCTATTTACATAAAAATATGCCATTAGGATTGGGATGACAATATCATTGAATGTGTGTTATCACTTTGGGTAGTCTAGACATGTTAACAATATTGATTCTTTCAATCCATGAATGTTGGATGTCTTTCCATGTACTTGGGTCAACTTTATTTCACCAAAGTTTGTACTTTTCAGTGTACAAGTTTTTACATCCTTGTTTAAGTTTATTCCAAAGTATTTTATTTATTCTTTTTGACACTATTGTAAGTGGTATTGTTTTCTGTAATATTCTTTTTGAATAGTTTGTTTCTAGTGAATAGAAATATAACTGGGTTTTGTATGTTGGTTGATGTCCTATAACTTTACTGAAATTATTTATACAAAGAAGGGGTGGTCATGAGCATTCTTGCCTGGTTCCTGCTCTTAAAGAAAAACTTTTCAGTTTTTCACCATTAAGTATGCTACCTAAGGGGTTTTTTGTTTTGTTCTATTTTGTTTTTAAATTAATTAATTAATTTTACAGTAGAATGCATTTTCACATATAGTATACAAATGGAGTACAACTTCTGATTCCTCTGGCTATACATGGTTTAGAGTTACTTCAGTAGTGTAATCATACATGTATATAGGATAATTATGTCTGTCTCTTTCTACTGTCCTTCCCACCCCCAAAAACCCAACCCTCCCCTCACTCCCTTTTACACAAACCAAAGTTCCTTCATTCTTCCTTATACCCATGGCCCACTATAGATCAGCATCCACTTATCAGAGAAAACATTTGGTTTTTGGTTTTTTATTTATTTATTTATTTATTTATTTATTTATTTATTTATTTATTCTACTTAGGTATACATGACAGCAGAATGCATTTTGATTCATTGTATACAAATAGAGCACAACTTTTTATTTCTCTGGTT
This sequence comes from Xerus rutilus, assembly GCA_028644305.1. NCBI lineage: Eukaryota > Metazoa > Chordata > Mammalia > Rodentia > Sciuridae > Xerus > Xerus rutilus. Next base: position 83,023,336 of record CM053399.1, on the reverse strand, counting down.
GTACATGATGTAGAGTATCACCATATGTGCATCCATACATGTACCTAGGGCAATGATGTCCATTTCATTCCACCATCTTTCCTGCCCCCATGTCCCTTCCCTTCTCCTTCCTCCCCTTTGGCCAATCCAATTTCCTCCATTCTTCCCATGCCCCACTCATTATGAATCAGCATCCACTTATCAGAGAGAACATTCAGCCTTTGGTTTTTGAGGATTGGCTTACTTTACTTAGCATAATATTCTCCAGCTCCATCCATTTGCTTGCAAATGCCATAATTTTATTCTCTTTTATTGCTGAGTGATATTCTGTTGTGTATATATACCACAGTTGCTTTATCCATTCATCTATTGAAAGGTAGCCAGGTTGGTTCCACAGTTTAGCTATTGTGAATTGAGCTGATATAAACATTGAAGTGGCTGCATCACTGTAGCATGCTGTTTTTATGTCTTTTGGGTATAGACTGAGGAGTGGGATTGCTGGGTCAAATGGTAGTTTCATTCCAAGTTTTCTGAGGAATCTCCACACTGCTTTCCAGATTGGTCGCATCAATTTGCAGTCCCACCAGCAATGTATCAGATTGCCTTTCCCCCACATCCTTGCCAACACTTATTTTTGCTTGTGTTCTTGATAACTGTCATTCTGACTGGAGTGAGATGAAATCTTAGAGTAGTTTTGATTTGCATTTCTCTAATTGCTAGAGATGTTGATATTTTTTCATATATTTGTTGATGGATTATATATCTTCTTTTGAGAAGTGTCTGTTCAGTTCCTGAGCCCATTTATTGATTGGGTTGTTTGGTTTTTTTTGGTGTTAAGTTTTTTGAGTTCTTTATATATCCCAGAGATTAATGCTCCCTTTTGAGGTGCATGTGGTAAATAAAGATTTTCTCCCATTCTGTAGGCTCTCTCATCACATTATTGATTGTTTTCTTTGCTGAGAAGAATCTTTTTAGTTTGAATCCATTCAATTTATTGATTCCTGCTTTTACTTCTTGCACTTTAGGAGACTTGTTCAGGAAGTCAGAGCCTAAGCCAACATGATGAAGATTTGGGCCTACTTTTTCTTCTATTAGGTGCAGGGTCTTTGTTCTATTGTCTAAGTCTTTGATACACTTGGCATTGATTTTTGTGCATGGTGAGGGATAGAGTTTAATTTCATTCTGCTACATATGGATTTTCAGTTTTCCCAGCACCATTTGTTGAAGAGGCTATCTTTTCTCCAATGTGTTTTTGGCACCTTTGTCTAGCATGAGACAACTGTATTTATGTGGGTTTGCCTCTGTGTCTTCTATTTTGTAACATTGGTCTACATGTCTATTTTGGTACAAATACCATGCTGTTTTTGTTACTATTGCTCTGTAATATAGTTTAAGGTCTAGTATTGTGATGCTTCTTGCTTCACTCTTCTTGTGCTAAGAACTGCCTTGGCTATTCTGGGTCTCTTATTTTTTCAAATGAATTTCAAATGTCCCTACTATCCCTAGTTTTTCTAGTGTTTTGAACATGAAGAGGTCAATCTAAGGGTATGACATTTATTATGTTGAGGTAAATTCCTTCTGTACCTGTATTTACTAAGAATTTAACATGAATGGATATTGAATCTTGTCAAATGCTTTTTATGTATTATTGAGATAATCACATGGATGTTATCCTTTAGTCTGGTAAAGTAGTGCACTAAATTAATTGATTGCATATCTGGAGATATTCTTTCACCTAGGGATAAATCTCACTTGATAAAGATGTGTGCACCTTTTAATATGCTACTGAATTTGGTTTGCTAGTATTTTGTTGAGGATGTTTGCATCCATGTTCATGAAGGATATTGACCTACAATTTTCTCTTCTTGTAGGGATTTTCTCTGGCTTTTATGTGAGGGTAATGCTGGCTGCATAAAATTGATTTAGAAGAGCTGTCTCTTCAATTTTTTATAAGAGTTTGAGAGGGACTGATATTAATTCTTCTTTAAATGTGTGATAGACTTCATCAAAGAAGTCATCAAGTACTGTGCTTTTCTTTGATGGGAGATATTTTATTACCAATTCAGTCTCCTTCCTTGTTGGAGCTCTGCTCAGATTTTCTATTTCTTCATGATCCAGTCTTGGTAGGTTTTATGTATCTAGCAATTTATTCACTTCTTGTAGGTTATCTAATTTGTTGCCATAGTAGTATCTAATTATTCATACTAGTCCCTTATCATTCTTTGTATTTCTGTGATATCAGTTATAATATCTCCTCTTTTGTTTCTGATTTTATTTATTTGGGTCTTCTCTCTTTTCCTTAGTCTAACTAAATGTTGTTGATATTATTACTGTTTCAAAAAACCCAGCTCTTAATTTAACTGATATTTTCTATAGTTTGACTTACATCTATTTTATTTATTTCTGTTCTAATCTTTGTATTTTCTTCCTTTGTTGTGAATTAATTTATTCTAATTTTATTTTTTGTACCAGGATGGAACTGAGGGGACTCAACCACTGAGCCACATCCCCAGCCCTATTTTGTATTTTACTTACAAACAGGGTCTCATGGAGTTGCTTGGTGCCTTGTTGTTGCTGAGGCTGGCTTTCAACTTGCAATCCTTCTGTTTCAGCCTCCTGACCTGCTGGGATTACAGGTGTGCGCCACCATGCCCAGCTTATTCTACTTTATCTAGTTCCTTAAGGTATAAAATTAGTTTAGTTAGAGTCTTATATTTTTCTTTTGTGTAAGCATTTATCACTATTAGCTTACTGTTCAGAACTGCTTTTGCTACATTCCATAAGTTTTGACATGTTGTATTTCCATTTTCATTGGTGTCAAGATATTTTGAAATTTCCCATTTGATATCTTCTTCACCCTTTGGTTATTTAGGAATGTGCTGTTTAATTTGCACATATTTGTGATTTTTCAAGTTCTCCCGGGATTTCTTTTAGTTTAATATCTTTCTGGCCAGAGAAGATGCTTGGCTTAATTTTAATCTTCTTAAATTTTTTAAGACTTGTTTTATAGTCTAACTTATGATCCATCCTAAAAATGCTCCAAGTAGACTTGAGAGAAATTTGTTTTGCTGCTGCTGGGTAGAGTATTCTGCATATGCTCACTAAGTTCATTTGGTATAAAGTGTACCTTGAATTAAATGTTTCCTTATTGATTTTCTGTCTCATCTATCTATTGTTGAAAGTGGGTTATTGAGGTCTCCTACTGTTTTTGTATTGTTACCTATTTTTCCTTTCAGTTCTGCCAATGTGTGCTTTATATATTTAGGTGCCCTGATATTGAGTGCACGTATATATTTATACTGTGTGTCCTCCTGATAAATTGATCCATTTACTATTATATAATGTCTCTGGTGATAGTTTTTGACTTAAAGTCTTTTTTGTTTGATATGGTTCCCTTTCCGCTGTCTTTTGGTTACCATTTGCATGAACTATCTTTTTCCATCCCTCTACTTCCAGCCTCTGTCCTTAGATCTAAAGTGATTTTCTTGTAGAAAGTAAATAGTTGAGTCTTGCTTTTTTTTTCTTTTTTAAATACATTCAACCATTCTCTGTCTTTTGACTTGGAATTTTGGCCCATTTGTCCTTAAAGTACTTCTTGATTGGGTAAGACTTACTATTGCTATTTGTTATTTGTTTTCTGGCTTGTAGTTCTTTCATTCCCTCCTGTTTCTCTGGTCCTCTTCTGCTGTCTTCCTTTGTATTTCATTGTTTTAGATTTTGTTTTTGTTTTGATTCCTTCCTTTTGTTGGTTCAATGTTGTCTTAATTTACATTTCTCTGATAACAAGTTAGAGTGAAGCACTTCCTCATACAACTCTCAGAGAATCAGGAAATGCTTCTTTCTATTGCTGAGTCCCAATGACTGGCAGATGCTTGAGTCAAGAATGGTGATGTCTATACTAGACAAAGGTGCCAAGAACATAGAGTGGAGAAAAAATAGCCTATTTAACAAACAGTGCTGGGAAAACTGGAAATCCATATGCAATAAAATGAAATTAGACCCATTTCTCACTCCGCACAAAACTCAACTCAAAGTGGATCAAGGACTTAGGCACTAGAACAGAGAAACCCTGCCCCTAATAGAAGAAAAAGTAGGCCCAAATCTCCACCATGACAGCTTAGGGACCAAATTCCTTAATAAGACTCCTAAAGTGCGAGAAGTAAAAGCAGGAATCAATAAATTGAATGGATTCAAACTAAAAAGCTTCTTCTGAGCAAAGGAAACAATCAATAACGTGATGAGAGAGCCTACAGAATGGGAGAAAATCTTTACCACATGCACCTTAAAAGGGAGCATTAATCTCCAGGGTACATAAAGAACTCAAAAAACTTAACACCAAAAAAACCAAATAACCCAATCAATAAATGGGCTCAGGAACTGAACAGACACTTCTCAGAAGAAGAAATACAATTGATCAACAAATACATGAAAAAATGTTCAACATCTTTAGCATTTAGAGAAATGCAAATCAAAACTACACTAAGATTCCATCTCACTATAGTCAGAATGGAAATTATCAAGAATACAAGTAACAATAAATGTTGGTGAGGATATGGAGGAAAAGGTACACTCATACATTGCTGGTAGGACTGAAAATTGGTGCAACCTTTATGGAAAGCAATATGGAGATTCCTCAGAAAACTTGGAATGGAACCACCATTTGACCCACTTATCCCACTCCTAGGTTTATACCCTAAGGACTTAAAATCAGCATACTAGAGTGACACAGCCACTTCAATGTTTATAGCAGCTCAATTCACAATATCCAGGCTATGGAACCAACCTAGGTTTCCTTCAATAGATGAATGGATAAAGAAATTGTGGTATATACACATAATGGTACATTACTCAGCCTTAAAGAAGAATGAAATTATGGCATTTGCTAGTAAATGGATGGAACTGGAGAATATCATACTAAGTGAAATAAACCAATTCCAAAGAACCAAAGACTAAATATTTTCTCTTATATGTAGATGCTAATTCAGAATAAGCAAAGGGCTAGGGAAGAATAAAGGTACTTTGGATTAGAGGGGAGTGAAGAGAGGGGAGGGGTTATGGGAGTAGGAATGATGGTAGAATGAATCAGACATTATGTGTATATATGATTACATGATCTGTGTAACCGTACATAATATATAACCAGAAGAATGAGAATTATACTCCATTTATGTATGATGTGTCAAAGTGCTACTATAATGTATAACTAATTAGAACAAATTGAAAAAATATTTTAAAAAAAGAATTGTGATGTCCACTATTTAAGGCAGCCCTCATTTACTCCCTCTCTGAGGCTTGCTATTATTTCTTAATGCTTTTAAATAAAAGACTCATTTTACCAAAAGAAACATGAGAAAGAGAAGGCATTTAACTCCATTAAATCAGAATTTCAAAATGAAGAAGAGAAATATGGAAATGGAGTAAAGGTATTTAACCTTATGAGATCTGGGCAGATACACTTCCCAGGCCCCTTATTTCATGCACCTCTCCTTTCATTACCCTTGTCTGCACTATTCCTTTATATTAAGGCCCAAAGAATGAGATACGCTGTGCTTTTCTTTTTGCAGTTTGTTTGAAATATACTTAAAATGTGTTACCCAATTTAACTTTTCAGAAAATTAGAGACAATAAACATGAAATAAAAGTTTGGTTAAAAGGCTTGTACACAGCAAAGGAAACAATCAACAGAGTGAAGAGACAGCCTACAAAACAGGGGAAAATCTTTGCCAATTACTCTTCTGACAGAGAATTAATATCCAGAATATATAAAGAACTAAAAAAAATTAACACCAAAACAAGCAATCCAATCAATAAATGGGCAAATGAGCTGAATAGATACTTCTCAAAAGAAGTACAAGTGGCCAATAATGATATGGAAAGATGCTCCACACCTCTAGCCATCAGGGAAATAAAATCAAAATAAAATAAAATAAAATAACATTGAAAATCTATCTCACCCAAGTCAGAATGGCATTATCAAGAATATAGAAAACAACAAATGCTGGTGAGGATGTGGGAGAAAAGGAACACATATACATTGATGGTGGAAATGTAAACTATGGGAAATGGTATGAAAGTTTCTCAAAAATCTAAAAGTAGAAATACCATATAATCCAGCTATCCCACTCCTTACTATATATCCAAAGGAATCAAAATCAGAATAAAATAGATATGCCCATACCCACATTTATTGTGGCACTATTTATAATCACTAAGTTATAGATTCAACCTAGATGCCCATCAACAATGAATGAATAAAGAAAATGTGTTATATATATACAACTATATAGCCATAAAGAATGAAATTATGTCATTTGCAGGAAAATGGACGGAACTGGAGACCATCACATTATGCAAAATAAGCCACACTCAGAAACACAAGTATCATATATTTTCTCTTATGTGTGGAATTTAGGGGGGGAAAGATAACATAAAAGTGGAAGGGGCACATTAGGCAAGAGGAAGAGAAAGGAGTAGGGTAAAATCACTAGAGGGAAGGGATGGTGAACAAATAGAGGATAATAGTGAAGATAGACTCAATCAAGGTACACAAGTATGAAAACATCACAAAGAAACTCATTTTTTTATACAATGAATGTGTTCCAATAAGTACAATTAAAAATGGTGATTTTTTTTTAAATGTGGGTTAAGGAATGAAGCTGGAAGACAGAATAAATGATTATATGCCACAGAAACATTTTGAGAAAACTAAGGAATTCTGTTTATGCTCGCACATCTCAAGAGATCTGGAGTAAGGGGTCCAAGTGACAGATCCTTTGCCAAAATTGCAGGAGTTTGGAAGAGATATAAAGATATAAAACCCTAACTCTTAGCAATAAAATGAATCTTATTATCATAGATTACACTGCTTGTTATTGAAATAGAATCTTGTTGTTTGTATGAGTGTCTTCTACCTGGAGTTTCCCCAGAATCCTAGAGGGAGGGGGGAATGTGAGAGTGAAGCCAAACAGGAGAAAGTTTGTTCTTCCTGGCAGATGACTTGAGGGCCTCCTCCCTGGGAGGGAAGAGGACAGGAGAAGAACCTACCCACAAAGATACATGCTTTGAACCAGTGACATTTATCAAAGTTCTTAGTGACATGAAACAAGTTCCAAGGCCATTCCAAATAATTTTTGTGGACACCTGTGCTGCTCAGAAAAACTACGTTTAAGATGAGAAAAAAAGAGATTTGTTCATCATTAAAACCTAAGAGTACTTGCAATGGAAAGTCCAGGGGGAAAAAAGCTGTTTGGCTTTTTTCATTAGTATGTCTTTTCTTTGTTTAGAAGACTTTTTTTACTCTAAAGAGCACAATGAAGGGAAAATAGCAGACCAGAATAAGAGAAGATGTGGAGACAACAAATACATCAGTAGTTCCTATATTTGCATTGTCCACCTGACACCTGCCTCTGCAGGCAGATCTGTCAGAGTGAGTGCTATGCTTTTCATCACAGTGACATACACATAATTGTTCTCCAGTCTCATGAGTTTATCAAATTCCTCCCGAGCTGTCTTGACTCATTGTCCATTAGCTGGTACCTGCTAGATGCAGCCAGCATGACATCTCCCCATTAAGTAATGCCTAATTGGAAAAAAACTCAGACCAACCCCCTGGTTCATGTTCATCACTGCCTGTTTGAAGATGATTTCTCAGGTCCTCATCCAACAGAGGTCCTCATCCAACAGAGCTCTTGCTTCTTATACCTTGGCTATCATATTACTTAAGGGGGCTGGGGTTACCATCTTCAATATATGCCTTTTAAGATTGCTCAAAGCCTCCAAATCCAGTTGTTTCCAGGCCCAGATTGAAGTGGTAGATAACATTTACTTCCATGTTCCACTGGCGAGCCATCTGGCCACAACTGGCTGCAAGGGAGGTTAGGAGATATTGTCCAGCTGAGAAGATCAAAGAAAAAGGAAATTGATTTGGTGAAGAGCTAGCCTGACTCTGCAACATTACTTTCTCTAGATTTCAGTTTAGTTTTCTCCTTGATTTTTACTTTCTGATCACTCAGTGCAATTCAGCAAAGTTGTGTTATTTGAAACAACCTCTAATTCTGAATGAAAAATTGAATACCTGGACTCTTCTCTGTCAGCTGTCACATGCAATACAAGAGGTGAGAACTCCCAGGCCCACAGGGTAGAAGATGAAAGAAGAAGAGTAATTAGGGTGAGCAGTGAGGAGAGTGGGCCTCCCATTCTTACCTGGCCATTTGCCTAAAGAAATTGTGCAAATATCTCAACCCATCAATACCAAAGAAATGTACAAGTCATTCCCTGGATGACAGTAAAGGACTCAAGCATCTAAGGAAAGCCTCAGTGAGGAGAGAAAGGCATGGCAGCTCACAACCTGTGCTTTGGCTGTCAACCCATGTTTGTGTGCTGTTTAATTCTAGGTTATGGAGCAGCCTGAAAATAAGATTGTTGTTGGTAATCTCTGCCAAAGAATTCTGAGTCATTTACCTTGATCAGTCCACAATGAGAGGAGAATACTGTGCTTCCTATGTTTATGTAATCAATCGAACCCACATGGATTCTTACAGAGATAGTTTTCATGTCAATTACCCACACGGAGCCGGGCAGGGCGGTGCATGCCTGTAATTCCAGCTGCTCGGGAGACTGAGACAGGAGAATCGCAAGTTCAAAGCCAGCCTCAGCAATGGCAAGGCGCTAAGCAACTCAGTGAGATCTTGTCTCTAAGTAAAATACAAAACAAGGCCAGGGATGTGGCTCAGTGGTAGAGCACCCCTGAGTTCAATCCTCGGTACCAAAAAAAGAAAATTACCCACATGGTTCTACACTATTAGATACTCCCAGCCTGAGTCTAAATTCAGCATGATTCTCAAGATAACAGTGAGATTTGGGCAAAATCCACTCTTCCTTCACTTAAAGAACCCTCTTCTCCTCAGCTGGATATGGGATTCTTTTGATATTTTGGGCTAGATAATGCTTGTGTTTGTGTGTGTGTGTGTGTGTGTGTGTGTGTGTCCATGTGCATGTGTGCAGGGGGAGTTATCCTGTGCAATGTAGAATACACAGTAGCATCCCAATCTATACCCCCTAGAACTAGTAAACCCTAAGATGCTAGTAGTAACCCATTTCCCAATCAAGTTGTGATGTTTTTAAAAAAAGAAAGTTTCCAGACATTGTCAAAGTTCTGCTGGGGGAAGCACAGTCGTCCTAAGCCAAAAACCACTGAGTGGGACAGAAGTTCAGCGAGGTCCTCTCTGGAATAAGAAATTTCAAAGAGATACATTTTCTAGCTATTCTAAAAACAAGAACTTATTTACAGGCCTCAGGGAAGTACATAACACTTTGCATAAATAGCCATGGACTTATTTATTAATTGGTTGGTTAATCACTTGTTTAATGTTGAAGAAAATTAAGGAACATAAATGTGTAGAAGAGCTGGTCAGAGAAGCATGGAAGCTCAGAGTGGGAAACAGAAGCCCAGAAGAGGTCAGAAAGAGGAGAACATCTGTGCACTACGAACATCTGTGTCCACCAGGTGTACCTTACATAAGAATATGCATTGCTTCATGTATTTTTGTAGCTGTTCATCCTAGAACTTTATAAACAATCAATAAATACTTATTTATTTTTTAATCTATTACTGAAAATAACATTCCAGTTTCTTGGATCAGGGAACCAAGTTTCTGAATCATTAAGTAATTTGATCAGAATTACAGAGACAGAGGCAGATCTGTGATTCAAACTCAGATCCATCTTATCTTCAAGCCATTATTATTATTATTATTATTATTATTATTATTATTATTATTATTATTATTTTGTACCAGAGATTGAACTCAGGGGCACTCTACCACTGAGCCACACCCCCAGCCCTATTTTTTTTTTTTTTGTATTTTATTTAGAGACAGGGTTTCACTGAGTTGCTTAGGGTCTCACTTTTGCTGAGGCTGGCTTTGAACTCGCATTCCTCCTGCCCCAGCCTCCTGAGCCACTAGGATTACAGGCATGGGCCACTGTGCCCATCAAGCCTATTCTCTTTCTATAATACCTTTCAGTTGTGAATTCCCCTGTAACCCCCCCCCCAGGCCCCACCACTGTCTCCCTGTGCACAAAAATCATGGGAAGGACTTTTACATGTTGATCAGCAGTACAGCTGAAAGAGCAAGCCCTGAGTGTGTCAGGGTCCATCGAAGACACTACAAGTTTGTGTTAAAACACTCAATGGGTCTCTCAAGGAGATACCTGGAATCTGTGCTTCAGAGGAAACTGAGTTTAAAAGAAAAAGAGATCTATGGTCACCAGCAGTAAATGGTGACAAGTATGTTGCCAAGAGGCCATGACCAAATGTCCTGTAATCACCGCTACAAAGATGAAAACAGAGAACCAGTGTTCTGTCCTTAAATAGACTCAAATGGCACCCATGGAAATTTCTAAGCAGGATCTCATCTTTCAGTACTTCTATTTTCCAAATGGACCCAGTAATGTACAATCCAAATAAAGGTACTATTACCTGGCAATCTTGATTAACCACAGTTGCACAGTTGGGTAGCTACATTCTTCAAATGGTCAGAAATGTGGATATAGTCATTGACTGCCTACTCTGAAAATATGGCATCCCTTGGTACTAGTTCTATCCAGACCATCCCTGGAACCAGTCTCCTAGCTTCCACGCCTCTTGCTAGGTTATCTGTGGGTATGTTGTAAGGGTCCAAATATGCAATGAATGATAAATGAGCATAGGAAAGTACAGTCCAACTCTTTAAGGAGAAGCTTATCACTCATTCAGGTAGGTGAAGCTTACTTATGTGGGAAGGGTATAAACATATAGAGAATGTTGTGATAGTTTGCAGTCTTGGTCGGCAAATATTCATTTCCTCTCTTTCCTACTATGCACTGTGGGCACAGTAGGTTTTCCTGCCCAGTTGATCTTGGGCTTGTTCACATAACTTTCTTTGGCCATGGAATATTAGTGAGTGGTCCCTAGAAGTACTTGTGTTGCTGGGCTTTATTAATTAATTAATTTATTTTTGGTACTCCTGTGGTCTGCCAAGAGAGAAATGCCCAAACCACAAAGAAAAATATCTAATATTTTTATTTTATATATTATATAACATATAATATATAAATATTTATTTGTATGTAAATTATAACACACACATATAAATTTGTGTGTGTGCTGTTATGATCAAAACTGGCTTTAAAAAATATTTAGATCAAAATGAGGAGTGGGGAGAAAGATTTTGAATTGCTTAAACGAGACAGAGATCATCCCAGGTAAAAAAGAATGGCATAAGCAAATATAGGTAGCTAGAAATTGTAAGGGACATTAGAGCTCCAGTGAACAAACCATGTTAGCTGAAGCAGAAGGTTTTTATATCTTTTTGTTTAGCATAAATGGAAAGGTAAGTTGGGATGAAATTCTGGAAGACTTTAAATATCAATTCTGGAAAATCTGATATGTAACCTAGGAGAAATGTTTCAGAAAATCGGCAGCTGCTTTAGTGCTACAGGACTGAACAGCAAGTTCAAGCAAAACCTCTTAATACATGCATTAGAAACAGAAGGTGGAAGCAATTTTTAAGGAGAAATATTTCAAAAAATTGAAATAAAGTCTTGTACACATAGTGAAATGGCTTTGGGTGAGACTGGCTGCTCTTCCTTGTTACATATTTATTTAAAGAAGAAAGTTCAGTGGAGTTCTAATGAAGACATTTTCAAATTTCAGAAGATAGACATTCAAGTTGAGATATAGATCAATAGAGGAGGTTGAATTAAACATCAGTTTGTAAATTGCCCAGATGTGGACTGTTCTGAACCACCTACCTGCTGGTGATAGAAAGGGGACAGGGAGGAGTAGTGGAATGAGACTGTGGCTGGAGTTTCCTTTGATGTTTTTTGAGCTACAGGAGCAGTTGTGTGCAAAATGATGCATTCCCTTACTAGGGGAAGTCATCTAGAACAGGTCCTGGAGCTAAAATCTTAATCCCTCTTGCAATAAACTCCTAATCCTATGGCACAGGGATCCAGTAAAGTTCAAGGGAGAAAGACAGGGCTAGTTTGAGGCAGGATTTCATCAGGACAAGAAGGACTGGAGTTTGCAATTGCAAACGACAATCTCAATCTGTCAGTCAGAGGCAGGTAAGAAAGGGCATTTTAAATGGAACTCTTTCCTAAGGGAAACTGCTAAGAAAAAAAGAACATGCCCAGATGGCCAGCGCCTAAGGGAATATGAGATGGGACTAAAGGAAGTCAGGCAAAAGAAGATAAAATAAATTCCACATGCACTGCTTCTTATTGCCATTTCTTCTTTGTATAGTTGCTATGGGAACTGTTTCAGAAGCTCTCTAAGGCTGTGTCTACCCAGTGCAAAGTGATTTGGGCTGAAATGACCAGTCAATTTAAGCCAACTGGTTTAATTGATTTATTTCCAACTCATGTTCCCCTCAACCCCAGCCAAATCGAGTAGTTGCTTAACTGAATTCAGAGGCATTTTGCAGAAATAAAATTGGTCTGCTTGCTGTATATATTTGTGTTCTAGCCTAATAATAAAACAATGCTCTTGGATGTCTTCCCCTACTCTCTACTTCCTCTTCTCTCCCATTACTTCTGGGATTACAAGCATCCCCAGAGGGGTATGGAGAATGGCTGCGTAGACAGGAAAGGACTAGCTGAATAATTCACACACTGGTGTCATGTATCTAGGCATACACACCAACTGGGGAGCAAAGAAAAGCAGTGTGTCAGAGGCCAGATGGCCAAGCAGAAGAGAACCAGGAGAGACCAGTAGCCCATAGCAAAGCAGAACAGAGATGGATGGGGCACGGGCAATGAGAGACCTGAGGATTGAGGTCATCTTCTGAGGCTGCTTATCCACTCACTGCCTGGGCTGTTACCATGCTGAGGGATTACCCTAACAGCCCTTGTGCCACCATCCCATGGAAATCCAGTCAATTTTCTCTGAATTAAGGTATAGATCAGTAGCCTGCATTCTCCACCCAGTCCTAGCTTGACATCAGGCCAGTCTTCAGGATGCTTGATCCAGCCACGGCTGCTCATTTCCATCAGATTCCCCTAAGCTCATGCCTTGGGCACCTTTGCTGATTGCATCAAAGAACTACTCCCTACCCATCAAAGACTCCTACCCAAAGTCCCATCTGTTAACTCAGTATGCAAAGCAAGCCTTCCAAGTTTCCTACACTCAGCACACATCTGCTGTCTGCCTAGGACTTCAGCCTGGTTCCTTCAAGATCAGAATCCTGGGATAACCAGGAATCAGAATAGTACCAGTAGTCTAGTCAGTACATGTCCATCTGTCTCTTTCTCTCCACCCCCTCCCTCTGTCAAAAAAAAAAAAAAGGAATATAATCAGGCGAAATAACCTATATTATTAGAGGATTTACAAAAGCAGTAGCCATCTAGGAGTTTCTGGGTGGGAAATGTTGAAGTATACATCTTTCACAATCAGAACTGTCTCTAACGTCGTGAAATACACTTGAAGTTCTTTTTATCTTATATATTTTCCTGAACTTTAGATGCCATGACTCTTTGTTGCCTCCTGATTCTGGGTAACCCCATGTTCTTCCCAACCATATGACCTATGACCTGGGCAGCTTCATGCTGCCACCATTTCATTTATTTTATCAGACTGAGTGGTCCCTGTGCCCCATTTCCTAAAAGAGTGGGCCCTTCTTCAGGGAAGTGGGTGATAATTGAGAAATTAGATAAAGCACCCTGCTCTAGGTAAATTATTCCATGAGAGTCTCTTATTTCAATTATGGAAAACACCTCAGAAAAGGAAATCAGAGGTTAATTGTTGAAACAGAAATTCAAATAGATTGAGGAATTATTTCTATCTTTCTAAAAGTGTGCTTGCTATTTTCTAGAGACTGAAATTGGGCAACCTGCTCTAAGAAATTAATCATAAGTATTGAAAAAGCATGATGGATGATGATGAAGAAAAATAGTAAATAATATGCCTCTGAAGTTTCTAAATGCCTTCACATATATTATCCTTCTTATTTCTACTTTAGTCCAAAAGGTATGCATATATATTTTGACAGCTATGTTATTTTATAGCTGAAACTTAAAAGAATTAAACACCTAATCTGGTTTTCTCACTCCAGACCTCATCTTCTTCTTGCTACACTTTCATAGAATTCTCTAATTTATTTTCCTATTTGCTAAGTTGGTGTTCTTGAAGGAATCATTTTTATTTCTTTTGTTTTCTGCATTACAGCCAGATAAACTATAAACTTAGAACTAGATTTTGCCTCTAAATAATGAATTGCACTAAAATTCTGGGTATATCATACAGTATAAGATCTCATGTTTGAGGTCAGACATCCAATATGTACTCTAAACTGAAGTGGTTTTGAACATAGAGGCTTTTAATACACTGAGCTTATACTGGGTAGTCTAAGCAGTTGGAATCACTGATCACTATGATCACTAATGATGAGGTTATGAAGTCATCATTCCAAATTTATGGCTTTAGTTAGTTCCATCTAGTTGCTAGGTTGTTCTTAGAGGTGTGTGTGTGTGTGTGTGTGTGTGTGTGTGTGTGTGTGTGTGTGTGTGTGAATGCATGCACATGCATGGGCCCATACAGGAGCATCGGTTGGGCAGGGATGGTAAAGGAGTAATTTGGGGGATAAGGCATTTAGAAAAACAATCAGCCCATCTCTCTACTTGTTAGCTATGTAAGAATATTTTAATGTTTCCTAGGTTTGATCACTTCTCTTTCACATTAGCACAAATCAGTAGTGATGGTGATTTCAAGAATTTACTTTGGCAGATGACTGATTCCTAATTTGGTTCAATCACTTATGGTATTTTTACACAAAAACAATTAATAACAGTTGGAGATGTTCTAATTTAAAAACCAGTGTCTGCCCCAAAAGAATGTATTTCTCCATGGATTTTCATAATGATTTTATTATGACTAGAATAGAACACATCCTAATAATTGATGATGGACAGGCAAACGGTACATGGGGCTGAATGTGTTATGTAAATGACACTCTTCCATAAGAGGAGGAAATCTGTGTTTTATTGGTATGAGCAAAGCAAAGCCTTCAATATCTCCTTCAGGGCTGAATGCCAAAAACATGATACTACAGAGGGAGGGACTTTACAATCCCACTGAGGATAGATTCCTATGAGACTCAGGAGCTAGGAGTTTAGGCCCTATTTCTCCACCACTAACAAGAAATACCTGTGACTTGCTTCCTGGAAAAAAAATCAGGAAAAATAAATTGCTCCTTGAATAACAATATGTACTCTAAACAAGGAGTTTTGATCCTGGGGACTTTTAATACACTGAGCTGATTGTACTGCGTAGTTTAATAAACTTGTGGATTAAAATGACAAGCTGCTAGGCACTGTGTCTGTGAACACAAGGTTTTTGTCAATGGGGACAAAGATTCAGATTCTAAGGCAAGATTTGAGAATTGATGAGGAAATCTGCCTTTTCCTTTGAGGCAAGAAAAAGTAAAGAAAGAGAAAAAGCATATCTCTTCTTTCCCAGTAAAAGACTATTTCCCTGCATATCACTCCTTACAAAAGCTCACAGGCTGTCATAATCCTAAGAGACCAATGAAATAAGGAAAAGAAAAATCTGCCCCCTGGATTCTGGACAGAGTAGGGATGACTAGGCCCAGAGCATGTGGGAATGAGAGCAATAAGACAAAAATATAAAACAATCCCCTCTTCACTGGATGCTTCTGACTGTCTTCAGCTTCAGGGGCACTGACAGCCAGCCTCCACCTCTGAGATCCTGAGAAAATTAGGAAAAACTGCACACCATCTTCAGGCCCAACTTCTTCTAGGTCCTGAATTATGCTGGCATGTAAATAGGAACCAAAGTCATGAGCAGCTACAGTCTGCTGTGTACAATGTAAGTGTTCCACTGTCCTCTGACCTGCTCACCTGTTGACCCCATTCAGGGCACCTCTAGCATGTATTTGATACTCAGAGAAGAACACCAATTTGATCTGGTACAAAGGTATCAGTTGATCCAGTACAAAGGTATCAACCTAAAAATAACCAACACACTACCGATACTTCATGGAAACTTAGCTAGCTATATGGAGCTTCTGCCATGCGCCTGTATTGTGAGAGAAAGTAAATAAGAACTACCCTGGTCTCTTTACCCAAAAGACTTAAAAACAGCATACTACAATGACGCAGCCACTTCAATGTTTATAGCAGCTCAATTCACAATAGCTAAATTGTGGAACCAATCTAGATGCCCTTT
>CM053399.1:82942715-83007032 GCA_028644305.1 Xerus rutilus | reverse complement strand
TAAAGAAACTGTGGTATATATACACAATGGAATATTACTCAGCAATAAGAGAGAATAAAATTATGGCATTTGCAGGTAAATGGATGGAGTTGGAGAATATCATGCTAAGTGAAGTAAGCCAATCTCAGAAAACCAAATGCCGAATGTACTCGTTGATAAGTGGATGCTGATCCATAATGTGGGGAAGGACATGGGAACAGTGGTGGATAGCTGTTCACAGGGGTGTAAGGGAGGAGGGGGCATGGGGACAGCAAGGGTGGTGGAATATGATGGACATCATAGCCCTAACTTTATGTATGACTGCATATATGTTGGGACTCTATGCAACTCACAACTAGAGAATTGATATGTTATCCTCTATCTATGCACAATGAATCATTTACACTGTTAACATGTAAGCCTAAATAAAAAAAATAAAAAATCAAAAAAAAAAAAAAAAGATGAAGAACTACCCTGGTCTTCACAGAACAAATGAGTCAAGTACCCAACAACATTTGATTCAAGACAGAAGCTAGGTGCAGTAAGAGAGCTAGTCACCTATTCTCTGGTGGAGATGGGAGGAGGTGTGAATCAAGGGGAAGGGAGAGAAATTACCTCTGGCACTCTCATTTTTACTCTATGGGCTGAGGCAAGTTTCTTAAGCTCAAACAACATATACTTTGGCTAGGTGATTCTTTGCTGTGGGAGTTGCCCTGATTCTCATAGGATGTTTAGCAGCATTCTTGGCTTCTCCCCCCTATATCCCAATATACTGCCCTCCCCAGTCATGACAATCAAAAATGTTTACATACACTGCCAAATGTCCTTCAGAGAGCATTATCCCCAACTGGGAATCACTTGACTGATATTACCCCTTTAGAAGGCTATAATTAATTCTATGTACCCAGACATAGTTTCACTAATTCGAATGTTGTCCAGGCACTAGTTTTCTATAAATTCTCCTTCATGCACCCCATCCTGCCCATGTTAAGTACAAAAAGATGCCATCGGACTAATGGAAATGGATGAATGTGTTTTCTTAATTCTTAAGGAATCAGCTCAACATCTGGTCAAAAAAATAAACACTGATTCTGTACAGTCATCTCTCCTTATTCATGGGTTCTCTATTCCCAGATTCAACCAACCTTGGACAAAAAATGTAGTTAGGTCTACTATGATTGAATCTGTACTGAACATGTACAGATAGTTTTTGTCATTATTAAACAATACACAACATAACAATTATTAACATAGCATTTACATTTTATTAGGTACTCTGAGTAACCTAGAGAGGACTTAAAGCATATAGAAAGATGTGCATAGGTTAAATGCAAAATAATATGTTATTTTATATAAGAACTAAGATTTTAGTATTCACAGGACTCAGGGGACCAATCCCCTGTGAATACTGAGGGACAATTATACCATACACTGTATAGGATGCTGAGGGTTGTCAGATTTTATGGATTCATTTCTCCAGCTGCTGGAAATGCTACTAGAAGACAGCTTTCTGCTGTTGTCCCTTTTTAGGGACTGTTAAGGCTGGAGACATCTGCCTTACCAAAGGTCTCACCTTTTAAGATGGGTATCCTGAGTCTAATCATTTTAAGTCTATAAAGGCCCACTCATGTCAACTAAAGGGCCATGTCAACTCCATAGCTCCCTATGGGCTCTCTCGACTCCTTCATCTGCCCAATCCCATCTCTTTCCTTTCATTTCCACAGGTGTTAATCTCAAAAGCACACCCTAAGAAATGCTCGCATGCTCTTATCTACTCAGAGTCTGCTTCCCAGGAAACCCAACCTGTGACAATTCATATGGCACAGTTCATATTCCAGGCACTCAGAGTCATACATATGGTCTTGCTTCAATTCTGGGGCTTTGCTTCTATTCTCAGCCCCATCCCTTGTCAATAACTTCAACCTCATGTTTCAAAAGGTTGGTTCATCAAGCTGGTACCCTAAACAAATTCCTTGTATGCAATAATCCTTCCCAGTGAAAGTTTAAATCCCAGTAAGAAGAAAAAATAATGAGACAGTTCTTTCCAACCCTGACCTATTACTTGACTTGGCCAAGGGCAAGGGCTGTATCCTGAGCATGAACTAGTACCACACAACACACACTCTTGATTCCTGGGAGAAAACTCACTGTTCTCCTTTTGGCCCAGGAAGGGTCAGGAAGATGACACTCCACAGAGGCAAGTCTGGAGCTTTTAAGTCCGCCTCTGGTCTAGTTTCCTGTAGAGTGACTTTTAACTGCTGCTGCTTTTGTCCAATTTTAACCCAAATGTTTCACATGTTCTCTCTGACATCCCCAAATAACTGGCCCTTCTTTGCCCTTTTGTCCTCCTTATTTTCACCTCTTAGCCCAAATAGAAGAGGCCTAACAGGATACGGTTAGGAAAGTAGGCCAGTGCAGCGCATGTGAAATTTCCATTTCTGGCAACAGCAGGTCTGTTGCAAAATTACAAAATAAATCAACGTGCTCTCTGGCCCTAAACTCCCTTCTAGTGGTTCTTCTCTTTCCCAGGTCCACGGCAGCAGTGATCATCACATGGGCACCTGACTCGGGTAGCCCTGCACTGTCTGCACTTTTCTGCCCCCTTTTGTCCACTAATCTTCTTCCTTATCCCATTTACTTGGCCCCTGGGAGGATCCTGGAAGGATCTATGAACTTGATTATGTTATGCCTGGATCATGGTGATTTTATGTGATTGTGAGTTTATGCCCTTCCACAGGACATTTGTATTTTCATACCAATCCCCGAGAATGTAGAGATAAGGATTTCTGGAGTTTCATGAAACACAGAAGGACTAATAGTAGGCAAAGTAAACTTTCCCTATTTTGTGAAATGCTTAGAGTAAATCAGTTTCCACCCCTCATGACTCTGAACCATAAACTCCACCAACCTGAGCACCAAAACAAGGACTTCAACCCTTCTATCACTGTGCAAACAGGCCAACTAGTTCCTCCATTCCATGAATGGGACACAATTACTGAACTGCCATCTCAATCAAGCAAACAAATGAATTCATTACACAGAAATCAAATTTGACTGATTTTACTAAGCTTATCACTTTGGTGCCATTGGGGGAAAATAAACTAAGTTACTATTTTTTTCTTTTCCACATCTACTTCTGTAAAACCTATTTAGTCCTCACTATGAGACTTAATTAAAAATGAGCTTATAACAAATCAGCAGTAGGTAATACAACAGCACAAATTTTCCTCAGGGGCATAGAAGAATGGGCTTTTCATATTACCTCCACCATTTCTATACTCAAAACTTCATAAAGGTGTACTCAGCCAGGGCTCTGGGATGTAGGGAATCCAAAGCAACACCTAAGGAAACGTAGGACTAATGAGGAAAGAGAAGGGATAAACAGATTTTTATCAGCCTCACAAATAATTGTACTCAATTGACCAAAACTATGTTGAGAGCAAGCAAGGGGAGGAGAGTGCATAACCAGGGCTATAAAGCCCCCACATTTGGGTGCCCAGCAGAGTTCAGGTCCAAGTCATCCCCATGAAGTCCAGCTTTGGGGCAGACATACCCAAGACCGCAGTCACGTGCTAGCTCCCATTTACCCTTAGCCAACTCTGAAAAGACAAGCACTGAGTTACCACCAGCCAAGTTAACATAATGACATTGCCTTCAAAATAAACACAGACTCTTAGAGCATCAGCCTGTGAGACACACATGTGATCACCTCATGTCGTAGTGTTCAAGATTGTTTTTCATGATAGATCTTTTTGTTTTCCTCAAATAATAACTAATGAGCACACATGCAGCTGATCTAGTTGGAGCCAGGATGAAGCAATCAATAAGTTTATAATACCTCCCACCTTCTTTTATTTTTCCCTTTTTAAATTTTCTTACTTCTAAAGGTATTTATTTCAGTGCTCACCACCAGCCTTTTGCCAAAAATCTTCCAGCCATTCCTGGTGGTTTGTCTTGTAATAGTTTCTTAGAGAAAGACTCATGAAACATTTATTCCCTAACTTATTCCAAAGCCACTTACCTGTAGTCTCTGTATTTGACATCTGTCTCATTTCTGCAACTTCGCTCTTCCCTTGCCCCCATCCAGGTGACTGCTGCCTGACCCTGGTCCTGCTTTAAGCTGTGTTCTGTTCACAGTGGCATCAGCTGAAGTTTTAACTCTTGTGCTTTTAGGTTTGGGTTTTCCCCTAAGGGAACACATGTGGAAGGAAACTTCTTCCTGAAGTCTACTGCCATTTGGAGCCCTCAACACCTGAGCAGTTATTGCTCAACTCCCTTCCATTCCCAACACTGTTTCCTATATCTGCCTCACACACTTCTGGCCACTATTATACAATATTTAGTTTCTGGATTTTATGTACTTCCTGGTTTCAGTGAAAATGATATTTATGAGTGAAAAATATTTAATTAAACATTTTATTTAAGTTTCCTTGTATGGTTTTGTTCCTGGAGAAGAAAGGAGTCGCTTCTCAGCTAAATTATCATACCTATCATGACCTTACCAGAAGTCTTACCAACATCTCTTGAGGAAGACTGTATCCACAAGAATACCCTGCATTGTACAACAACTGCCTAAATCAATAAATTCCTCTCTTGGAATGTGAATTACACATAGAAAGAAAGTCTGTCACTCCATGGAGCAGAAAGTTTTACTAGGTAGAGAAAGAGCCAAAAGACAAAGGTACTAAGTGAATAGAGCATGAGCTGCTGGAGGCAAATTCTATATGAAAAAACGATACCAATTCTTATTAGGGTCTTCCTCTTACCTGCTGAGATGGGTTCTTAAGCTCTCTCACAGTCTCAGAACACATCACCTGATGCAGTCACTGTGGCTCAGAACCTGAGTTTACCAAATTCAGTATCCATAGTCCTGTAATAGCAGGATTCGGTTCCTGCCTCTCTGCCTAGTTTGTCCTTGTTTCCTTCTTGAATTTCTTTTCTTAAATAAAAGGCAATGAATAGTCTATCCTCAGCCCGTGGTACTGTCTTCAATTTGCATGTGTTTCAACTCAGGCAAATGACTGCACACCAGTTTCTGCTTCTCTTCCATGATCTGTTTTCATTTCCCATTGCCTACTGGGCCTCACCAGTATGGTCTCACTAGGAACTGTGCCTATACCCAAAGTTAAATCCATTATCTTTCATCATGTTATTTTATTAATAAACATTGTTTTTGTATAACAGTTGTCAGCTCACACCAAAACTGAGGAAAATATAAACAGCTCCCATATACCCATTTCCCCCACATATGCACAACCTTCCCTGTGAACATTTTATTGTTGTCAATGTAAATAGCATCCTGTCCCTGTTTTCTAAAGATGCAATTAAAAATCAGAGAGGAGAATAAGTACCACGTGGTCTCGACATCTCGTATATATGTATAGATCTGGTACATTACATTTCTTTTTAGTTTTCCAATTAATTTTTGAACACATCAGCCCATTTCTGAGGTTTCTACTAATTGCCTGGAGTTGTTCCTTACCTCTTTGAACATAAACACTTTCCTGGATACACAGTGCAGTTGGTGAGACCTAAGACAGCAGAGCCCTTCAAAGAAACCATTCATTCTTTCAACAAACTACTAAGTGCATGCTGAGTGTCCTGGATATAGTGGTGCTGAAACTGCAAGTGATCCTGTCTGCACGAACTTCTGTTCTGAGGGGAGATAACTGCTTTTTTTTATTGGAGAAACCTGTGTTGTAAAACCTGGGGGAAAATTATGGGCAAGAAACAGTCTTCTGGTGAGGCCCTTACTGATATTTCTCTGAGTTTTTTTTTTTTGGAACCAGGGATTGAACTCAGGGGCACTCGACCACTGAGCCACATCCCCAGCCCTATTTTGTGTTTTTTATGTAGAGACAGGGTCTCACTGAGTTGCTTAGCGCCTCGCCCTTGCTGAGGCTGGCTTTGAACTCGCGATCCTCCTGTCTCAGCCTCCCTAAGTGCTGGGATTACAGGTCTGAGCTTTTTTTTATAATCACAATTGTGTCTTCATTAGAAAGAAGTATAGATAGACTAATATAAATAAATGCAAGTGTTAGGGTTTCGATAATTTAATGTCCCTCAAAGGGCATGTGTTGAAGGCTTGTTCCTAGCCTGTGGCACTATGGGGAGGTGGTGAAAACCTTAGGAAGGGGCTGGGATTGTAGCTCAGTGGTAGAACGCTTGTCTTGCATGCGTGAGGCCCTGGGTTCGATCCTCAGCACCACATACAAAGCAATAAAATAAAGACATTGTGTTCATCTACAACTAAAAAAAATAAAAAAAAAAAAACCTTAGGAAGTGGGGCCTGGTGAAAGGAAGTTAGGTCACTGGGGGTGTGCCCTTGAAGGAGATATCAGGACTCCAGGCCTCCTCCTCTCTTTGCTTCCCAGCCGCCATGAAGTGGGCAGCTTGCTCCCCCACACCAGGAAGAACATGCGCTTTCTGGGTTCTGAAAACAATGAGCCAGTCCACAATGAGAGTCCAGAAAGGTTTCAGGGACTGATGGTACTTGGGCTATTTGGGGATAGCCTCACTCTTTGCTAAGAAGATGTTTATAGCCTTTATTTTCTGGGCTTTGTTTGCAGACAGCAGGTTTGTCAGTTCTTTCATCCACCCCCCAGAAATAGTCGATTTGTATAATTTATGGAGCAAAATGAAATTTTCCCTCTGATTTCATTATAGCAATGGTCTCTTTGGAAAAGTGATCCTGGGTGCTGTAGACCTGCCCTGCATCAGCATCTGGAATGTCTTCCTGTTGTCCAACTTCACTCTTGTCCTCAGCATTTTTTATTCTGCCATTGCTGCACATGCACTCAGGCCCAGTGGTCATCTGTCATCTGTGCACTGATTAGGTTTTCCAGTGGTTATTTCTATCTAAGGCCTGTGGTGACTGAGGATCTGGTAGGAACTGAATGCCTGGTCGATGCCTATAGCAAATCATCTGTGCTAACAGCATCTCAGCCTTGCTCGGACCACTGTTGTAGGTAAACCCTGAGATGGTTTAGATACTAGTGTCCCCCAAAGCTCATGTATGAGACAATGCAAGAAGTTTAAAGGTGAAATGAGCGGGTTATGAGATCCTTAACAAAATCAGTGCACTAATCCTCTGATAGGGATTAACTGAGTAGTGATTGTAGGCAGATGGGAGGAAGTGGGTCCCAAAGGAGGTGGGCCTTTGGGGTTTATATTGTGTCCTTGTTGAGTGAAGCTCTCTCTGCTTCCTGATGCCACACTCACAACTGCTTTCTTCCACCACACTCTTCCATCATGATGTTCTGCCTCACCTCAAGCCCCAGGGAATGGAGCCAGCCATCTCTGTGGACTGAGACCTCTGAAACTGTGAGCCCCAAAGTAAACTTTTCCTCCTCTATATTGTTCTTGTCAGGTTTTTTGGTCACAGTAAAAAAAAAAAAAAAAAAAAAAAAAACTGACCAAAATACTCTCCAATGTTCTAAGAGCCTAGAGCACATGCAGGTAGTTAGAGTGTGTTCCCACTGATGTTATGAAGTCCAGGATCAAATAGGAATGAAGTTGCCATTTGTATACCTGCTCATTTTCTCTTCCCATTCTTGCCCCCTAATCCTTGTTTATAAATTTTTGCAAGGAAAAAGTCATTCTTCATGTAAAATGGATCTGAACTTTGGATCCTCACCTTAGTCAGATTTGGAAATTGAGGAAATAGAGCTGGAAACTGCAGGGCTCACATCTTGTCTGAAGAAGGCAACTTCTGCCAGGGTCCAACTGATACCTACATCCAAGAAATACCCCAAATAGGGGTGTGAGTGTATCTCAGTGATACAGCACTTGCCTTGCATATGCAAAGGCCTGAGTTTGATCCCCAGCTGTCTGATTAGCTGAAAGTACAGAGAGCTTGTGATTGGAACATTTTGCTTTCCAGAATGGTTTCAGAGGTTCAGTTCATGGTGAACCAACTCCATTGCTCTGGGCCAATGTGAGACAGAACAACACAGCAGAAGGTGGGTAGAGGAGGAAAGCAGCTCAAGACATGGTAACTAGGAAGCAGAGATCAACATATCCTATTATATAATACTCATATTTCTTCTTGTGATGAAGTGAGTTGATACAGCACCTATATAAGAAGTAAAGTAAATGGTGTAGGCACTGACATA
Organism: Xerus rutilus; assembly: GCA_028644305.1. NCBI lineage: Eukaryota > Metazoa > Chordata > Mammalia > Rodentia > Sciuridae > Xerus > Xerus rutilus. The sequence goes on along the minus strand of CM053399.1, from coordinate 82,998,939 downwards.
ATGTAAGGCTACAAGATAAGGGCTACTTACATAAAGCACTGCAATACCACAACAGTAAATCAGATAATCAACACTAACAGCAGGTAATATATATGATGAGGGTACACTGGACAAAGGGACAATCACACCCCAGGAAGGACAAAAAAATACAGCATGAGATTTCATCACACTACTCAGACTGGTGTATGATTTAAAACTTATGAATTGCTTACTTCTGTAATTTTCCATTAAACATTTTTAGCCCATGGTTGAAAGTATATAACCGAAATGTTAGAAAGTGAAGCTGTGGATAAGAAGGAACTACTGTATTTTATTTTCCTGGTCTCTCAAACCTCACCATGGCCAGGGTATTAATGATGACAACTCTGAGGAAGAGAGTGCTAATACTTATCAACATCTATCTTCTCTTTGCCCTCCTGCACATACACCTGGATTTCATTTTCCAGTGCTCCTGGCCTTTGGGTCTGACCAAAAGAATCTGAGTAAAATTAATGCTGCTATCAGACTGACTCATAGCCACTCTCACAAGTGGTCCTTTTCCTTGTCCCCCATCTTGAAGGGGAATGGAGAAGAGCAAGTTACTCTCACTGACCCACCTTAAACTATGACATGAGCAAGAAACACATTTTTATCATGTAAAGCCACTGATGATATGGGCTCCTTTGTGACTGCAATAAAGTTACCATGATGAATACACTTTTTTCCATTATTGTAGATGTACAGTTTCTTACTGAAATTGAAAAACATTTTACATACTTGCCTTTGTCACAGAATATTATGTAAATACTTCCAGGTCTATTAATGTAGAGGTTACTCATTCTTGTTAACAGGGGTATAATAATCATATACACACATATATACACATATAAATAGTTCAGGATATCCTACACACTATATTCAATACATATTATTTAATCATTACTATAGATGAGTATTTGGTTTCAGAATTTTTACTACTACAAATGCTATCGCAATAAACATCCTTACCCATACCTATGTGTATTACTGACACTATTTTTTGATCATTTTCAATAAGTAAATTTGCCAAAGATTGCTTGGTTTCTCTGGACTTCTTTCTTCAACTCAGCACCACTTTCAGTTCAATCTAAAGGCAATCCCCATCAATTCACTGTTCACAGTTTCATCTCCATTGTCATTCACAACCTTTGTTCAAACACCTACTACTTCTTAACTGGATGATGGGAGGAAAATGAATTTAAATATATATATATATATTAGTTTTGGAATGCAAGATGAAACAAAATTAGTAGTTTTTGCCAACACCACCAATCTTTTAGACACTGTGACTTCCCTAAAGAGGAATACATTATGCAACTTTCCCCAAACTTATTTTATTACAATTCTTTTTCATTGAGCATCTCACATGATAAGTGTATAAAGCAGTTTAGGAAGTATTATTCTGTATGACTCATCACAACCAGTTTAGTGTATTTTGTTCTCATTTTTAAAAAGGTAAATTTATATTACATAGACATAGTCATAAATCTCCACTTTGTTCTTAAGAATCATAATCGCACATATCAGTTGAAAATTATTCTTGAGAAGTCATGGGAGAATATAGTGAGTAATACTGGAATAAAATATATTAAAATTTTATTCAACTATGGTGGGAACAGGGATGGAAAGGAGCATATAATTATATACAATAGGTCCTCAGTGATTAGATTTCACCTGCTATGTAGAATTATAAGTAATTAAGTAAAATACATTCAGTCTGGCTGTGTCTACATTACATCACTTCAGTCACTTTAAAGGGGAAAAATTCATTCAAGTTGATTGTATCACATAATATATTTAGGAGACACGTGGACTTTTAATGACACTGATAAGTGATATAAAATTTATCCCTTTCTTTCACAGCAAAGATGATAGGTATGCCATCCAGTTGTTTTCTAGACTTTTCTGTCCTTTCCTTAGAATACTCTGCATTTCAAAGAACTATCCTAGGCATCTAGTTCAACTGATCTTTGAAAATGTCTAGCCAATGGGAGAAACTGGTAGAATACCAGAGAGAGGAGATGGGGAGAAGCCAGGAAACTGCCTCTCTCTTCCACCTTTGGAAGCATGTTTAGCAGGTGTTTTCCTCCATGCTCAAGCGAATACAGACAGTCCCTCCTTCTGAAGTTCTGCATCCTCTAAATCACCCCTTATCTCCATCTATCTCTTACTAGAAGTTCCAGCCTTCTGAATGTAAGCAAATTTTCTCTCACTGCCTTTGCTGTCCTGGGGAAGTAATGGCCTTTTGCTATTGCTAATCTCTGAATTATCTCACTTTCTCTGCTTAATGCTGTCCATCCCACACCTTACCAATGCTTTTTAACTAATTTTCCTTTTATGAAATGCCCAAATAGTTACTTTCTTCTGACTAGGTCATGAATAATATAATGGAAAATGGAACAGGTGATGTATTAGGATATTAGTAGAGAGTCAATGTCATGGCCCATGATATTTTATCAGTAGTACTCATTAAGTGTGTCTAGGATGATCTAATGACTCAAATACACACACACACACACACACACACACACACACACAAATACAGAGTAAAAGATAATGCATTAGAGATCAAGGAGAGAAAAATTAGTAAAGCTTGTCACTGGCTCAGAATGGCCATTGTATATTGATAGTACTACCAAGGATCCTAGTATAGTAAAAGAAAGCTGTCTCAAAATAAAATAACCACATTGGTAGTGAAGAGACAAGATGACAGAAATCTAGTATACCATGGTAACTGAGTCAGAAGGCTTGAAATAGAACTCCAATTCCTGGACTTATTAGATATGGGACTTTGGGAAAGATTCCTAATTCTCTTGTGCTTTAGTGTCCTCATCTATAAAACAGGAGGACTGTTACCATCTACTTCAGAGAGGTGTTGTGAGAATTGTGTGAATTAACCCATGTGACATCTTAGAACGTGTATGGCACAAAGTAATTATCAAATTATTGTCAGGCTTCAGCATCATCATTCTATTGATTATTATTGTTAATTCTAGGCTACAGAGCTAGTAAGAGTAGCTAGTTTATTCATAGAATTCAAATCCATAAAGTGCTAGTTTAGGCACAGAATCCAAATCCATAAAGAGAACTATTCCTGTGTGAATCAGAGGCCCCTGAAATAGGTCTCTCTCGCTCTAATATTCTTAGAGGTGAAAATTGCCTTTATAAAACATGAAGACATGTATAATTTTACTCAGATATTCTTAGTAAGCTTGTTTCATATTGTGAAGAAAAGGAGGAGGTTGGCATGCTATTCCTCCAAATTTGGAGAAAGGTTGAATCAGTTAGAGTTGCAAGACCCTCCGTAGGTAAAACAAAGAGGATCTTGTTCACTGTAGTAAACATTTATGTTATTCCCACAAATATTTCCAGTTTCCATTATGTCCTGACCACTGTATTATAGAGTAGGGCCATATAGCCAGATTTGGCAAAGGAGTTTTGAGGGGAAGATATGTGTCACTTGAGGACAAGAATGGAAACCCTCTCCCCATTCCAAGCTCTTTTTTGCCCTCCAGCACCACAGCCAGCAGTTTTGAAATGGTTGCTACTATATCTGTCTAGGTCTCTGAGTGACCATCATGGTGGAAATGTAGCATGATGGATAAAATTTCTTGTGATAAGCCACTGATACTTGGAGGCTATTTATTATCATACTATCACCTAGTCTATCTTGCTTTATAAATTTTAGAACTCAAAAATAAGGCAAGAAACATAGGCAGAGATCATTGTTCTATGAGCCATAAAAGATTCATCCCACCTGTAATTATTTTTGCTACCCAGTGCTTTCTCCACAGTAACAAGTAATAAGCCTTCTGCATTAAAATAACCTACAGGCATGTCTTCATGGTAGAAGAAACGAAGTAATTGAGATTTCACCTCACACAGTAGGAAGGCCTCTAAAATGACAGACCTCGGGAAGCAAAGTGGAAGATGATAGGAAAAGGAACATAGAGGCAATGTCTGGGGCCTTGGAAAAAATAACATGGCAAATTTTTCCCAAAGAAAAATAAAGAGTAAATCATACTTTTATGGATATAATTAGGAAAAGCATTCCTGGCAGGAAAGACAGGCATGAAGGGGTGGAGCAAGATTGCTTAAGTGATGACTTCTATCAAATATTTAGGGAACAAATTATACCAGCACTCTACAATCTTTTCCTGAACGTAGGAAAATAAGGAGTATTTCCTAACTCACTCTAGGAAGCCAACATTACCCAAATACTAAAATCAGACAAAGGTATATGAAAAGACTACAATATCCCTCATGAGCATAGATGTAAAAAAATCCCCAACAAAATACTAGCAATCAAATCCAACAATATATAAAAATAATTATACTTCATCACCAAGTAGGATTTGTCCAAGATATGCAAGGTTGGTTCAATAGTTAAAAATCAATGAATATTAAAAAACCAATTAATATAATTTATCATATCAATAGGCTAAAAGGAAAAATCATATAGTTATATAAGTAAATTTAGGAAAAGCATCTGAGGAAATTCACCATCATGATAAAATCTCTCAGAAAACTAGGAACAGAAAGGATTTCCTCAACTTAATTAAAAACATCTACAAAATATCTATAGCTAACATCATACTGAATGGTGAGACAATAGAATTCTCCCCTTATAATCAAGAACAGGCAAGGATGTACCCTTAGCACTCCCTTTCAGCATCATATAGAAGTACTAGCTAATGCAATAAGAAGAGAAAAAGATATAAAACATATAGATTGAGAAGGAAGCAAAAAAAAAAAAAACTGTCTTGTTCACAGATGACTCAATTGTCCACATAGAAAGTGGGTAAAATCCACAAATAGATTTAAAAGCTATATATGAAAAGCACAACTAGAAATCCTTTACAAGAACATTTAGAAAAAATATGTTCATAACATATAGATATAAAAAGACTGGTAAGACCTTAAAAGGACAAAAAAATAAAGTGACAAATCTGCAATTAAATGTTACAATTAAAATTTCTGAATAACAAGACATCATAAACAAAGTGTAGAGATAGACATATCCTAGAATATACTTGTAATAAATAAAATCTACAAAGAATTATTGTATAGAACATATAAAATATATATATATATCTGTATGCCTGTATACATACTACTACAAATTAATACTTGAAAGGCAAATAGATTACATAGAAATAAAGCAAATATACATGCAATTGCAGGAAAAACTTAAATAATAAGCATTGAAAATTCAGTTTTTCAGAACTTCAAAGAAATATAAAATTTTAAAGAGAAAAATAATGAGTACCAAGTATTGGCAAGGATGTAAGAAAATGTTACTTCTCATGCATTTCTGGTAACCATGCAATTCATTAAAATCATTTTGAAAAGCAATCTTAAAACATCCAATAAAATTTCTCTACTAAGTGTATACCTCAGAGATACAAATGTAGATTTTTTAAAAAAAGATATGTGAAAGGACATTTGCTATTTATAAAAATGAAAAAGTTAAGAAATGGGTAAACAAACTGTGATTTATTTATATAGTGGATTAGTATCTAATAGTTAAATAAAATATATCCTCTTCAATAAGTTCCAAAACACAACACTATTTTTTAAAATAAGCAAGTGAACAATTGAAGTTAGAATTTATCAGTAAAAGCTGATCATCCCTTATTTGAAATGTTTGGGATCAGATGTGATTCATATTTCAGGTTTTTGAAGAATTTTTAAATATTTACATCTACGTAAAAAGATACCCCAGTGATAGGAGCCAAGTCTAAACATAAAATTAATCTATGTCTCACAGATACTTACACACATAGCCTAAAGGTCATTTTATAATATTTTTAGTGTGCCTACATTTTGACTGTGATCTGTCACATGAGGTCAATATGGGATTTTATACTTGCGGAATTATACTAGCATTTAAAATGTTTCAGGTTTTGGAGCATTTCAGATTTTAGATTTTGAAACTAGGGATGTTCAACTTGTATGTGCAATTACAGGCATTGTATACAAACTTTCATAGGAATGACACCATTTCTCAGTAGTAGCTGTTTCTAACACTGTAGGAAGAAAAGAATAAATTAGAATGTTTTAGTGGTACTTGTCATATATTATTTATTTTTAAAGGATATAGAGAAAAATCCGAACTGAAACAAAGCAAAATGGTAACACAATTTAATCCTGTGTGGTGGAGGTGTTGGGCTATATTATTTCCAGTACATTTCTGTAAGTTTGAAATAATTCTTAAAAACTTAATTTTTTATAAACACAATGGTTGTTCATATTAAATATATACTAAGCATCTATGAATCTGCAACTTAAAATGGAAGTTAAAAAACTTACAATATGCTTTTAACTATATAGTGCTCAATACATTCCTTGCATATCCTGTATCCCACCACAAAAGGTAACCATCATCCTGAATTCCAGGTTTCTCATTCTCTCATGTTCTTTATTATATAGCTTTATGGCATCTCTACATAGTCACAAAACATTTACTTCAAATTTTAGCTATCCAAGTTTTACAGAAACATTGGTGTTTTGCCATTAAGAAAGCCTCAACATCTTTCAAAAGATTGAAATCATTCAAAATATATTCTCTGCCCACATGGAATTGAATTAGATTTAATAATAAAAAGATAACCAGAAAAATTTCCAATTGTGTGGGAATTGAACAATATAGATATAAATCATGACTCAAGGAAGAAATAAAAAAATTTTGAACTGAATTGTGACAATAAAGATATTACATATAAAACATAAATACTTATAAAACATAGTTAAAATGACTTTAAAGGAAAGTAATATCTTCATATGCTCATATTATAAAATAAATGTAAATTATCATTTAAGCTTTTATCTAGCCTAAAAAATAAAGCATAATCTAAAAAAATGTAGAAGAAAGAAAATAATAATGATAAATTTATGAGTTAGAAAATAATACAACAGAAGAGAGCAAAAACTCAAAGGTTTAGAAAAATAAAACTGACCAACTATGAACAGGAAAAAGAGAAAGAAAACCAAAACTTATCAGCAATAGAAATGAAAAACAGATGTAACTTTAGATCTTTCAGATATAAAAAATACATATATATGTAGAACTTTACAACAAAAATTCACATTTAAAAACAATAGAAGTTTCTCAAAATTTAGAAAATACTAAAGCTAAGAAGAAAATAAACAAAAAAATTTAAATCTTGTATCTATTTAAGAAATTTGACCCCTTATTTAAAAATCTGTCCATAAAGGAAACCTTGGACCCAAATGGCTTCTCTGGTGAATTCTTCCAGCCACTGAAGGAAGCAATGGCCCTGTCTCACATATGGTCTTCAAAATATTAAAAAAAAAAAATGACTATAAAGCTTTAGGAGAACATTTTCATGGTCTCAAAGTAGTCAAAGATAGCTTAAACAGGATACAAAAGCATAAATCATGAGAAAAATTTTTGACCAATCAGACTCCATTCAATTAAGTTTTTTTCATTATCATAAGACTCCAGAATAAAAGAACAATTCACAGATAAGAGAAGATATCTGCAATACATATATCTGGAGAAGGGCTTAAACCTATAATATATATTAAAAAAGAAAAAAGCTATTTTTAGATTAAAAATCCAGTAGAAAACCTAAGTGAAAATATTGAGCAAATACTTTACATATGAGAGATATTCAAAAAGTCAATTGACAAGAGACATAAATGGACACTTAACCAAAGAAAATGTACAGATGGCATATAAACACATGACTGGGTGTTTAGCCAACAGAGAAATGCAAATTAAAACTGGATGTGATACTGATACATACCTACAAATGGCTAGAGTAAAAGACAGCAACAACAACAAATGCTGGCAAGGATGTGGGGAAACTTGTACCTTGCCAGTGGGAATGTGAAATAGTACAACTACTCTGAAAAGCAGTTTGGCAGTCTGTTACAACACGCACTTTTAGGCACTTATCCAAGGAAATGGAAACTTATGTTCACCCAAAACCTGTACACAAATGTTCATAGCAGCTTTATTCATAATAGGCCAAACTTAAAAACAACACAGATGTCCATCAATGGGTGAATGGCTAACAAAACTGTAGAGCTTGCAAACTTACCACTAAGGAGTAGTGTTCTGAGAGGAACTCATGAGGTGTCCCTCAAAAGGCTGTCAGTTTCCATAAAAATTCTTAACATAGAAGGCTATCATTAGGCAAAACACCCTTTCATTAAATGGATTAAGATAGTTACGGGGAAAGACATCTAGAAATGACAGATAAAAAAGAACATCATACGTTGGCAAAAAGCAAATGCTCTAAACATGAAGTGTGAACAATCAATACATCTCCTTTATTATATTTTTGGCAGCAATGGTGACAGTTCAAAGCAAGGACAGCAGCACAGGCATGAGTATCTGACATCCACAAAATGTGAATAAGTTGAAAGCTTAGCTCTGTCACCTTTAACGAGTGCTGCCCTCCTCCCCCACTTCCCACAAGTCTGAGCCTCAGGTCTTTGGAGAGCATTTCCTTCCCTTCATAGGATAATGGGAAGATGTTTTTGCTTATAAAGTGACTACAGTTCTCTGGAAAATATTAAAACAACAGCTGTAAATTCACTTGTGGACAAATGAAAAAGTTTTCTTTGTTAACTATTATTTCAGAATAGGGCTTTCTGCATTAAAGAAAAACTAATGAAGGAAAATAAATTTGTTCTATAAAATGTCTCTGAAAATTCTACCTCAAATTGGCATTTGTTGACCAGCAAACTCAACATAAAATTTTAAAAATAGATACAAAGTTGAATCCTCAAGATAGCAGAAAATATTCATCCAGAATACTAATTACCAATGAAAAAGATCCTTCTTTGTTGATGGTTCCTAGGTCAGAACATATTTTCTAGCTCCCCTTATTCCCCACCCTGACCCCAGTGACCATCTGGATATAAGCAAATAAATTTCAGAATGTTAGCACTGGAAGAGACTATGGAAATAATTTGTTCCAAAAGGAATGTAAAAGCCAATAAGTTACAATATCTACTGTTCAGACACTTGCAAAATTAAGGACAGAGGAAAGCACATGTAAAAAAGTTTTCTAATATCTTCATGCACGCTAAATCTGAGCCCATTTGAAAAACAGACTGCAGTCAGCAACTGCAATGGCTTCAGAGCATAGTTTTGGAAAGCCATTGGCAAGGTCACTGCTGAGACAAGCCCAGACATAGTCATTCTCCAGTCATCTACAAAGAGCAAAACAAAGCTTAGATGTAGGTTGAGCCATTTCATCTCTTTCCTCAGCCTCATGAATTCCAGGTCACCTTCCACTTTACTCCCAGACCTCCCTCTGTAAGGACAGTCAGCCTACATTTTGCCTTAGTAGTTGATGAGGAGAATAAGCATATGCAGACGAGAAAGTCATTAAAAAAAACTTAAATGAAGCAAATTATATTCCATTCATGTGTGATTATGTCAAAGTAAACCCCACTACTATGTATAACTAATAATTCATGTATAACTAATAAATGCAAAAATCAATGTATAATGTACTAACAAAAACATAAAAAAAACTTGCTGGGAGCAAGTACTGGATTACACAATAATAAAGCTAATCACTGGTGGTCCTAAGAAGGGGAGGCCAGCTGTAGGAGTGCTTACTGCTTTGTGGAGAAGGGACAACTCAGGAGGGGGTTAAACCCTAAGTCACTATTAGGTGGAGGTTAGTGCCACTTACATCTCAACAGTAAGTTTGGATGAAGACAGGTGCTTTTTTAAGGTATTACTGATCATGCCATTGCTTCTTACTTTGTATAAAGAGACTTTAAAAAGAAGCATTACAATATCGATTGTTGTGTGTCGAACAGAAATTTTTCTGCAGAAATTAGTGTTGGCTCTAAGAGCAGAATACCAAAACAAAAAAACCAAAACAGCAAGTCCACATCCTTCTGCGAAACCCCCTCCCAAAATGGGGGAGAGCAGTGCAAAGTTTCAATTCACACTCTTTTGTTTTTGATCTTGGGATTTACATACGAATGAAAAACATTTGTTATGGCTCGTTTATTCTTTCCGTGAATATTTACTGAGCAGCTGCCATATGTGAGACACACCCTGTGCTAGGTGCTAGAAATGTAGCTCCAACAAAGCCCCATCCTTGTGGCTGTTGGAATCCAAGAGAAATAGAGATGAGTACTAAACCAATAATTATACACTTGTTTATTAACAGATGGTACAAGTCTAGCTGGATCATTTGAAGGTAAGGAAAAAAAATTGAGGCTGAGAGAGAAAGTGACTTTCTGAAGATCAGGCAGGGTGATGAGTCAGTACAGCATATGGTTGGAAGCACATGCTCTGGAGTGAGGTGGGACCTAGGTTCAAGTCCTGACTCCACTCTCTAGGAGTGGTAGAATATCAGGAAAGGAATGTTCAGTGTCTCTATATCAGAAAGACGGGGAAAGCAGCTCTACATCTGGGTTCCTTAGTCATTTGATGAAGAAACATATGCAGGGCACTTAGCACCTGGGAATGGACACTTGTCATCCTGCCATGGTGACAGTACTATTGTTCCATTTTCTTAACAGCAAATCCAGTGGTTTTATCCGTGCACCCCACTGCCTTGATTTTATTCCATGTTTTCTTTTTTTTTCTCTCTCTCTCTCTTTTCTTCCTAAACAACCAAAAAAAAAAAAGTTTCCTGGAAAGTAGGTCAGATTTTTGCTAACTCTCGCTACTGCAGCTTTTAAATGAAAGAGGGGGCACAGGAAGCTTTTGAGCAGTTCTGGGTACCCATCTAGGCTTCCAAGAGGATGACAAACTATTTCCCTGAGGGTTTATTTAATTTTGTCCCCAGGCTTGTTCATAATTCTGACCATCTGGTCCTGGAGGCTTCTCTATTTTTAATATTTCTACTTTGGGTGTTTTGCTTTTTTAACCTATTCTCAGATTAGTCGCCCCCTTTCAACCACCCCCACTCTTTTCAACAACCCCTGATTAATTTTCCTTGATTCCTCAGTAGGACACATTTACTGTAGCCTGTAACTTTGATAAGCTCATAACTAAAAAGCAGAAGCCTCTCAAGCTGTTTGAAAGGTCATAGCAAAACTGAATTTTGCCCTTGATACTCTTATTCAACAAGATCACTGCAAGGGTGGTCATGTTACAAATATGGATAGCATTTCATGAAAGAAAGTTTCTTCCATAAAGTCCATAAAAAATTCAGTCTTGTCAGTGTTGGTCAGATAGTTTTAAAGAGAAGCTCAGCTTGAGCTGTTCATTCAAGGTCTTTCTAGGCCCTCTGTTCTTATAGGTAAATGACATGATGTAATCAGAGAATGACCCGTCTGCGCCAAGGCAACCCCTCATCCTTGCCTGTGGCTCACTGACTCACCTCCCTGGGGCTCCATAGGATTAATATGTAAGACAGATGTGACTTCATGAGAAAGGGGTTGGAAGGAGTCCCCTCCCTTGGGTCCGCAGGCCCCTGTGCTCATTTCCACCTGTCCCTCACCTGCATACTGTCATTGTGTCCACTCAACTAACTGTTCCCCTCATGGCCTGTGATTGATTTGTGCCCCCAGGCAGGGCTTTAATAAATGTTTGAATAAATGATAGAAGAAAAACAAGTTTTGGAAATATGAGAAGACACTGTGAAGACAAGGGGGAGAGGACAAAATGGAGACCTGGTGGTGAAGGATGACAGGGAAATGAGGGGTTAGCTGTAAACAGGATCTCTAAGATCAACATAGATCATGTACACCTCCACGAGGTGTCCTCTTACCAGACAGCATGTCTTTTTCTTTCTGCTTTCTAAACTTCTTTTAAACTTTAGTCTTTTATTTATTGACATCCTAACTGCCAGATTGGCAATAAACAGAGTAGATATTATTCCCATTTTGCCAATAATGAAACCTAGGATCTGAGCAGTAATAAAAACTTGCTCAAGATCACAAAGGTGGTAAATTTACTGAAAAGAATCAGACCTTCTGCCTTCTGATATGGTGCGCAGCATCCCTCTGCTTTACTCTGCTTATTTTCTGAAGGGTACAGATCAGTGCACACTATGAAAAAGAACATAAAATTTGAAGCCAGAAGTCCTCCACTCAAATCTTGCTTTTACCAATTTATGATGTTGAACAATTTTGTTTTCCAAAATGAAACAACTTATTGTTTTTCTCTAGATTTACATAAGGTTTACCTTTCTAGGACATAATTTGAAAACTCATTTTGAAAAACATACTAATATATGATAAAATACAATATTCATTTAACTACATAGCTGAGCTGTTAGGAAAGTAGGGGGAATTCTCAGGAGCCAAAGTCCAAATATGAAGCAAAAAACCAGAGAAAACAGCCAGTATGAACCAATGCGGATACAGTTATCATGACAGACACAATGGATGTGGGGTGCTTTGTCAGTCTCAGGAATTAGGAAACTTGAGCTTTATTATCCAAATGAAGATGGTGAATGATATCCTGGACTCAAATGCAGCAAAGAGCTGGATTTAGAGCCTCATGTGGTAGAGAGGAGGAGGAAGTGAAGAAGTTTGTAATGAAGGGAAATAAGCAATGAGGAAGATGAAGAGATCAAGGTGAAGACAAAAGATCAAAAGCAAAAACAAGGGCTGGGAGTATAGTGCAGTGGCAGGGCACTTGCCTAGCATGTGCTAAGGTGAGAACCTGACAGTGAGGGAAGAGATGATGAACGTATGGGCTACAACAAAAAATAAATAGAAAAGAACTCACCCCCATCCAGGAAGACCACAGGAGGTTTGTACACTGGTATTTGTGTACTAAATGGGAAATTAAAAATCCCTTGAGTACCTGCTACACAACTCCCCTCATGCAGCTTTGGTAATTGAATATACATTATGGTCAAGGTAATCTCAAAACAAAAAATTATTGCAAAAGGTCACTCTTGGATGTGGGTACCATTCCATTGGAATAGAAAACTCCTTTGAGGAACAATTTCTAGGAAGCCACATAAGATTCCCATAGATAAAGTCCAGGTAAAAAAGAGCTCACAGTTAACAAACAAGAAATGATTTTCCAGCAGTGAGCCACAAACTCAAGAGGTAAGAGGAATGAGATTTCTCAAAACATCAGGTGCCCTCAGATAGTCCTTAGAAGAATAATATTTAAAATAGATAAAGAAATCAAAACTATTAGAGGAAAAAAATTAGAATGCATATATACATATATATACACACATATATGAGTACATAAATACACACATATACACAAATACACACTTATGTATATATTTCTTATGTATTATATATTTTATATATCTGAAATATATATAACATACATATAATATATATATACACATATATGCATATATTTCAATGACCACACATTAAAAAGCACTGAAAAACCTCAAAGCAATTTGCATTCTTACCACCCACAGTACTTTGGTTAACACACCTTTGCATGTATCCTTCCACATACATGAACATATATGCTCATTCTCTTAACAATAGGTCATAGGAGCTTTTTTATGCCAATAAATGTTATCAAATCAGTTACATTTAATTTATGAATACAGGATATACAAAAATTAATATAATTTCTAACATATAGATGTACATACATTAACCAATACACATAAATCGATTACCCTTTCCTTGTTAGATTCTAGTTTACTTCTATTTTTCCTTTGGCATAAACAATGTTTTAATAAACATCCTTATAAATAGTTTGTGTAATTTTTTCTTAAAATAAATGTCTTTAAGCAAACTTGCCAGATAAAATGGTTCACACATTCTCAAAGATTTTGATATATATGATAACTGACCTCCATAAAAGATATATTTAATTTGTACTCACCCTAATCTTATATGAGAGTTTCTGTTTTCTCATACTTTTGTCAATACCCAGTATTGTTCTTTCTATTTTCTGTTAATATAACAGGTGAATATAGTATATTCTATTTAGGTCCTTCTTTTTTGTTTGTTTGCCAATGAAATTCAAAATACTTCAGTATGTTCATTAGTTACTTTATGCTTCTCTTGTGAGTTGTTTCTTCATACCTGTTTCATTTAATCTCTCTGAGGTTCAACATACAAGGTTGTGAAATGGCATTAATAAATCCCATATATTAAGGCTGAAGTATAATTAAATGTCAGAAAAAAACACTTTAAAGGAAAATATAATAGAGGGTTTATTTATTAACTTAACCAGTATTTATTTAGCACCTGCTATGTGCTATGTTTAGTGGAAGAATATAATTTAACAATGGACTGTCATTCAGCTATATTGGGTCTCAATGATTTTGGCACCCTCAGTGGATAGGTACTAGAGGCTGTCAAGGATCAAGGGTCTGCATCTAAGGGTCTGCAGAGCCTTCCTGACATCCCTTCCCCCATACTATTCAGGCTGGCTTTGTCGGGTACCGGTTGCCACAGTGTCCAGTAGCTATGAATTCAGGGGAAATGAAAAGCATGAGCAAAAACATTGTGGGTCTTCCCTTCCCTCCATTTATTACAATTATGGAAGACTCAAAAACAATTATGGATTTCAGAACCATCATTCTTGCTGCTGATCAAAGGATGAGTATTGGGTGGAATCCCCGTCTCCTGGGAAATTATGTTTCCAAGAACAACCAACCCTGTTGTCAACAGACACTATATTCAAAGAAGCATGGTGGCAGCTCAGTTCAGTAAAGGAGATTCTGAGCACATCAATCAGAGAGGGGGCAGGCACAAGCCTTAGGTGATTCTCCTGTCAGAGTTTTCTAGTTCTTCGCTTACCCTTGTTACATGCTTGTGACTGGATAGGAATCTCTCTCACATGGCTGTGGATTATTCCATCATAGTATTTTTAATGTCTATTTTAAAGAAACGCAAATAGCTGCTATTTTAGTCTCCTAGTAAATGTACATTTTTCTCCCTCAATAGAAACAAGACTGGCATTTTTACAGCTTCAGGTTAGATTATGTTTTCTAAATAATAACCCCACTTTAGTCCCTTTCTTTGGTGCTTTCCAGGATAAACTCAAAGTTGAAGTAATGAAATAGAAGGAACAGCAAGAAGAGTAAAATTTATCTACTTTTGATAGAGTATTCCCTTTCCTAGAGAAATGAATAAGTACTTGTGCAACCCAAAATAGCAATTCATGGTGTTCCTCTGCTAAACAGACCCTTACCAAAAGCATTCACCCTAGAAAGAAAACCTGATCAGTTCTTATTCTTCACTATACTCTGCCTAGGACAATCCATCAGAATATACTGAGCACTAGACAAAGAAGCTGTAGTGTTCTAGAAAAAGTGCAGTTTGGAGCCAAGAGACTTAGGTTCAAGTCTCAGCACTACCACTTACTGACTATGAGACTTCAGGGACATCACTTAAGAGGTCTTTGAGCCTTCAGTGGTCTTATCCACAAAAGAGAGAATTTGGGAGCTTAAAATTCTCTAAATCCCCTTCAGTGAATAAGAACTTGATATGCTTTGCACAATAAGACATACAAAAGCAATATAAGACTCATGCTTTTCTTTCCCCAATGAAATATACTGGTATTCAAGACATGTTTATAGCACTCTTCCCATATACCAGATACTGCATTCTGTGCTGTAAAAACGAAGAGACATAAAACGAAGTACAACCTAGAAGGGAAAATAGATTGAGAAGAAATTTCAACAGAAAGAAATGACTACTATAAGAACTCATTTCATATGACAGAGATTCAGCATATTGCAGAACTTACAACTTACAAAAAAGGATGGGGTGGTAGAGCTCCAAAGTTCAAAGAAGACAGTGTTCACGAGCAAATCAATGGTCTTCACATGTATGAAGTATTCCATGTGAGGTGACAAATGACAGATAAAATTTAACTCCCTTTGATCATCTTTACTAAAGCATGTCTTTGACATAAGAAAGGAATTAAGATGAGATGTTAAAAATGAAAGGAAGGGAGGGAGGGGTACAAAGAAGGGAGGGAAGGAGGAAAGAAGTTCAACCCTCACATAGATGAGTGAGAACAGGAGAGTTTCTGTTTTATCTCCAAAAATTGTTCCAATTCCTTTCTCTAATGTAATAAGCCAATGCTATTCTTTTTACTAAATATTTACTAAACATGAATCAGGTGATGAGAGGAAGAGGTGAGCCTGACACTCTTGTTGGAAGCAGAGAAGTGGCCCTGGTAACTGCTCAAGCTCTCTCCCCCTACCCTTAAACACTATGATGCTTTTTAGAAAGTGTTGAAATAATAAAAGACTGAGTGACCCTCTTACTCAAATTTCTAGGCATAAGTAAAATAAGAAAGTTTCTCAAGTTGATCCTAGCACTAAGTGCAAACATGAAAAAGAATTATTGGAAGATAAAACTAGTCAATTCAATTTTCCACACACTTACAGTGGATGAAACTCAACACAAGCTCAGTCACAGGGCTTTCTTCTCCATTGCATTGTCAATATCATCTTTCTCACAGAAGCAACAGCTCATTTTTCTTAAGAAATTTCACCTTCACATCACCCTGTGTTTCTCTGAGAGACCCAGAAATTCAAACATGTGTCATACTATTCTGACCTCAAGGATTCTACTTTTGGTTTCCTTGCCTGCTGTGAAGACATGCCCTCAGACTGCACACTGACTTTGGATCCTGGGAAACTTTAATCTTGGGTTGCTCAGAATCTTTGGAGAGGGGATAAATGTACTATATTTACTCCTTTGACTTATGCTTTCTGTGGTTCTTCAGTTTATGTTCTTTCAACACTTACAATCAGTCAAGCTATAGTTATGAAGCACTTACTATATATGAGATACTGTTTTGGGTTTTGCCTTCATAGAAGTTTCCCCACACAAACTAAACAATACAAAAAGAAGCACTGCTGTACAGAATGAAAACAATAAAAACCTGAAATGATAAGGTGTTTACCTATTTCCATAGCATAAATAATCACACAACAGCCAACTTCAACCTACTGATGTGAGGTCGCTGAAGACAAAACTGGAAATAAAAATAAAAATTAAATGCAGTGTGTTTTTGTGGGTAAGTACAAGCAAACTTCAGACCTCTAAACAGGCCAATAAAATAAGCATTTAATTTGTAGATATGTGATATCACAGAAAAATAAAAGATAGTAATTCCTGATATTTATCAAACATTTTACACACACACACACACATACAATGCTAATTGCTGCATGTTCATAGTTTCATCTAATCCTTTCCCTAACCCTCTGAAGTAAGAACTATCATTATTCAAGTTTTACAGAAAAGGGTATTTGGTCCAAAATATAACTTGCTCAAACCCAATTGCTAGTAAATAATGGAACTGGGATACAAACCCATATGAGTCTGGTTCTAGAATATGCATTTTTAGCTTCTATGTTCTATTGCCTCTCTTAGAAAGCATGCTAGTTTGGGAATACCAAAAAGGGTATGTGAGCAGATTTGGAAGCAGAGAATCAAATAAGTCCTCTAAAAGGCAGGCACAGCTGAAGCCTAAAAATTAAGAATCTCTGTGGCAGAATTCCACTTCTTCTTCCTATAGGTATGCTGATAGACCACATTTCTCAGTCCCACTTATAATTTTAAGTAACTATATGTTTGGTGTGTGTGTGTGTGTGTGTGTGTGTGTAATGTGTCACTTTCAGATCTGGTGTAGAGATTCTTCATCCTCTTTCCCCGTGGCTCCCCTGAATGAGGGCATTCCTACAGATATATAGGAGAGTGACCTTGTGGAGTCAGAAGGAGCTTGGACCCCTGAATGACATGAAGAAGACCTCTGAACTAGAAATGCCTTCACTGAACTCTGAAACACATGAGAAATGCACTCTCATTGTGTTAAATATTTGAGAATTTTGGATTTATCTTTTACAGCTGCTAGCTATACCTTCCCTATTGCAAAGAGTGGGCAAGAAAAACAAGGCTGAATAAAGGTAAGAACAGTTTTCCAAGCTGAAAGAACAGAGTGACTCAGAGGTTAAGACTATGTTCAAAAACTGAAAAAGGGTTCAGTAATTTGGAGCATAAAGTAGGAAGAACAGAGAGGTGAGATATCATGCTAGAAAAGTAGACAGAGCTATGACATTAAAAGTTTGAAGCCATGTCAGGGACTTTATATTTTATCCACAAAATATAGGATAGCATTACAAAATGGCTCACAAAAATGGAATTCTAGGATAAAATGCATGCTATAGAAAGCTGCTTCTGGCTGCAGAATGAAGAATGGATTATACAGGACCAAGACTAAACCCAGGGAGATGGACTGAGAGAATAACAGGGTAGCCCGGGGAAAGAATGGTAATAAGCCTGGCCTCACAGGATGGTAGTAACATTGGAGAAAGTCAACAAACATGATAGTTCTTCAAAAATTAAGTCTGTAGGCCTTCATGTCACAAACACTAGAAACACTGCAGATACACAAGCTACCACAGAATTCCCTACCATCACTTTTACCATGACAGTCTGTTACCAGACACAGAATCAAAAATATGAACTAGCCCAGATACAGCATGGATTCTACATCCATGAGTATTCTCTTAGTTGCAAATAACAGAAACTAACTCTAGCTAGTTTAAACAGA
Organism: Xerus rutilus; assembly: GCA_028644305.1. Classification (NCBI taxonomy): domain Eukaryota; kingdom Metazoa; phylum Chordata; class Mammalia; order Rodentia; family Sciuridae; genus Xerus; species Xerus rutilus. Next base: position 82,980,455 of record CM053399.1, on the reverse strand, counting down.
TAGTTATTTATGAAAGCATATTAGGTCATTCATAGGATGCCTGTGAGAAACAAGAAAAAGTTGTTGTAGCCATGAATAATGGCAAAATCATATCACAACACTCTTCTATTGGAAACATCACTTCCCCCACTGCTGGCGTGAGGCTCCAGAGCTGTAACTCCAACATAGCCAAAGCTGGGCACAGCACTATATGCCTGAAATCTCAGACACTCCTGTTTCAGAAATCAAATGTAACTGCCACCATCCCTGCCACAGTGGCTTTCCCCAAGCCACCTCTTTTTTTGTAGCACTATCTTCCAATTCAAATTTGGCCAAAGTATTCTGCTTGCAAGCATCAAAGCCACATGCCTAAACCTTAGCTATAAGGAAAGTTGGGAAAACAGATGTTTTTGTCTGTAGTGGCCAGTTACTTTGAAGGAAGTAAATTTCTCAAACATGAAAGAATGCTCAAAGACGCCGGGTGATCAAAAAAATTACACATGTTCACCTGGTCACTCTCCAGGGATAATTAGGGCTCATGTATTAATTAGTCATTAAAGGAAAGTATTGACAGGGGCAGGAACTCAGAATGGTCTCAGGTATAATGGACTTATTTTAGAATAATCACAAAACCAAGAAGGAATAACAAATCTAGTTGCTTCCTTCAAAACACAAGGTATACCTTTAATGAATGTATTCCTCAATGTTTTTTAAAATAAAATAACAGGAATGGACTATCAAAAGCAATTCTGTATAGAATCCTTTCATAAAGTAAATGATTAACTCTCAAAGTGTTAAACCCTGGTAGACTTATATTGGTTTTCTCAAAGTAGATTGTGAGTATTCAATAAACCAAGTAGAAAGAAAGGGATAGTGGTTATCAATGATGCAAAGAGTGCCTGGTGAAGGATAAGGTGTCTGAGGTTGGAACCTATGACCTGGTTGAATGAGAAGAGGTTATATGAGGCCCCTCTGGCCAAATGCAAAGGATCATAGAGGCCCTGGAAGATCCTGCTCTTGGAAAAGAGAACAATCCTATCTAAACTGAGTGATCATGAATTAATTCCAAATACTCTTCAACATCTGAGTCATGACAACACTTCTTTTTTTTTTTCAATTTTTTTAAAAAATATTTTATTAGTTGTTGATGGACACAATGTCTTTATTTTATTGCTTTGTATGTGGTGCTGAGGATCGAACCCAGGGCCTCATGCATGCGAGTCAAGCACTCTACCGCTGAGCTACAATCCCAGCTCCTTTTTTCAATTTTTTAAGTCGTAGATGGACACAATACCTTTTTATTTTTATTTATTTATTTTTATGTGGTGCTGAGGATCGAACCCAGTGCCTCACATGTGTAAGGCAATTACCTATCACTGAGCTACAACCCCACTCAAGACAATACTTCTGTATCTCCTCTATGTACAAAAGTATTGGGCCAGAAGCCACTACTGAGAAGATGGAAAGTCAACCCAGTTCCTGTTTATAAGGAGCTCCCATTCCAGGTAGCATAATTATAAAACATGGTAAATATATATATATATAACATAGAGAGCAAAGAGGTGATTTGGGTCTAGAAGGAGAAAGTAATTCTGGAAGAAACTGAATCAGCTAGAAAGAGAAGGTGTTATCTGAGCTGGGTTTGAAAGATGAGAAAGTAGAATAGGCAAAAAGTCACTCTAGTGCAAAAGTACAAAGTTGCAGAAATGTAGGGCCTGGCTGCAGGTGGCCCCGAGCACTGCATCAAATGCACTGGGTACTGTGACAGGGAAGAGTGAGGGGCAGTACAGGTCTGGAAAGGTCAGCCAGGACCTGATAGCTAAGTACCTAGAATGGGTGATATCCCAAGCCCGGACACATGTGAGAGTAGAAGAGATAGTTGTGATGCTGAGAGCACAGATATAAATCAGGACTTCCCTAAACAAACCAAGAGGCATGGCCACACTGGCCTTCAGTATCATATAACGACTGTTTCTCTAAGTCAAGGGGAGTCAGCAGATAGTTTAGAACCCAGTGGTAGCAGGAATCATGACTGTGAGTTAGACTGTACAACAGTCGGAGGAGGAGAAGACCATTTTAAGAGTGATTTCAGGGGGAAAAGGAGTCCCTGGTGGGGCATATGACCTGATAGGGATAGGGATGAGAGAAAGGGAGTTATAGTAGGTATTGCATAAGGTGGATCTATAACCCTTGGCTAAGTTCTGTCACATATGTGAGTCAAGTATAGGATAAAACCCAAGCAATTATAGAGCAGGAACTAATAAGAAACCACTTCCACAGTCTGAGTCCTCTAATAATGAGTTGTAATCTGTCTAGACTTAGCCACTGACTTCTAAATCATAGATCAAAAGGTCAGACTTAACCACAGAAAACTCTCCACATTGTACAAATTAGGAGTCAGACAACTAGATTTCCCATCCAAAAATATATTTTACCCATGTCAATCACCACTACCTGAAATGTCCCCATTTGTGGCAACTCCTCTGGATTTTAGAGACTACTTTGGATTTCACTGGTTCTTTGCTATAATTCAAATACCCTTAGAAGGGAAGATTCCTTAAATTCTTATCAGTCTCCATTCAATTATACCTCTCTTATCAGTACTCTCTTATCATACTTAGTTTCTTCCTTGCATTATCCTTAGAGAAGTAAGTCTTTGTTCATCTTTCTCTCTCATCCTGATCTCTAATCTTTGGAGGGCAGAGACCATGTCTTATTCATCTTTGGCGTCTCAGCAACTGATCCTGTGTCTTGTATACTGCGTAATAGATGTTCAATGCCAGCTTTTCCACTCAAGTGCTGTGAAACCTAAGACACAGTCAATTAACCTCCTGAGTTTCCCTATCTCTAACCTATCTAAAAATAAAAGCATTAAAATCTATTTCTCAAGTTGTTAGGAGGCTTGTACTAGAACATATCTGGCAAACTGTAAATCATTATACAAATATAAATCAATATTTGCAAGCATCTAGAATAATCCCTGGCAAGTAAGGGTGTGTGGATTGGATGAAAGAACAAGTGTGCAGCTCTTTCATAAATTTCCTTTCTTCACCCCTGCCCCAGAAGGGTCTGAAGTTCAGCAGGGGCCCAGAGAACCAAGCCAAGGATAATGATGTTGGCATCACAGATTGGCATATTTTTTTCCTTTGATGCTAAGGCCCTGGCTCCAGAGCCTTGCTGTGCCCTGGCTGCTGTGATCTAGCTCCAGAACATTTCTCAATGAGGAACACTGGACATTGGCACTGTTGGACCCCTGTTTCTCATAATGTCTGCCTCCTTAGGCTGCCTCCTTCCTAACTCTTCCCAGTTAGGATTTACTATTCATGTGTCAGCTGTGCAGCCCAATTGCAATCTATTACTTTCATTTGCTGGTTTTTAGTTATTTATCCAGGTTTCTTCATCTGCTTCTCTTTGAATCTGTTATCTAAATATATATCTGCTGAGCTCAAATTATTTTTACTTCTTTTCCTTCTAGCTCCCCAGCCAATTTTGAAAGCTGCCTCTCTAAACAGTCAGTTTATAAGTGGGTGAACTGGAACATCTTTAAGCAAAGCTCAGTCTCATTATTTTTGTAAACCCCCTCATTCCTTTCCATTCTCCTCCCCAAAAAACACCAACTCCATAAAAATCACGTACTCTGTAAGGGATGTGGAGACATAATGAGGCAAATCATGGAAGATGTGGTTGGTAGGATTATTCACAGGAGCAGATGGCAGGTCTGTAGAAAAGCATGCTGGCACCAGGGATGTCTCCTGAGACAGGCAGTGCCCACCCCTGGAAAAAAAGGCACCAAAGCAGTTGCTTGAGAGGAGTGACCTTTGGAGGAACAACTGACTTTGGAGACAATGTGGCTACAGAGGGCACATGTCAATAGCAGAGAAGATGCTTCCATCATCACACCACTTACATGGGTTGCCACTGGGAAGAAAGACAGCACCCACATGGTGTCAGAATCTTCTTTAAGAGTATCTATAAACTAAGGGTAGGTGCAAGGGTGGCTACATCCTAGCTCAAGTTAGCTCGAAGACCATCTGTTACCATTTATCTGGGATAGAGATAGTTAAGAACTTAACCAATTATGAAGAAAATTGTTTAGTCTGATTTGGGAGATTTCCTCCCTTTCTGTTTTAGGAAATCATCTGCAATACACCTATATTGTGTGTGCCCAAATCCTGGATAAAGATCTACAATCTGTAGAAACTTAAGCATTGGTTTTCATAAGGCTATAAAGCAATTTTTAGGTCTGATTGCCCATTAACTCATAAAAACTCCATCACTACCACAATAGCAAAACCAGACCATAGTGAAATACAATATTTTCTAGAAAAACCAATTTGGGTCTAAAATAAAGGATTGGGAAGAACCAGCCAGTGAGAGGAAGTGGGAAATCTGTTTCTGGAAGAGCAGCCCGCAGGATGAACAGTGCTTAAACCCTGGATATGGATTTTTACACTGATAGTCAGGAGAGTTCCACAGATGTGCAGGGGAGCACAGGCATCTCTCTGCAGCAGTGAGGACAGTCCTGCCTCTCAGCAGAGCCAGAGCCTGAAGGGGTTTGGGAAACAGCCCAAACCATGCACAAGTATTTGAAAGAATTTCACTTTCAGAAATGAAGGAGAATTTAAAAATCCTTTCTAAAAGAAAGAAAGAGGACGAGGAGGAAAGGATGATGAAGATGAGGAAGAGGAAGAGAGGCAGTGAAGTGGGGGGGGCGGTAGGCAGAGACTTCATGTTTTAAACCCCAGCTCTGACATGGGGCAAGTTTCCAAACATCTTTAAACCCCTTTCTTTATCTTTCAAAAAAGTGTGGCTGCAAAACACTGAGGATTAAGTATGAGAGTATTTGTAAAACATCTCATACGCAGAAGGACAATGGAGAATAATGAAAACAACGATGACCGATAACAGCCACAACATTGATGGATGGGAAAGGGAAAGAGAAAGTGTGGAGAAGGGAGAGGAGGGAAAATAAATCAACCAAGTCTAACTTCTTAAAAAGGCAGGGAGCAACAATCTCTATAAGTCAAAACCACCTAAAAAGAAAAAGCAAGAGTAAAAGACAGAATTCAGCCTAAGAATTATTTTTAACTCAGTTTTCTCCTAAGAGTAAAACAAAAAACTCTTAAAGGCTCAAAAAAAATAGATGAGTGCTTTACACATTGGACGATATACCCCTAGCTCTTGAGAATGCCCCCAAATGTAGAATTCCTTTTATTTTTTAAATAGCAAGTTTGCTCTATTTTATGGATTTTCCAGCCCTTGGGTTCAATTCTATCCCCAAAATACTTAATGAAGACATACAAAGTGTCAGGCATTATACTAAGTGCTAGGCACCCAAAAATAAATGTGTGGGAAAAAGGAATTTTTGACTTGGAGGGGGGGAAATAGATTGATAGTATAGTGCTAAGTGGTGATGTCACTAAATCGTTGTGAAATACAGTGGGAGTACAGGCAATAAGGTAGCAATTACCTGCCTGGAGGATGCAGGGCTCTTCACTGACAAAGCAGCAGCATCTGCACTGGCCCTAGGATACTGACTAGAAATGGGCTCTGCAAAGAGAGGGAACAGAATGACCAAGGGGCGAGCAGGTGTCCACGTGCCACCTCTTGGATGCTTGGAACCTCCATACCTAAATGAGTCGGCGCTTTATACTTTCCTGCCCTCTAATTCTTGAACAATAACCCTTGACAAACTTGACCAATGTGTGCGTTCAGAGGCTACAGTCTTGCTCTTCTATGGAAAATTGGCTGGTTCAAATACTTCGTATGGAAATGCTCGTGGGTATTTGTGATATTTTAGTAGTTGCCTTCTGGAAATACAATGCACTGGTCAGAAATAATAACTTCAATAGTGGGAATTTCCAGCATGTTGGTACGTGAAAGTCAGGGCAGGCGTAGAAGAAATGGATCATCGGAAGCAGATCCACATTAGCACCAGCAGGTAGACATGCTTCCCAGCACTTTCCTGATTCACAGCTATATGTGAGCAGCTGCTGTAAGAAGAAAATCTATCATTGATTCTAGACACCCAGAAAATGGATATGAAGGGTAAAGATTTTTTTGTCTGTTAAAATGTATGTTCACAAGTCCCATATGGGGAAAGGAAGATTGGGTGTGCTTGATGTGTTGCATGATGCTCAGCACTAGGATTTACAAATGTGTTTTACTTTTTCCCCTACTGTGATGGCTAAGGTGTTACTAGCAGCATGCCTAGTTTTGGGTGAGGATACTTGGTGAAACCGTGATTGTAAATGTGGTGTTCACAAAAAGCCTGGCATCTTTGTAAGTGAAGAGCTATTGTGATGCCAATGCCCGTGCTGCAAAGTGGAGTGGCAGAGCTGAAAAGCACAACAGAGCTTATCTCTCCACTCCAAGAGTGTCACCCACCAGGCAGGAAGTCGGCTAAAGGTTACTTGCACTTAGAAAAATCTTTTTTTTCTTTTTTCCTTTGGTACTTGGGATTGAACTCAGGGGCGCTTTACCACTGAGACACAACCTCACCCCTTTTCATTTTTTATTTTGAGTCAAGATCTTACTAAGCTGCTTAGGGCCTCCATAAATTGCTGAGGCTGGTCTTGAACTTGAGATCCTCCCGTCTCAGCCTCCCAAGTCATTGAGATTACAGGCATGCACTACCATGCCTGGCTCTTTTTTCATATTGATTGTGAAAACACAAAGGGATAGAAGTGATATTTTAAATGGGAGAAAACTAGATGTTTGGGACCACTTCAAACATATCATGACTAGCAGGAAAATTTCAATCTAAATAATAAGCAAATATATATTGAGTACCTACAATGTGCAAGATGACAAGAGGTATAAAAACTGCATCTCCCTTAATTCTCTCTCTTAGAGAATTTCAAATGAATTGAGAGGACCAGAAAACACAGGAGTCAAATGAAAGTTAATAAAGGTAATTGTCTCCATACAGTGGAAAGAGTACTGGAGAAGTAAATAAAGACCTGGATTCAAGTCCTGGGTTTTCCCTAGGACTTTTTTGGTACTTACTTGCTGTGTGGCCTCTTGAATGACTCATTTGCTCATATATAAAATAAAACACTTCAAACACATTTAGGATGGAAAATAGATTTCAAGTTTGGTGCTGACTCTAACCAACAGTAGGAACTTTTGGGAACCTTGTGATGATATGGATTCTAAAATTATACCTGGACTCAGTGGAAAAAGCGTTATTTTATTTATTTTTATTGGTACATAACAATTATACAGAACAGTGAGTTTCACTGTGACATATTTGTACATACACATAACGTACTTTGATCAATTTCATTCCCTGGTGCCTCTCCTTTTCCTTCCCTCTTGCCTCCCCTCGATCTTCCCCTTTACCGTATTTGTCTTCCTTCTATTTTTGTGAGATCCCATTTCCCCCCTTTTCCTCTCTAACTTTCACATATGAGAGAAAATTTATGCCTCTTAACTTCCTGAGTCTGGCTTATTTCACTCAACAAGATGCTCTTCAGTTCCATCCATTTTCCTGCAAATGATGTAATTTCATTCTTCTTTATGGATCAATAAAATTGCATTGTGTATATGTACCACATTTTCTTTATTTATTCATCTGTTGATGGACACCAAGCCTGGTTCCATAAATTGGCTATTATGAATTGTGCTGCTATAAACATGGGTATGCATTTATCTCTATAGTATGCAGACTTAAATTCTCTGGAGTAAATACCAAGGACTGGTATAGCTGGATCGTATGGTGATTCTATTCCTACTCTTTTGAGGAATCTCCACAATGATTTCCATAGTGGCTGTTCTGATTTACATTCCCACCAACAACATATAAAAGTGACATTTTAAATTAGCAATGACTATTTGAAATGATGGAGGGAGAGAACCATGTATATGCCATCCTTTTAATTAGATCATTATAAAGATACTTTTCAGCTTTAAAGGGAAAGAACTAGTTCATTTTCAATCTACTCACATACATTTATGGAGTGTTTTCTGTATGGTTGACACTGTGCTTTGCATTAAGATAATATGAAGCTGTTATGGTACAGACATGAGGTGTCCCCCAAAGCTCATGTGTGGAACAATGCAAAAAAGCTTAGAAGTGAATTGATTGGGTTATGAGGGCCTTAACCTAATTAGTGCATTAATCCCCTGTTAGGGATTAACTAGGTGGTAACTGTAGGCAGGTAAGGTGTGTCTGGAGGAGCTAGGTCAATGGGAACAAGTCTTTGGGGTTTATATTTTATCCGTGGGGGGGAGGGAAGTGCTCTCTCTCTCTCTCTCCTTCCTCATGGCCATGTTCTCAGCAATGTTTCCTCATCACACTCTTCCACCTTGTTGTCCTGCCTCATCTCAGGCCCTGAGGAATGGAGCCAGCCAGCCATGGACTAAGACCTCGGAGACTGTGAGCCCCAAATAAACTTAACCTCCTCTAATTGTTCTTATCAGCTCTGTTGGTCACAGCAGTGAAAAAGCTAAGTAAAACAGAAGCCAACCATACAGACTTTGCAATAAAAAAGTTCACAGTATTTTAGAAATATAGGTCAATATTCACCTAAAATATAGTATTATTAAGTAGGTATATACAAAGGGCTACAGAGTAAAAGAGATGGAACTTATACTCAGGTAAGTGACTTAACTTGAAGGATGATTAAGAACTTATAGACAGAATATGTGTCAAGAGCTGGAAACGTATGTAAAGTGTTGATCATGTTTAGGAAATGAGAGGGAGCCGTGCATAGGCAGAACATCAGTGTTTAGTGGCAAGTAAAATGAAATAAGCAAAATTAGATTAGGCCAGTTTGATACATGCTTTGTAAGCAATAATAAAAAGTTTGAACTTTCAGAATATACTTATAGACAAGAGGGATTCATCTAACATTTCTAAAATGATGGTTAAATACTTGGCCTTAAAATGCAAGTATTGCATGTCTCCAAAGCCAGAGTGAAAGCCAGACTGGAAGTATGGTGGGGGTTGAAGTTCCATATCTGAGGCAGGAGTCCCAGTTAGGAGAATTTTGTTAAACCTCATATGAGAGATTGGGCCAGGATTAAAGCCAGGGACACAATAAGGTTCTATGGGAAAGATAAGGGTAACATTATTTTTTTTTAAATGTTTATTTTTTTTTTTTTAGTTGTAGGTGACAGAATATCTTTATTTTATTTTTATGTGGTGCTGAGGATCGAACCCAGTGCCTTATGCGTGCTAGGCGAGCACACTACCACTGCGCCATAATCCCAGCCCCAAGGGTAACATTATTAACAAAATAAGTATAAGAGAATTTCAGGAATAGGAGAGGCAATAAAAGCTTGGATGATCAGGGAAGTCTTCATGAAGAAGGTGAAACTGAGTTGAAGCTGAAGGATTGAGTGACGGGTCCCCTCTAAAACAGGCAAATGGGGAGCAATGAGATCTGGTCAGAACCCAATCTACACAGAATTTACTCCTATCTCTTTTCTATTAAACCTCATGCTCTTTAAATTACATTAGCAGGTAAACCAATATTCCCAGATGTAGGTACTGCAGAACACTAGATCTTCCAGATAGTACTAGATTTAGGGAAATAAAGTTCTTTATAGTTAATTAAGTTAAAGGACATTTTAAAAATGTTTAATAAGGTTCATTTCTAGAGTACCTTTCAGAGCCTCTAATATATAATGTGCATGTGACCCTCTGAGAGGGGGATATAACATAAACTTTCTCCCAAACCACAGGATGCTGTGGCCAGGGACCCCCATCATGGAATGAGTGACCCATAGAATACAGTTTGGTAGCACAGAACCAATCATCTGAAAGCACTTGTAGAATTTTTTGAGAGAAGACCTCCCAATTTGAAGGTACCTAATATACTTTATTCTTATCATTCATTGATTTCCTACAAATAAATACTTTTTCTTAAGAGTTTTCTAAATGAAAGCGATTGGATTTCAAAGGGCAGTAAACCGCGTGCAGAGAGAAAGCTCAAGGAGAAATCAGTGAACAGAAGGAATGAGTTGCTAGGGAGGTGACTGTGACGAAGCACACAACCACTGTGGTTAACAACACCTACAGAGGAGCTATTTCTAGAGAGAAACAGGGACTGGAGGAAAGTGATAAGAGGAACAGGAAGCCAAGTGTGGGATGAACCAAAAACAATAAGGAGGACTCTTCCTGTTCCTGAAAATTCCTGTACAGGTTTTCAAAATCCGGTTTGCCTTTTGCTGTCACCATCCGTTATTTCTCAGTACTGAGACTAGTTTTCATTATCAGTTTTCCACATGCAAACCTCTCTGGGCTGTTCATCAGAATGGCAGATTTGGGAGAAGAGCTTGTCTTCACATTCAACTTTTTAGCAGCCATGAGAGTTCTGTGTCCAAAGCCAGAGCCAGCTCCCAGGGCTCTCTGAAAGGATTAGAAATAGGCATCCCCTCAGGCAGGCACATGGCTTGCTAGGAGCAGCACCTTTGTAGAAATTAGTAAAAGGAAATCCTTTCTCTAAGCAAATAAAACAGTATATGGCTTGAGGGCAGAGCAAAAACTGAGTTTCCATTCCCAGCTACCTTCAAAACCTGTCACTCTTGTGCAGGACATAACCTCAATAATTTGAGAGAGTAACCCTGTCTGTCTCACCTGTCCCATTTTCTTATTATGGCAAAAATGTAGTCTTCCTTTTTCTCCTAATCAGAATATCGTCACCTGGAGACTTAGAAAACCGTGACTAAAAAAATGTACTGAACTAAGAGGAACATTGTTTTTTTGTTTTTTGTTTTTTTTAGTTCCAGCTTTGCCACTGACTGGGTAATTTCATCTCATGGGATTTTAGTATATTACAAAATCTATCATAATTACTTGTAGTACCTTCAATCCAAGCTATGAAATGTATCTCTTTACCTCTTGACTATGAGCTGGTCTCTGACTTTTTTTGGCTAACAGAATACTTTAGAAGCAAAGTCCTGAGTCTGGCACTACAAAAGCTTTGCACACTTCCATTCAATCTCTTAGAACCCTATACAGCCACCATGTAAACGAGCTCAGGCTATCTTGATGGAAAATGAGAGATCATAGGGGAGCAGAAATCAGCCATCTTAGCTGAGGCTCTCTTAAACCAAATAGTCTTTAGCTAACCTAGCAGCTGACTACAGATCACAAACCAGCCCAGCCCAGTTAGAGCTGAAAAGTCGGGCCCAATAAGGTAGCCAAGCAGCAGAATTTTGAACTAAATAGGTAACTGCTATTTTTTGCCCTAACAAGTTTTGAGTGGTTTGTTACATAGCAATAAAAGATTGATGCATGGAGCCATAGCCTTTTCATTTGCAATTTGAGAGTTAATCCCTTAAGATCATCTTAGTTAGAAGACTGTATGGTAAAAATAGATTGTCCAACCTAGTTATCACATACTATCTCCTGGGTCTGTTGTTGTTATTGGAATTTCCAGGAAGGAAGGGGAAGTTGATAAGAACACCCTTCAAGGTTCTTTCCAAGAATTTCATTCTCTACACCTAGATATATATAAAAAAAATCTGGGCTTAAGTAAACAAAGACTTTATTTAAAAGGAGCACGGCAAAAGTAGAGAAAGGAGCAACTGCAATAAGGAGATTGTTGTAGGGGATACTGCAGTAGGGAGAATGCTGTGACCATGAGACCTACGGGCCTCTCCAAGGCCAGTCAGAAGAGATTTTCTTTTTATTGAAAGAGATTAATAGATGGGTAAGTAGAATGAAACTTTGGCCTTCTGAAACAATTGATCAGGAATATTTTCCTTGAAGTTATTCAATGTTTGGGACATTAAGGTTGGGCAATATGTTAGCTTAGGCTGATGGTGGCCCCAGGGAAGAAAAGAGGCATAACTAAAATTAAATCAAGGTAGCAACCATTTTGTCCAGAGTGGTCAGGGCATACAGATAGCTCAATTACTCATTAATGAGACAAAGAATGGGAATTTGGAGAGTTTGTGTCTGCCCTTGTCATAGGCAATAGGAAAACAAGGACATGCGTGAGTCTTATCTAAGACATGGGAAACAGAAATGTTTTAGAGTAAACCATCTCCTGAGACAGAAAAGTGTGGGGGAGTGGTGTTTATTAAACATCACAGTTTTCCATGAACACACACAGGTGCCTTCCTGCTATAGTATAACATGGTGAAGAAAGAGAACTTCCTCTTCTTACAAGGACACTAATCTCATCATGGTGGCCTCATCCTCATGACTTCATCAAAATTTAACTATCTTCCAAAAGCCCAAACTCCAGTTACCATAACATTCAGAGTTAGGGTTTCAACATATGAATCTAAGGGAGATAAACCATTTATTTCATAACAGTATTATTAAAATGAAATAAATCCACATTCATATGGACATGTGGTATAATAATGTTTTTTAAAAATCAGTTACCAATTTATTTCAACTGAATTGAATTGGAATCTATAACCAAAAAATAAAATAAAAAAAAATTCCTTTATGTATCCATTCCAAAGTGTACAACTTAGAACAGACTATCCTTGATTAATGTTGATTAGGGGAAAGACATAGACAAAGCAGATAAAACACAGAATCTATCCTCAATATCTACCACTGAGCCTGAAATATAAAATACTAACCCAATGAATACAACACAAATATTGAGCCAAAGCAACAACTTGGTTAAACAGATGATGGGTTCTCTGAAGTGCATGGTATACAAGTGTAGGTTAAAAGTATTTTACAGGAGAGTAACAGAAGGGAAGGTGACAGAGTTCCATATTCACTGTTCAAAAAGTGCACTTGCAAGTTAATGTCTATAAGCAGAGATAGCAGCCTTCCAAAGGAGCTTAACATGATTCTCTTTAAAGGCTGATCTTTGTTCAGATTGACACATGGAAAAAAAGATCTTTGAGTACAAGGCTTCATCTCAGACGCAGGCAAATGCTCTGAAATAACAGCTGAAATGAAATCCATTGATCAGTGTGTATAAGAGAAATGGAAAAAAATCTCCCAACCTGAACACGACTTGGATTAATGCTAAGTCCTGGGAAAGTTCTATGGGAGAGGAGAATGTGGGGCTGGTGTATGCCTTTATTTGATTACTGTCTATGAACCTTCCCCCAAGCTGCTAATAATAGCATACCCCAGAGTGGATGTTTATAATGTTAGAAACAAAATTTTAAGGAAAGAAGAGTACTATGAAACCCCAAATAAGTATTGATTACTAAAATTGAAAGGACACATTTAGAAGATGGAGTTGGTCCTACCTTTTAGAACACATGAGCTACTTATTACGTGACAAAAATTTGTATTTTGGCCATCTTTGCCGCCATTGATGCTTGTTAAACTCATTCCATAAAATTCAGACATCCAATCTTTCTGTCTTTGGCCTAGTATTCTACTGGGTCAAAGTAGTCTAAACAAAAGGAACATGGAACCTTGGCAATTGCCCTACTTACTTGGTCAAAATAGAGAATGTGGTAATTTCAGGCTGTAGCATAGATTTTTTCTTTCAAACTTGAATGGCCTGCTTTTATTCTCTACATTAATTAGGCTAGCCAATTCACCAGGTTCACTGCAGAGTAAAATTATAATAAGTATGTGTACATACTTGAATTCCATATGTTCAAAAAGTAAAAATTGAAACTACTTTAGAATAATCTGTAGATTCAACAAGATTTATAGAACTTCAATGGTGATGGATTATAAATGAGGAAAGTTACTGTTTTACCTAAAAGTGTTAGGGTAGACTACTCAACATTTTAAGGTTGATATCATGGTAGATAATCATGGATTCTCCACATATCCCTTAATGTTAGAGGTAGAGGACCCATTAAAGAACCCCATCCAGAAGTAATCCCCTATTTCTATCATTCTTATGGAACGTTTCATAAACAATTTTATTACATATATGGGTTGTAACACTAAGCGTCTTCATTCAGAAATACAAACTAACTCTGGCTGATTTAGTCAGAATATCTATTTAAGAATAATTGAACAGAGTTAATAGAATTTCCAGAATCAGACCTGGGGGTTAACAACCAGGAATAATGCCTGGAATTGCCCACAGAACTGTTCTGGGGACCACATGCATCACTACTGCTACTGTCACATTCCAGAGATTGCACTTTGAGCCCACTGCTGGCCCAGGCCATGGATGTTGAACTTTTCCAGCTGCAATGCTGTCTGAGGAATTAAGAATTGTGAAAACCATCACCAAAAGGATTTACCTCATCTCGGAATCTTTCCATCCAGGGGAATTGTACCTAATTAGCAAAGACCAGATGACATGGTAATGCCTTAGGTACAAGGTTGACTAGTGAAGTAACTGGAATGTTCAGGTTCTATAGAAGCAGACAGGTCCTATCTTCCACCAAGACTCAAGGTGAAAATTTCCCTGGACACAGGAAGAGGGTTTGGATCCTCAGAAACCGAAAAGAATGTCCATGATTCATTATATTAGCACTGTTTTATCATCCCTACTAGGCTGATAATAAGACCCAAGAAAGGAGATCCCATATTATATATCTTTGTATCATCAAAATCAATGATCATAGTGTCCAAATTTCTAAGATCAATTACAACTAGTTGTATGAACATAACTGCAGTATAAACATTTCTAGAAAAGGAAATTAAAAAATAATTAGATTAACAAACATATTCCATTTCATTTGTGCACTCACACAATATAGTCTGTCAAAACTACGAAATACAGGCATATGAAAATATTGAGTACCTGAGGCCATAAACTCTTTTTAATTTGGCAGTGTTTTTTTCTGACTAGTTTCTCTCATTACCTGGACATTTCTCCATCAAAACCAAATGCTCAACAATCTGCCTATGCTTATTTTGCTTTGTTTTATTTGGCTTTTCTTAATGCTTGGAAGTTACTGTGATTTTGGTAAAATTTGAATCATGGTATCTTCACTAAAGTTGGGATATAATTTCTTGGAAATTGGACATTTCAACTAGGATTTCTCTGCCTCAAAATTTATACTTCAGTTAGAAATTTTCTCCAAGACAAGAAAATCTATCCAAAGAAATTTACAAAATTTGCTAAAGCTTAACAAAAGGAAACTCAGTTTCTAAACTGTAACATCTAATTGACCAATATGAAAATATTCTTATATAACTAAGATGTATCCGTTAACACCACTCAGAGATTGGTAATTTTTATTCCAAATAAAGATCTGTATTGATAATCAGCAATCTAGCATATACACATGGGCATTCAGCTCAAGCAAAATGTGTCTCTGTGACTCATCTGCAGAAATCAGGTCTTCACAGCATTTCTCCAGTGAAGATCACTTGCTCTAGTATTGACATCATGGAAATCTCAAAGATCCTCAAGTTCAGTATGAGTATCCCAAGTAATCTCAAACTACTCAGTGGAGAAAGCAGTCATAACCCAAATCCTCCCAAGAGAGTTGTCCAAAATTTCTTAGGAGCCACATCTGGGTATTGACTTGCATCCTCATAAATTCTGAACATCATTTGAACCTAACCAGGTCTTTCCAAAGAGACTTCTGACTAACACATTCTATCTACTCCCCAACACAACCCTGGGAAAGGGTAAGAGTCAAAGGAAATAAGTCATCCAGTTAGTATTACATGTCTACTTTGTGTTCATCTCTGTTCTAAATGTTCTGAAGAGGAAGAAAAAAAAAGTTGAAATCAATATTCTCCACTCTTCGGTGCACACACATTCTCTTCAGAAAGACCAAAGTAATACGGAGGATCCTGTCAAATTCAAATACTAAATGGATGACATGGGCCAAAAGAACACAGGCAGTGAGTACATTACTGAAGGGGCAGCAGTATGGGTTACACATTTTCTTCCTGCTTAAGGTCATACTTGAAGAAAGATACAGAACAGATTTTCACTTATTACATAGATGGTATCAAAGAACAAGCTTCCAGACTGCAATTTGTGGTTCTAAAATCAAAGGCTGCTGGCAGGCAAAGAATATATTCCATGAAAAACAAGAAGAAACAAAGTACACCAGGATCCTGAAGACATAAAACAAATGACCAAGAAATATTGCCTAGGTAGTATTATAGTGGAATACAGTGGAAGTACAGGAAGAAAAATAGTAGATTACAGATTTCCCCCCAAAAGAAATTAGTAAGATAAAAACTTAGAAAGGAGATTGAATGAGTATTAGTTTCCAGAACTGCCATTACAAATTACCGTAAACTGGATGACTTTAAAACAAGATAAATGTGTTCTTCCTCAGTTCTAGAGGTTAGAAGTCTGATATCAAGTTCTCTGCAGGGGTGTTGTCTACTAGAGAATCTGAGGAATAAAATATACTATGCCCTTCTCCCAGCTTCTAGTGGCTGTTAGGAGTCCTTGGCATCCCTTGACTTGTAGATACCACCCTTCAGTCTCTGTCCTTGTCTTCAAATGGCCTTCATTGTCCATCTTTATCTGGTGTTATAGCCTGCATATGGGTGTTTGTATATGCACATTTCCCTGTTTTTATAAGTACAGTCATTGTTTTAGTCAGCTTTTTCATTGTTGTGACTGAAAGACCTAACAAGAACAATTTTAGAGTAGGAAAAGCTTACTGGGGGCTCACAGCCTAAGAGGTCTCAGTCCAGAGATAGCCAACTCCATTTCTCAGGCAGAACATCACAGCAAAAGAGTATGGTAGAGAAAAGTAGCTCAAGTCACGGCCACCATAAAGCAAAGAGAGAGAGAGAGAGAGAGACTCCCCTCACCACAGATGAAATATATACCCCAAACATTCACCCTCAAAGACCCACCTCCTCTAGCCATACCCTATCTGCCTATAGTTACTACCTAGTTAATCCCTATGAGAGAATTCATTCACTGATTATGGTAGGGCTCTCATCACCCAATTATTTCACCTCTAAACCCTCTTCTATTGTCCCATACATGAGTTTTGGGGTATATCTCACATCTAAATCGTAACAGTTGTATTTGATTTAGGATACACTCCAACCCACTATGATCTCATATTAATAACACATTCAAAGTCCCTATTTTGAATAAGACCATACTCATAGGTTCTAGGCAGACATAAAATTTATGGAAACACTATTTAACCCAGCATAGTAAACTACATAAGAGTGAGGAGCCTAGGGTTATAATATTTGTTATTGTAACCCCAGCACCTAACAAATGGTACTGATATTGTATTTATTATAAAAATACATGTATAGGGGCTGGGGTTATGGCTCAGTGGTAGAGTGCTCACCTAGCACACGTAAGGCACTGGGTTCTATCCTCAGCACCACATAAAAATAAAATAAAGATATTCTGTTCACCTACAACTAAAAAATAAATTAAAAAATACATGTATATATGTACCTGTATATATTTACATACATATTTATATACATACATATGTAATGATTAAAAGAATTGCCCTATATAACATTATGAACTAATAGGCTACAGGTATCAAATAAATTTTATATTTTAAAAAATAAAAATATGCTAAAAATACTACAGATAACAGACTGGGGTGTAGCTCAGTGGCAGAGTATGTGATCAGCAAGTGCAAGGCCCTGGGTTCGATCTCCAGCATCACAAACATTTTATATCTCCCAGCAGCTCAGGAGATAAGGCAGGAAGTTCAAAGCCAGCCTCAGCAACTTAGGCCCTAAGCAGCTCAGTGAGACCCTGTCTCTAAGTAGAAATATAAAAAAGGGCTGGGGATGTGGCTCAGTGGTTAAGTGCCCCTGATTTCAGTACTTAGTATTCCTCAAAATAAATTATATCTAAGTATCCCTAAGATTTGCTCAGATGAGAAAGAAGTGACAGAGATACCCAAAGATAGACAGAAAAGGGGAATCAGGGAGATAAGAGAAATATTACCAAGGTAGAAGGAAATGGGATGCTTGGGATGCTGCTAATTTTGTGTTGGGAAGGCAAATACCACATGCAGCGATTCCCTACACACACACCCCTGGAACTTGTGGCTTCATGAGGAGATACTTCTATATAGGAGTTTTTTGAACAGCTCAGAACAGTCTGACTAAAATTAGGTGGTATTTAATGCAGACAATTATACTGTATTATACTTAAGTTCCCAAATTGACTATAAAGACACAGGGCTCAAAAGCATTATGCATATAAAGAAGATGTAATGATTTTGATCATAAGCCAATATGAGCACATCAGCTAGAATGGTTTCATTATAATAAAAACTCAGTTCATATGGGCTTTAAGAAATATGAGAGTTTGTTTTTTAATATTACCAGAAGTAAAGGGGAGTGCTTTAGGGGTCATGAGTAGGATTTAAGCTTTGTTTCACTCCAGTTGTCTCAGGAATGTTCTCTGCAAAAGGTCACTTTCATTATCAGTCTAAATTTCTCATGGTCATATGAAGGAATTTGTCAAGAAGAATTCAGCTTTGCTTTTGAAACAAACTGGAAAGAAGTTTAAGCTTGCCATAAATAGGTTAGACCAATCAGAATCTAACCCTGGAACTGGAATATACCTCCAAGGCCACATTGTTGCCATATGGAAGTGGGTTGAAAGTTGCACTTACCCAATGTTCAGTATAATAAGCCAACACTGTCACAAGATAGTGAAAGGCTGGTTTGGGACAAAGAAGCCATTGTTACTGAATCACTATAATGTGCAGACACTTGATGTACCTTGCTTTATTTATTCTTTATAATAAGATGGAGCTTGTTAAGATTTTAGCAAAAAGAATATAAAGACTCAGAGGCTGAAAAATTCACCCATAGAAAGTGAGTAGAACCAGTCATTTTTTTACTGACATATAATTTAAGACACTGATGTAATTTAATGATGTGTCATGACCTTGATGTAACTCTGAAAAATAAAGATGTTGTTCTGATGCCATCATCAACATATGCTTCTAACTATTTTTTTCCCTACAGCATTGCCCATGTCATAGAAATTCTGTCTGTGCCCCATGGTCCTCATAATTTTCCTTGTGTTGGGAAGGCAAATACCACATGCAGCAATTCCCTACACACACACATAGGTCTTGCTATGGCAAGAAGGAAATGTCTTATAACGGCTCTAGTACTAAAACTTTGAACTCCTTTTCTCAGGCTTTGCAGCCAATTCTCTCTACCTTTCTTTACTATGAAATATAAAATGTACATGGCAGAGTGCAGAAAACATAACTGTGCACTTCAGTGGACTACCCCACACAACATTGCAGGACCTAACCCCCCATCATTTTGACTTGTAAACACTGTACCTACATAACTCCTGGGAGTGTATCTTGGAGTAGAATGGCTGGGCCATAGTGGACTCACATAAATCTTAGATGGTCCCAATCTGTTCATTCAATTTCTGAAGTGGTTATATCAATTTATACCTCTAATAACAATGTATAAGAGTTTCTCATGCTCTAATTCTTAATAACCCTTCACACAGATGGTCTTTTTTTTTTTTTTTTTTTTTTTTTTTTTGGTACTGGGGATTAAACTCGGGCACTCGACCACTGTGCCACATCCCCAGCCCTGTTTTGTGTTTTATGTAGAGACAGGGTCTCACTGAGTTGCTTAGCAAGCCTTGCCATTGCTGAGGCTGGCTTTGAACTCGCGATTCTCCTGTCTCAGCCTCCCTAAGTGCTGGGATTACAGGCTTGAGCCACCGCGCCCGGCTCACACAGATGGTCTTTTTAATATTAACCATTCTAGTCAGTGTACAGTGATATCTCTTTTATAGTCTTAAAATTTATTTTACTCCAGTTGCTAATAAGGTTGAATACCTTTTCTTATGATTATTGTTCATTTTGGATGATTTTTGTAAATAGATTTTCAAATTTCATGACCATTTTTATATCAAGTTCTTCATCCTTCTTAACCTTTAGAAGTTGTTTATACAATTGTGCTTATGTTCCTTCCCTATGTTCAGTTACATGGATTGAAAATATTTCCTCTGGCTCTAGAGCTTTTCCTTTTACTGTCTGTTAAAGGTTGGGCTCCCCAGAAGGCAGGTGCAAAGTTTAGTATACAGAATATTTATTAAGGAATCCCCTGTGGCTCAATAGCTGTGTCAGGGAGAAGCCAGAAACAGGACTAAGCAGTGAGAGAAGTCCATCTGTGATGCAGGACCAGCAATAGCCTCAGCTAACCCCACAGAGAGTTTTGAAGTGAGACTTGCCCTTCACAGTTGTCCAAGTTGAGTGGAAAAAGCTAGATCATTACACACTTGTGTCAATCATTCTTTGGCTACATGCCACAGGAGGAAGGAGTGTGATCTTGAGCAAGGCAGCTCTTTACAGCTGAGGCAATCGCTGAAGGAAATGACAGCTGCTAGATGGCTGCCAACTGCAAGTAAAGAAATAGGTTCCTCACTGAAGAGGAGTCTGAGCAACACATTAGAGTCCACCACATTTCGCAAGGTTTTGTTTTTCCTGGGGGTGGGGCAAATAGTAGTTCTGAATTCTTTTATATTGAAATTTAAAATCATTTCTTTTACCTTGAGTACATTTTGCCTGTTTAAAAATCTGTCCTTACTCAAATTCATGAAGATATTCTCCCACGTTTTCTTCACATTCAGATATCCAATCTACTTAAAAATTGACATTTTGTGTCAGGTTCCATTTTTTCATATCGATTTATAATATTTTTGAGCACTGACATATCAGATAAATAGAAGCAGTAACATATTTAACCAGGAAAAACACAAGTGATTCCTATGAGCACTTTAGAAATACAAGAGCTTGAGAGAATGTTGGGGAAGAATAACTAATTTGAGTCAACTCTACTTGAAATCTTTTCTCATATGTAAGTAGGAATCTTAACAGTTTCTTATCAGTCAGTTGGAGACCCTTACTTGTGAGGATTAATTCAAAGAGGTAAGTATAGAGTAATAAGTGTATTCTGGGGATTCAATAAATGATAGCTTTCCATGATTTGGGCGCTATGGTCAGCCCCAATACACTGCCAGTTCAGAATACTGTAGGTTATCACATTCTCTTCCTAATAGAACATATTTCCCTTTTTCCATTTCCTACAGGGAAGAGAAAGCTCATCATTTCTCTTATCTGTCTTACTTTTTAGCATGCCCTCGAGAATCAGGTAAGACTTGACCAGCAGCCAGAACAACATTGTCTACAGGATGTTTCACCACCTGTTTAAAAGCAGACAAACTATGTGCTGCCATTTCCAGGAGCAGACAAATGGCAATTCATGGAGTCCAGAGTGGAACATGGCCAGCAGTCTCTGCCATCACATTTGCCAGTCTTCAAACATTTTGCAAAATAAATTCTAAGCAGCTCAGTAATGCAAATAATTCATGAAGAATCTGTGCTCCAAAATTACATATGCACATGAGGAAAGAGCAACCTCAGCTCAACTGCATTTTCCTTCACTAGAGTAACATTTAATCAAGATACAACGTCTGAAGGCATGAAGCACAGATTAGGACACTTCCATGATCCTGAAGATTTCTAATCATTCCTCTAATTCCAATACCAAGAGCCTCTTCTGCAGCTGCACCACTGATGCCTGGTTAAGCAGTTTAAAATTAAATTTAAAAATCTGTACATCAGAAAGTATGTGTTTAACATCAAAGTTACAACAACAACAACAACACTCCCACTGTTCGGGATAGTTATTCTTTATTAATAAGGAGTTGGATTGCTGCATCATCAAAGACCCAAGCTCCTTTCAACTTCCCACTCCATTATCCTCAGGGTATTGACTTGCATTCCAAGACTTGTGGCTTCATGGTTGCAAGTCGCTGCTAATTCTCCAGATGGAGGAGTATCTTTAAATGTCAGTACTCAAAAGATTTTTATTATATTTTTAATCAGAGATAAGAAACATTTCCCCAACATTTCCTGTGTCCCTGTGCACACCTGTAGGCTCCCATGCATCTCACTGTCCTGGGACATACACTTGTCCTTAGTTCAATCGCTGAGGAAATGGAAAGAACTGTCGGGAATGACTTAAGTCCCTTATGATCTTGATTCACCACTCATTCAGGGTATATTGTACTTCAAACAGTGTAGGAGTTCTGACTTCAAGAAAGGAAGACTAATAGCTGTTGAACTGGTAACCAACTATGTCATCCAAAAACACTCGGTTACAGAAAGAAAGAAAAGAAGTCTACAAGGAAAAATAACAAATTCCAATGGTGATTATCTTTAGAAGATATGACTACGTATAAGGGAAGAGGAGTGTGGTTTTCATTTTTCTTTCAAGTGTTATATATTTATACATCTTCTACAATAATCATGGTATTGTTTTTATAATTAAGGAAAACACTTCCTTGCAATGGAAAAGCACCTAGAACTTCCATAGCATACAGAGAAACTGAGGGGCAAGCACCTGAATCTCCAATGAACTGAATTTCCCTGAAGCTCCTGAGTAGCACAGGAGGCATGACTCCAAATGGAAAGGGAACTTTCTGTCCTCTACGAAGCCCCTCACTATCATCAACACACACTTGGGAGGCAGAGTTCTGCTCTCCCAGGAACCTTCACCAATATCTCTGGAGTCTGTAGATAACCTATAATCTTAAGTGTTTAGTCTATGGCCACATGTTCCATAGGAATATTTTTTAAGAATAATTCTGACTGTAAAAACAATCAATTACCATCTGTCTGCACAGCAGAGACCCAGATGGGCTTATCACTGGAATGGCATACTAGGGGGATGGAGTGTGAACCAATGGGAACTGTTTTCTGGCAGCTCCACCCCTGAAATCCTAAACTCAGTCTTGGATGAGTTTGTGTTATATCAGTTTCCTTGTGTCATGGGGGCAAGAAATGGAAGAAAAGAGAGGAAAAAGAAACAGGCTCTGCCATCACTACAGGGATCTTTCAGTGTCAAATGATATGGAGTCTTCTGAAGTGACAATAGCTGGATGTTTGTTGCTTTGAAAAAAAGTAATAATTTGGGGCTGGGCATGGAGGCACATGCCTATAATCCTAGTGGCTCAGGAGGCTGAGGCAGGAGGATCACAAGTTCAAAGCCAGCCTCTGCAACTTAGCAAGGCCCTAAGAAACTCAGCAAGACCCTGTCTCTAATAAAACACAAAAAGGAGCTGGGGCTATGGCTCAGTAGTTAAGTGCCCCTGGGTTCAATTCTCGGTACCAACAAGGGGGGGGGGGTCATAATTCTGAACTAAAAATATCTTATAGACTGTAAAATGGAAGACAGACTAAAAACAAAGCATCAACAAGGACTAAAATAATGAGGTACTGTTATCTGGAATTTAGCAATACATCTTCACTACTAATAGTAACAATAAAATTTTCAATTTATTTGGTTTATAATAACTTTCCAAATTTTGTGCTAAAAGTTTAACATAAATTATTCTATTTAATCCTCATAGTAGGTCCATAAAGAAGAAATTTTTGTCATTATTTTTACCAATGAGCAAACAGTTCCAGGAAGGATTCATAAATTTCCCAAGATCACAGAATGAGAACGTGATTGAACTAAGTTTTGAAAGCTTCTCTAATTCCAAATTCCATACACTTAACCACAACTGCTTCCTGCATCCACCATCTCTAAAAATTGAGTATCCAATCAAGGAGACAAAGTGATAGTTAAATGCTGAAGCCAAAGCTAACACTATAAATAAGAAAAAATAAAATTCATATGGAAGCACAAGAGATGACAAATAGACAAAGAAATCTTGAGTGAAAAGAACAAAGTTGAAGGCATCACAATACCTGATCTCTAGACATACTTAAGGCCTATAGTAAACCCAAACAGCAGTGTGCTGGCATAAAAACTGACACATAGACTCAGGAAACAGAATAGGGACCCCAGAAATAAATCCAAGCATCTATAGGAAGCTGATTCTTGACAAAAGTGCTAAAAACATAGTAATCTTCAATTGAAGGATAGCCTCTTCAACAAATAGTGCTGGGAAAAATGGATATGCACAGCCAGGAGATATAAACTGGACCCCCTCACTCTATTCAAAATCAAAGACCTAAATGTAAGTCTTGAAACTATAAAACTACTAGAAGATTACATTACACTTCAAGACATCAGTATAGATGATGATCAGTTAGTTAAAACCCCCAAAGTATAGGCAACAAAAGCAAAATATAGACAAATGAAATTGTATCAAACTTAAAAATTTCTGCATAGCAAAGTAAACAATAGAGGAAAGTAACCTAAGAATGGGAGAAAATATTTGTAAACCATTCACCTGTCAAGGATTAATATTCAAAATATATAAAAATGAGCAAATAAAACCTCAATAACAACAAAATAAATAATCCAATTTACATGTGGGCAAATGATCTGAAGAGACATTTCTCAAAGGAAGGAATTCAAGTGGTTAATAAGTATATTGTAAGGAGCATATGCCGTAGACATGCTGGGACATGCTGGGACTCACTAAGTTGCTGGCCATAAGGAACAGCAGCCATTGGCATGCTTAGTCATGTCTGCTTGAAATCAATAAGGAGCTGTAAGGGGCACTAGCCATAGGCATGCTCAGCAATAACTGGTTACAATTGATGGGGAGTACAGGTCCATGGACATGCACAAAGAACATGCCCAGTTGCAATTACATCATCTCATTGGGCATAACCAATGGACATTGACAATCACTGGGTGTAACCAATCACCAACATACACCACCAACTTGGAATCATATTTAAACTGCTTGTCCTGTCACACTGAAGGATTTGCTCCAAGGACATTGGTGAGACTGGCTGCCTTGCTGTCTGTCCCTGGATCAGCTCCACCAATCCCTGACATCCAGCTGTAGACAGGAGAGAACCACAGAATGAAGACAACATCTGCTCTTTGGCTAAGAGAAGTTGCGTGGCATCAGAGCTATTTTGGGGTTCGTGGTTGCCCGAGGATTATGTAATTTGCTTGTAGTGTGACTTGCTTATAGTGTTTAATTAGTGTGCACTGAATGCTAGTTGGGGTGCTCCAGCACAACCAACAATTTTTGCATTAATTATAGTGTTTAATTAGTGTGCATTGAATGCTAGTTGGGGTGCCCCAGCACACTAAACACTTTTTGCATTAATTGTTTATATATGATGATTGGTGTAATCAAATTTATGCTTGCATTTAAAGATAATCCACCTCCAAGTAATTATTAAAAGCGCCACTCACAACATATATGAAAAAATGTTTAAAATCATTTTCCATCAGTGAAATTCAAATCAAAACCACAATGAAATATCTCATCTTGGTGAGAATGGCTATTATCAAAAAGACAAAAAAAAAAAAAATGCTGACAACAATGTTGACACAAAATAAATTCTAATACACTGTTGGTACAAATGTAAATTAGTACAGCCATTATAGAGGACAGTATGAAATCTCCTCAAGGTAACTGAAAACAGTTCTACCATGGGAACCAGCTACCCATTTCTGGATGAATATTAAAGGAAAAAAAATTAGCGTAGCAAAGAGAGAGCTGCATGAGTGTTTATTGCAGCACTGTTCACAATAACTAAGATAAGGGATTAACCTAAGTGTCCATCAACAGATAGAGGGATTAAAAAATGTGGTGCATAAACACAATAGAATATTATTCAGCCATAAAGAATGAAATCCTGTAATTTGCAGCAAAGTTGATGGAACTAGAGGGCATTGTTAAATTAAATAAGTCAGATACAGACAAAATTGCATGTTCTCTCTCATATGTGTAAGCTAGAAGTCTATCTGTACATAAACTGGTGATTACCAGAGGCTAGGTAGGGGAGGAGGGAGGAAAATAAAGGGAGGCTGAATGATGGGTAGCAAAGCATGATTGGACAGAAGAAATAAGTTTTAGTAGTCTGCAGCAGTGTACTGATTATAGTTCACAGAACCTATTATGTATTTTATGAATAACTAGAAGAAACTTGAAGACTTTTAAACATAAAGCAATGAAAAGGAGATAGGAAGATAGGCACTGTGGTGCATGCCAGTAATTCCAGCTACTGGAGGCTGAGACAGGAAGATTGTAAGTTTGAGATTAGCCTGGGCCATTTGGCAATACCTTGTCTCAAAATAAAATAAAAAGAGTTGGGGATATAGATCAGTGGAAGAACACTAGTATATACTGGTATGCCTAGTATGCACTGGAGCTGGGGTTCAATCTCTAGTGCAGAAAATAGAAGAAAAGAAAAAGAAAGAGAGAGAAAAAGAGCAGAAAATGCTAATTAACCTGATTTGATTAGTATCCATTGCATACATGTATCAAATTATCACACTATACTCCATAAATAGGTATAATTAAAATTACAATTTGAAAAACAAAACTTTTAGAAAGAAATATGAGAAGACATATCTAGCTAAGTTGATGGAAGAAAGCAAAGGAGACCTATGAGAATCTAATATCAGGACTTCTTCATATTAAAAAATTCTTTGAGCAAACATTTTAAACATAAAACAATCATATTTCTTAATATCCAGACTAATGCCTGCATCTCAGAGCTCTGTAACATCTCCAGAAGTAATGAGAATAATGACACATGCAGACCCTGAGAATTTAATGATCATGATATTATCTGAGGACAGTGGCTATGGCAAACCCCAGATGCACCCCAGCCTTTCTTAGCATCTTTTATATTTACACAGTCTAGTTTCTTCAGGAAACAATTGTTTCCTTCACTGACATATTAACTATGGTGGAAAAAGTAAAAATTTTCCTAGACTGCCCCAATGCAATCTAGAAGTAAAAACCTTAAAGGATGGTCAAGCAGAGAAAAAATCACAACCTAGCTACTACTACAATGGAGTAAGACCTTAAAGCAAACCAACCATCAGGCTGAAGTGACTTGAAATTTGGATCTGGGCTCAAAAATTTACTTTCCCTAGAATTAGATTCCATTTAAATATGTCCCCTCATTGCTTAGAGAAGTTTTTCAACAAACACATGCTGAGTACTTAGTAAATCTGAGTTTCTGTTCTGGGAATTATGGATAGGGAAGAATGTCAAACTAGCCTCCACTTCTACCCCACATATAAATATTCCTCTTACAGAACCATTAAAATGTTTTAAAACGTACATTTTAATTTATATTACTTTAATTATGATTTGAGTTAAGCATAGGTTAAAAAATTCAAAGCACCGGGGCTGGGGCGTGGCTCAGTGGTAGTGCGCTTGCCTAGCATGCATGAGGCACTGGGTTCGATTCTCAGCACCACATATATATACATAAAATAAAGGTCCATTGACAACTAAAAAATATTTTAAAAAACAATTCAAAGCACTAGTGAAATTGCCTTTCTAACGTACATATATAGAAAAGATAAATATATAGAGAAAACAGCTATTCTTTTCATATTAGACAACATGCAATCAGTTCAGGAATGCAAACAATGAAAGAATAGAAAACTACCAAGGTGATATCTGAATTTTTGTTTAGAGGTGTTATTTGAATCATCACAGGAGAAAGGGGAGCTCATGGTTTTCTGACAGAGTTGAGAAAAAGATCAGAGTTCAGAAAGGCTGAGAAAACTGAAATTTGTTTCAAAAAGTAATGGGTAAGATGAACATATATAGAGAAATGATCAGAAATCTTTACAAGATTTCCCTTGAATATATTGTTGAAAACTCAGACAAAAATGTATGCAGTAAAACTCAAATGCAAAACTCTACCAGAAACCCCTAAAGTGAAAAATTCAACAGCTCACACTAGGATAAGAAACATTCTCATTTCCAGTCAGACGGAGTTTTATTTGGGGTTTGGCCTTACATGGGGATTCAACAGAACCCCAGAAGGATGGCATCTTGAAATTAAGGTCAACAACCTGCCAAGATGAAACTTTAACACAATCTTCAAGGAGAGTTACAAAGGCAAAATGATAGAGTAAGAAGCCATCAGCCCTCATTTACCCATAAAAACACAAAAATATAACTAAAATCCAGATAAAATCATCTTACAGAATTGCTGGAAACCATCAAAGGTACAAAGTAAACACCCAACCAAGAAAAAAATACTTTCAAACCAGGTGGAAAGTTTGTGGTATATTTATTTGCCCTTGCACCATCCACTCTCTGGCATGGTGCAGACTTAGTTGTAGGAGGTGGCATCCTGGTTCCCAATTCCCTTCCTAAATCAGAGGGAACAGAGAAAGTCTTACTCACAACATCCTAACTTTCCTGGGGGATTCCTGAAAACTGTTCTGCCTAACTTAGATCTCAGACTGGCTCTGATAAAAACAAAAACAAAAATATTCAGGAAGAGGATGTGTTTTAATTTCTTCTTTTTCATTGTATAAATGAATACATGTGTAGTGTGGAAATTTCAAAATTGAAGTGAAGTTGTTTGTGTCAATCTTAACAAAAAAATAAGGACAAGAGGTTAGATTATGGATGAGATATACAACAGACCATCTAAGGCCCAAGGGAGAATCTAGAGTGAGATTTTGGGAACTTAAGACATTCAAAAATAGCTATATATTAGGGAACTGAAAAAGAAGCCAAAAACCAAGGCGAGATATACACCAAGAAGAGATTTTAAAAGACTTAAATTCTCAACCTTAGCTAATCCCTAGGTTCAGAGAATGTTCAACTAGTTTGTGAAGAAATACTCAATTACAGAGTCAGTCTCCCAAGACTGGCAGAGTTGGCTGTTTTGTTCTGGTCTTTTTCCTCCCTCTTTTAGCAACAAAATAATTCATAAAGCATACAAAGAAATTGGAAAACATGACCAATACAAAGGAACAAAATAAATTGGCAGTTGTCCTCCAAAATGAACAGACATAGAATTTATAAGATATAGACTTTAAAACACGTGTCTTGAAGATGTTTGAGGAGCTAAAGAAAAACATGAGCAAAGGACAAAAGGAAATCAGGAAAACTACATATGAACAAAATGAGAATATCAACAAAAAGATAAAAAGCATCAAAGGAACCACACAGTAGTTTAGGAGATAATCCAAGCATTGAAAAAGTTACTAGAGTTTTTTACATTTAAATGCACTGTAGTTTATTTCAATGTAAAAAAAAAATCAGCAAACTTAAAGACAGAACATTTGAAATTCACAAGTCTAAGAGGGAAAAGAATGAAGAAATGTGAATAAAGCCTAAGAGACTTATGGGGAATTATCAAGCAGTTTAACATATGCATTATAGAAGTCTCAGCAGAAGGATAAAAGGGGTGAAGAGATTATTTAAAGAAATAGTGGCCTAGAATTTCTGAAATTTTATGTAAGATTTTAATATATAAATCCAAAGAACCCAACAAAATTTGAGCAAGATATACCAAAGAGATCTACATCAAGTCACACTAAAGTCAAATTGTTGAAAATCAAAGAGAGAGAATCTTCAACAGCAGGATAAAAGCAACTCACCACAAATTATAGATCCTCAATAGTTTATCAACAGATTTATCAGCCATAACTTTGGAGGCCAAAAGGTAGAGAGATGATATATTTTAAAATGATGAAAGAAACTGTCAACTGAGAATTCTATATACTGAAAAATTGTTTTTCAAAAATAAGAGAGAAACCAATATATTCCCAAATAAACAAAAGTCAAAGGAATTCATCTCTATTAGACCTTCTATAGTAGAAATGTAAAAGAGGGTCCTTCAAGTTGAATTTAAAGGACCCTAGGCTGTAACTCAAAGCCACATCAAGATATAAAGATTTTCAGTAAAGTTGGGTAAATGTAAAATCAGTATGTTGTAATTCTGGGTTTTATCTCCACTTTGTATTTTCCCATTGATTAACAAACAAATGTTTTAAAAAGTTATAAATCTATATTAATGGGTATACATATTTAAAAATGTCATTTGTGCCATCGATAACAAGGTTGGGGCTGGAGCCATATAGGAGTAGATTTTGTATAGGGTGAAGTTAAGATGGTCCTAATTAGATCATTGGATGAATAATCATTGGGCAAAGTTAAGGTAGTATTAGTTCAAGCAGGAAATGGAAAATCTGATGAATCCTATAGCTATTCCGGAGACTGAATTGAATCACTTATTAAAATCTATTAAAAAAAACCCCAAAGGCTCAGGATCAGATGGCTTCATTGGTGAATTCTACCAGGAAGAAAAAACATTGATCATTCTCAAACTCTTCCAAAAAAATTGAGGAGAAGGGATACTTCCTAACTTATTTTATGTATCCAGTGTTACCCTGATACCAAAAACAGATACAGGTACCACAAGAAAAGAGAACTATAGACCAATACCATTTACAAATATTAATGTAAGAATACTCAACAAAATACTAACAAAAATTTACCAGCAGCTGGGCGCGATGTCGCACGCCTGTAATCCCAGCACTTTGGGAGGCTGAGACAGGAGAATTGTGAGTTCAAACCAGCCTCAGCAAAGGCGAGGTGCTAAGCAACTCAGTGAGACCTTATCTCTACATAAAACACAGAATAGGGCTGGGGATGTTGCTCAGTGGTCGAGTACCCCTGAGTTCAATCCCCATGGTACCAAAAAAAAATTTACCAGCTTATTAAAAAAATTAAATATTTTGACAAAGTTATTCTTAAAATATAAGGATGGTTCAACTCATGAAAATCAAGGTAACATACTACATTAACAGAATGAAGGAAAATATCCACACAATCATCAAACTTGATGCAGAAAATATTTGACAAAATTCGACTCTCTTTGCCAGGCACAGTGGTATACAACTTTTATACCAGCTATTCAAGAAGCTAAGGCAGAAGGATCAAATATTCCAGGCCAGTCTGGGCAACTTAGCTAGACTTTGTTTTAAAATAAAAATTAAAAAGGCTTGGGGATGCAGCATAAGGTAGAGTGGCCACCTAGTATGTCCAAGGCCCCAGTGAGGCCCTAGGTTCAAATTAGAGTACCACAAGGAAAAATAAAATCAGTACTTTTTCAAAATAAAAACAGTCAACAAAGTAGCAATGGTAGCTAATATGAGGAGGAATAGAAACATCAACACTGGAAAACCACACTAATTGTGTCAAGAAAGACCCCAATAAATGTGCAAACTGAAATAGAAATAGGGTATTAGCACAGAGTCAAGATATCTCCTCCAAAATACTCACTAATTAGATAAAGAAAACAGTAACTTTCCACTGGAGAAACCTAGTATCCATCACCTTACACAGGCAATGAAGGCTGCACCAATTGTGAGACATAACAATGTCATGTACTCCAAGATATGATCCATTCATTAGGTCACGTCACCTCTGTGACATTGCTGCCAAACATATCTAACTACAAACTAATCATCAGAAAATATCAGATTAACTCAAACTGAGGAATAACTTACAAATTATCTGACCACTCACATACAAAATGCCAAAGTCATGGAAGACATAGAAAGACTGAGGGAAATGTTACAGTTTAGAGGAGATTTTGAAGACATCACAACTCAATGGAATGTTGACTATCAGATTGGATCTTATAACAGCAAAAAAGATGTTAGTAAAAATCTGAAAAAATCTGAATAAAGTCTGTAGCTCAGATAAAAGTGTTATGCCAATATTAATTTCTTATTTTCCATAATGGTACTATGGTTCTTTAAGATGTCAACATTAGAGGAACTTCGGGTGAAGGACATATAGGTTTTCACAGTATAATTTTTGGAAATTTCTATAAGCCTACAACTTTTTCAAAATGCAAATTTAAAAATAAAGCACAAGCTCAGAAAACATGCCACCTGAGTTGAATTCTAATTCTGCCCCCTTACGTTTGTGTACTATTATAAGATTTGCCTAATCTTTATGAGACTTTGTTGCTCTAACCTAGAATAAAAATAGCAAGAACACTAACTTCAGATGTTTGTGTAAAGGAATAAATGAAATAATACTTACAAAAATGCAGTATTAAAATATCAGCTCTTATTAAATGCAATGATTTTTGTCCTACTGAAATTTTAAATTTTAATGTCATGGTTTTGACTATGGTTTCTGAGTTTTGTTTTACTTAGATAAGACACTCCCCACTCCAAAGCTATAAAAAGGTTGCCTATTTTTTTCCTGAGATTTTTATAATTCACTTTTTATTTTTAAATCTTCACTCCATATGGAACTAATTTAAATGTAAGAAGTGAGTTTAAAGCTCACTTTTATCTTTTTATTTCTTTTACTTTTTTTTTTTTACAGATGGCCAGTCATTGGTTACATCATCACTTATGAAATAATCCATCTTTTTTTCATAGGCCAATCTTCATGTGGGAAGTACACTAAGACATAAATCTTACAGTTATTTCTGCTTGGCCCCGACACTGGCAACCTGGGTTTAGGAAAAAAATGGTTATCTGTTAAACAGGGCTGGAAACCAAGTGTGGGGAGAATACAGAGGCCAATGAGAGATGTCAAAAATACCAATGGACCCATAAACAGGGTTCTCTGGTAATTATTAAACTATTACTTCTGAGGATACTAGTAAATTTCCAAACGCCAGCCACAACAGCTCTCCTCTCTGCCCCCACTCTAACAGTTGCCAATCTTTCTGTAAAACTTTCTTCTTTGGCTTCTACATCCAAGACAGAAGTTAGATGCTTGCTGCTATCCTTCAGAAGCACTGATGGAGACCATGTTCTATTACTTTCTATTTTTTCTCCCTCTCGTGTATGATCTTCTACTCTAATATTGTTTTTCTAAAACCCCACCCCAAACTAGTGCTCTTCAAAATTTGTCTTCATTTCTCTTCTCATTCTAGCTGTTCTCCCTGGGTTCTCTCATCAGTTCATATTATCAAATTATGACCTATGGGATTCTCATCCCATATTTATCCCTCCAAGCCAGAGAAATTCTGATTGAGGTCAAGTTCTAAGAGGCAGAAACAGAGTCTAGGATTCTTGTTCAAATGATGCATTAGTAGCCAGCTTTCATGAAAAACTAGCCTCTATTACAGTGAGGAAAGCAGGATAGGAAAACATTCTAAGCAATGACGTGCCCTCTCCTGGAGACTGGCAATAGCACCTTGAATTAAGGAGAACAGATCCCCATGTGTCAGTCATTGGCTACTGGCTTCTTCTGGAGCCCGGCTGGAGACATATCTTAGGAAGACAGCTTCTGTTCAGCAGAAGACATTTCTATGGAGCAGGGCAAGCTGTTGGTCTTTAACACCATATCATACTGCAAATATGGGAATGGTATACCGGTAAAGGAGATCTAGACAGGGGCAGGCATCTAATTCACTTGCTTCTCATATTAACTCTACACTATCCATGTATAGTTACTCCAGAATTCTAGTTGGTTCTGATTTCTAGAAAACTACTAAGAGAAAATTTAGTGATAGTGATTACTAACCCCTACTGCTGTATTTGATCCTGAGAGTTAAAACACCATTCCTGTGTCCCAATCTGCCTTGACTAAGATTTCTGCTAATCTAGATCACCAGTGTGGTGGGATGGCCCAGACCCTCTTCCCTAGCCCTTGGAGACCTGGTCTTTGTCAGACCATAGTTACTATACTTTCTCATTAATAGTAAAAAGATACCCAAGTGGAACATGTAAATCCTAACATCTTCCTCTATTTCCCCATTATGCAGCAGTAGTTCAACCTCTTCATGAAAATCAAGTTCAATTACCCTGGTTTAATGATCTTCTAACACAAAGATCCCAAGGTGACCAGTGGCATAGGTACATTTAAGTTTTATGGGACACTCACTGTGTCCCCTAAGGATGTGCATCCCCTCTAGAACATGGGACCTCTAGGCACACAGACTGAAAGTCAAAGGAAAGAGAAACAGAATTGCCAAATGCATCACTAGAAATGGTGGTGGTTGGAAACGATCACTCCTACTTCCATTCTTTAATTCTTGGATCTATGAATTATGGGTCTAATGTCATATAATGGCCTAAGATTTAAGGCATATAATCCATCATGAAGAATAACACCCCATACTCATAGAATGTTACCCTTAGATGATATCTCACCTATGGCTTTAAAAAGCCCTTTAAAACATGTGCCAAGTAGAAAGATGAGCAAATTCCCTGGCCACATGTCCACTGCCCTAACTTCTTTGCTATGAAATATCATGTATCACCATATCATTGTTGCAGATTTTATGCCAAATTCTTTTTTGCAAAAATAGTGGGATGTGACCACTATGTGAAGTTTTTTTTTAATTGTGCCAATCTTACTTTAAAATTATTTATTACTAAATTGTTATCATTGGTTCATTATCTGATGCACTGTCCTCAGCACCACTCATATAAGATGTGTTTACTATTAGTACCTCAGTGCTCCAAACAAACCATCCAAGTGGGCCTTTGGACATATACTGACAATGTGCATGCCCTGAGAATACTAGGCTCTGAGCCCTTGTGAGAGGACAAATGCACATGCATATTCCACTGGTGAATATATTGCTACTCTGTTTATCTTTACAGCAACAAGATAAACAATTATACCATATGATGACAACATGATGAAAGGTTGTAAACCAAGTTTTGGACTGAAAAAATGGTGTGACTATTATGCGGTAGTGACAATGATGCAGTGAAATATGGTAGTCCCTTAGAGTCCCTCAGGTGGCATATCATACAGTTAAATCAGACATTTTAAGGCCTCACTTGGTGCTAGGCTGAGACACCACAAGCAGGAAGTGAATCCATACCGAGAATTTGTGTCAAACCCAACATGAAATGTTTTCGTTCCTAAGGTAACATGGGTCATTGCCCTCAAGCATCTAGATGTTTATTTCAAGGCATGGAACTATATCAAGGGGTTCATCATTGGTTGTTGTTGGTCAGAGAAACTCAAGGTAGCAGTAGTTACATCAGCCTTAGTGAGGGGGAGCCCATGCTCTTAGGCCCACACAGAGATCCTTCCTCTATCACCTTACCTACTTTATGCATGAATCTATTGTTCAAACACAGGGAAGACTGAGGACAGAGGCTGGTTGACAACTGGTCCATATCAACCTGTTCATTTGGTTGATTGGTGGTCTTCTGAGGGTATGTCTTCTGGTGGGCTCTAATACCCAATACCAAGATCCACATATTTTGAATCTACTCCCATAAGCCATGCAATATTGCTCTTCTTTCTCTCTTCATTCTACAGACTTTCCTGTCTGCAGTTTCTCATATTGCTTCTAATCAACCAACCAAGCCATTCACCACTACTAGTGAGTTTATGTGTATCTTGAGCTGCACCTCTTCATACAAAGTGGATGGTCAAGTACACAGCCTAGAGCTCTTATAGCTACCCCTGAGAGAGACATAGAGTATCAGCAATCCATTTTCAGATTGGACCACTGTACATAGGCTTACTTCCTTACTCTTCACTTAATATGGTCCATTCTACCACTTAACCCCTTGAAACTATGCTCCTTAACCATTTCTATTTCCTTAGTTCAAGCCCTCAAGTGCCACATGAACTTAAAAAGCTCTAAACAGTATCCATGTCTTGATTCTCTTCTAGTTTTCACTCAAATAGAGGCTACCAAAAACTTAAATCTCACCCTGTTACTTCCTAAATTAAGATCATTTCAAAATTGTCCATTACCTACATAATAAAATCTAAATTTGTTAGCACAATATACAAGATCCTTGGTGTCCAATGAAAATTTCCCTTTCTGAGATTTCAAGATGGCCAAATAGCACTCACCTCCACGTCCACAAAGAAGAACTAAATCAACAGGTAGATAGCTACATGTTGAAGGAATAAGCCCAGGGGAGATACTGGAATTTGGCAAGAGAGAAACTGAAATCTTTAATATTCAAGAGACCTGGAATGACAGTATAGAAAGAGAAACAAAGTACCCTATTAACTGCCAGCCCAGCTCCACAGCCAGGTGACTCCCCTCAGCAAGGGTACCCATGAACTGGCAAGTCCCAGTATGCTCATCAGCATGGACACTGGAAATCCTAGCTACTGGAAAGTTTTACAGTTATCACAGGCTTGCAGCCCAGTTGAGGGAGTGCACACAGTGGCTTTGCTCTGGAGAAGGATCTCCCATCACCTCTCTCTCCCATCATCTCCCATCACGAATCTCCAGGACCCAGGCTGCTGTGGTGAGGTGCTATCTTGAAAAGTAAGTTATTGTCAGATTTCACACAGTTTTAGGGGTCTGAAACCCTGCATATTCTCATCTCTGGGATCCCACAGACATTTCATCACCCTACCTCAGGGGTTTGCTGAACAAACAATGGGTCATTAAATAAAAAAGGAAATTTAAAAATTTTTCTGAAATAAATGAAAATTGAAACACAATATACCAAAACTTCATGGTATATAGAAAAAGCACTATTAAGAGAGAGGTATATAGTGATAAATGCATGCATCAAAAAATAGAGTTTAAATAAGTGACCTTATGTTGTATCTCAAGGACCTAGAAAAGGAAGAGCAAACTAAACCCAAAATTAGTACAAGGAAAGAAACAAAGACAAGAACAGAAATCAATGAAAGAGAGTATTTTTTAAAAAAAATACCAACCTAGGTGCTCTTAAACAGATAAATGGCTAAAAAAATGTGATACACACACACACACACACATACATGATGGAATATTACTCAGCCTTAAAGAACAATGAAACTATTGTATTTGCTGGTAAATGGATGAGGAGAATAGCATGCTAAGCGAAATAAGCCAATCCCAAAAAACCAAAAGCTGAATTTTTCTCTGATATGTGGATGCTAATTCACAATTGCAGGGAGGGAGCAGTGACTAGGGAAGAATAGAGTTACTTTAGATTAGGTAGAGGGCAGTGAAGAGAAGGGAGGGAGTATGAGGATAGGAAGGATAGTAGAATGAATCAACATTATTACCCTATGTACATATATAACTATACGACTGGTGGGATTCTACATAATGTATAACCAGAAGAATGAGAAATTATATATGATGTATCAAAGTGCATTCTACTGTTATGTATAACTAATTAAAACAAATTTAAAAATTTTTTAAAATACTAAAGATCAATGAAATAAAGAGTTGTTTTTCTGCAAAGATACCATCTCACCTCACTCCAGTTAGAATGACTATCACTACCACCAACAACAACATGCTGGTGAGGATGTGGGAAAAAAATAACTCACACACATTGTTGGTGCAAATGTAAATTAGTACAACTATTATGAAGAGCAGTATAGAGGTTCCCCCAGAAAGTAAAAATATATATACTGCATGATCTTGCTTTCCCACTTCTGGGTATTTATCCAAAGGAAATGAAATCAGCATTATCAAAGAGACACCTGTATGCCCATGTTTCTTGATGTGATACTATTCACAATAGTTAAGACATGAATTCAACCTAAGTACCCATCAAAAGATGAATAGATAAGGAAAATGTGGTATACATACACAGTAGAACATGATTCATCCATGAAGAAGACTGAAATCTATAATTTGCAGCAAAATGAATGGAATTGGAGGACATTAACTGACGTCAGTCAAACACAGAAAAACAAGTACCACATGTTCTCTCTCATCTATAGAAGCTAAAAAATGTCAACCTAAATGTAGGATAATGATTACTAGATGTTGGGAAAGATGGATAAACAGAGGATGGTTTTGATTAGTGCACATCGTATCAATGTGTTGAAATATCACAGTAAAACCCATTAGTATGTACAATTCATACATGTTAAACAAAAATTATATGTAATATATCATATTGTATATAATTGAATATATAAATGAAACCCCTCTCACTCCTCCAGCCCTGAAATGGATTCACAACATTTGCGACATTTTCTGAATGGCTTTTTTCACTTTGGGAAATATTTTCAAGTTTTATTCATCAGTATGTTGTGTGCTTTTCTTATAATGTCTTAATATTTTTGTCTACTCCAAGTATCAAATTACTTCTGGCTGCACAGAATATGATAGGAAGCATTATATACTATTTGATTTTCTGCACACAGTTTGTGGGATTGGTACCCACAACTAACTTACATGTTTGGGAAAATTAACTGGTGAAGTAATCATTTTCTTTTTACAAGGCTTTGTATTCTGGAATAAATCTTCACTTTATTTTATTTTATTTTTTTTTATTTTTTTATTTTTTTT
>CM053399.1:82882935-82942215 GCA_028644305.1 Xerus rutilus | reverse complement strand
TCACAGTAACTGTATTGCAACTATCTGCTTCTTGTCCATCTTCCTTCTCGAACAGTGTGCACTGTGAGATGAAGAGATGTTATTATATCCCTCTGTTCAGCATGATGCCTAGCACATAGTGAGTGTTCATTAAAGGTTGATTTCATGAATAACTTAAAAATGTGACACTAAAATTACAGAATCCAAAAGTCAATGTTTTATGCTATTTATAAAATGATTTTAGACCTTCTCAGAGACAAATTATGACAAACCACATACTTGATTCCAGAAAGCAATTACCTTCTGAAATCTGGATATGCATTCTATATCAGACAGTTTTATTGGCTGCAATGGAAACCAACTCCAGCTGACATAAGCAGAAAACAAATTTATTGAGTACTGGGTAGTTCATAATTGCCAGGAAATCCAGGCTTGGAAAATATTCAAGAACAGGGGAAGCTAATGCATTAACCAGGACCACAGCCAAAATACCCATACCATGAAATCAGACCATTCAAGACAATGTCACCTCTAATCCTAGATCCCCCAGGTGCAACCACCACCACTATAAGCAATACTCAGTGAATAAAGCTACTGCATTACTATGATTGTTGCTTCTGAGAACTGGTATTGTTGTCTCTCATGCTCCTTCATCCAAGATTTTCAGTGCTCCTAATTTCTGATCGAAGATTCAAGGCAATTGCATCTGGTGGAACCTAATGTGCCTATGTCTAACTGCAAGGGGGACAGGAAACTGAATATCTGTACATCTTGCATTTTAAACTTTTATTGAGGAAGACAGCATAATACATTTCCAAGCAAAAGAAGATTCTGGGCTGTCAAGTAGTAAGTAATAAATATCTACCACCTAATGGACAACATATAATCCCATAAATTCCATAGTTGCTGCCAGTTGCCAGCATCTAGTGCTACCTTGAACTGAGCTAAGTGCAATGGAAAGTTTTAGCTGCCAAGATGCAAAGCACTCCACATTGTATACTTGGTGTTATACCTGAATAGGTTTACTCTCAAATGATGCACAGATGCTAGATCACCCTTAAATGACAGGTGAATGTCATCCTTTAATAGAAATCACTGACCCTGAGATTTATGTCTTCTTATGTTTAAAATGGTACTGCCATCATTTCAGCTTATTAGATGATTCTGTCTCCTTAGTTTAAATGGTGCCAATCATTTCAGTCAATATCAAGTATTTCTACCCATGTGTACAGCTATTTGCAGTGCCCTTCATGAAGATGTTCTGTCTCTCTGGCATTCATCTAAAAGGATCCTCCTGCCCCATGCCAGCTCAGATTTCATCTCCGCCAGGCAGCACACTCTTTACTTGCCTCCTGCCTGCATACTCCACTAAGCATGCCTATTTAATTTCTTATAGGATAAGGGTGGGTTTTTGCCACCTAGATATACAGCCATTTACTTTTCCCTAATCCATCTTTAGAAAATCCAAATGAAGAAGACAGTGTCTGCTTTGCATCCATTATGGAAAGTTTATGTGATATTTTTATAGAAAGTTTTTAGGAGTTGACACCTCAAATACTTGATATGCCACAAGTTGAGAACCACATCCATTTGCTTCCTTTAAATTTTCTTCAAGTAAAAATGTATACTTCAATCACTAATTTACCTAAATAGTATTGTATAACAGACCTCATTCTATTTACCATTTTTCCTCAGCATTTGATTCTTTTTTAAAATTTGTTCTAATTAGTTATACATGACAGTAGAATGCATTTAGACACGTCATACATAAATGGAGTATAATTTTTCATTTTTCTGGTCATACGTGGTGTCAAATCACACTGGTCATGTAGTCATATATGCACATAGGGTAATAATGTCAGAATCATTCTACTATCCTCCCTACCCCCGTACCTCCCCCCCTT
This sequence comes from Xerus rutilus, assembly GCA_028644305.1. Classification (NCBI taxonomy): domain Eukaryota; kingdom Metazoa; phylum Chordata; class Mammalia; order Rodentia; family Sciuridae; genus Xerus; species Xerus rutilus. The sequence continues at coordinate 82,940,332 of CM053399.1, read as the reverse complement.
CCTCCACTCCCTTTTGCCTCATCCAAAGTACCTCAATTTTTCCCTAGCCCCCTTATTGTGTATCAGAGAAAACATTCAACATTTGGTTCTTTGGGATTGGCTTATTTCGCTTAGCATGATATTCTCCAGCTCCATCCATTTACCAGCAAATGCCATAATTTCATTCTTCTTTAAGGCTAATATTCCATTGTGTATATATATACCACATTTTCTTTATCCATTCATCTATTGAAGGACACCTAGGTTGGTTCCATAGTTTAGCTATTGTCACTTGAACTGCCATAAACATTGATGTGGCTGTATCACTATAGTATGCTGATTTTAAGTCCTATGGGTATAAACTGAGGAGTGGGATAGCTGAGTCCAATGGTGATTCCATTCCAAGTTTTCTGAGGGATCTTTATACCACTTTCCATAATTTGCAGTCCCATCAGCAATGTATGATTGTACCTTCCCCCCCCCACATCCTCGCCAACATTTACTGTTGCTTGTATTCTTGATAACTGCCATTTTGGCTGGAGTGAGATGAAATCTTAGAGTGGTTTTGATTTGCATTTCTCGAATTGCTAGAGATGTTGAACATTTTTGCATATATTTGTTGATCTATTGTATTTCTTCTTCTATGAAGTGTCTGTTCAGTTCTTTAACCCATTAATTGATTGGGTTATTTGGTTTTTGTTTTGTTTTGTTGGTATTAAGGTTTTTGAGTACTTTATATATCCTGGAGATTAATGCTCTATTTAAAGTAAAGATTTTCTCCCATTCTATAGGCTTAGGCACTAGAACAGAGACCCTAAACCTAACAGAAGAAAAAGTAGACCCAAATCTTCACCATGTCAGCTTAGAATCTGACTTCCTTAACAAGACTCCTAAAGCGTAAGAAGTAAAATCAAGAATCAATAGATGGGATGGATTCAAACTAAAAAGCTGCTTCTCAGCAAAGGAAACAATCAGCATTTGATTCTTAAGGTTCATCTCTGCTGCTCTGTGTGCTTCTTGCTCTTAAGTGCAGAATAGTACATAGAAAGCATGGACCACAGAGTTGCACCAACTGCTCACTACCAGAGATGCAAAATCTCTCATCTGGAAAGTATAGAGAAAAAATGTGGGAAAATTCTGGACCTGTAGTATTTGTTCCATAACTGTTTGTTCTTTCTTTCCTTCCCCATTACTATGCATAAATGTCATATGGGCCAATTATTCCTGGGCCAATTGTTCTTTTGTTTGTTGTTTTCTTCGGTGCAATTCTAAAAGCTTCTGAACAAAATTCTCCAATTGCCCAGCTTCTGAACAAAATTCTCCAATTGGCTTATCTATATTTTCTTTAAGAAGCTTTCTTGTGCTTGATCTCACTGGAATTAGATCAAGCACATAAAATTCTCTGGCTACTTATGTATTGGAGAAGAATTTTTTATTGGTTCTTTTTAGTTATATGTGACAGTAGAATCCATTTTGATAAATTATACATGCATTGAATATATCTTATTCTTGTAGATGTACATGATGGTGGGATTCACTATGGTGTATTCATATATGTACATAGGAAACTTATATCAAATCCTTTCCACTGTCTTTCCTATTTCTATCCCCCACTTCCCTTCATTCTCCATTGTCTAATCCTCTAAACTTCTATTCTTCCCACCTCTTATTGTGGGTTAGCTTCCACATAGCAGAGGAAAAAAACCCACCTTTTTGGGTTTGGGGCACCCATTTACCAGCAAATGTCCAAGTCATTCTTCTTTATGGTCAAGTAATATTCCATTTTGTATATATATCACAATTTCTTTATCCATTCATCTGTTAATGGACATCTATGTTGGTCCATAGCTTAGTATATTGTGAATTGTGCAGTTATAAACATTGATGTGGCTGTATTATTGTAGTATGCTGATTTTAAATCCTTTGGATACATACAGAGGAGTGATGTAACTGGGTCAAATGGTTACATTCCTAGTTTTTTGAGGAATTGGAGAAGTACTTTCTTACTGCCTACTATGTGCCTGTTCCTGAATTGTAAAGATAAATCAGAAGAGAGGAATTAACAACAAAGCAAAATCAACACATTAGATTCTAACAAGTATGTCCACCTCAGCCTGGGGGAGGAGGAGCATTCAAGAGATCCAATTGGCTTATCTATATTTTCAACATAAGCTCAGGGTATACTTGATTTAAATGAATATTTTGGGAAAGAGAGAGGAGAAGAATGTTACTTTTTCCAGGGGAAAACAAGTATTCTTAAAACTGATTTCATTTTTTAATGATAAATTTTAAGCTCCAATATCACAGGACAATGGGACAGTCCTACTGAGTAAAGCCAGGATTCCCAGTCACTTGGCCATTGAGTGCTCCAGGTCTTTTCAGTGCAATCAACATCAAATAACCAACACTGCAACTGCCCTGTATTGAGAAAAAGATCTAGACAATGGCTTCATACCAATCGAAACAGGAATACAGAGAAAGGTGGAGAGACAGTATGGGTATACAAAGAGCACTATATAATTTGTGCAACTGCCCCAAAGTGAAGAGTAACATATGCTAGGAGGATCAGGAAACCTTGAAGGGTGTTGTTAGTACTCACCTGACAAGGTGCTGCTTCTGGTTCTATGATTTAGCTAAACATGGTGACTTTCCATCATTTTTCCACTTTAACATATACAATGAAAGATGTTCATGTGCAAGATACATTCTTACATGCATATTTTCCCAATAAAAGACTACAATCCATTTTTTTCCTCTCACATTCAAGAAAATATAACAGAAAACATGAACATGAGAACAATGTATTAAAACTGGTCCCAAACGTTGGTTCTTTATTGATAGAGAAAAAAAAAATTTATGATTAATATTTAAATTAGCATGTCACCAGATTATCACAAGTAGTTATGAAAATTTGTAAAACTAGTTGAAAACTATGGACCTAGCTCATATTCACCAGACCTACCAGCTGTGAGCCAATCCAGCTTAGCCTCTCACTGATCTGTATTACTAGTGGCCATTTGTTGATCTTGTACTATAAGCCAGATGTTTCCATAAAATATGGTATATCTTCCCCCCAAAATTCAAAAAGGTAGGCTTGTGTTACTATTTTGCAGATGAGAAACCTAAGGCTCAGAAAGGTTATTTGCCTAGTTCTTTGACATAGTAAATAGTAAAGATAAGATTTATTTGCAGAAAATTACCAACCAGAGTCACATTAGCACAGAACTATCATTTGCAATCACTCCCATAGAAGGCTCTAAATCAAAGGAGGAAGTTATCAAAGGGAGGGAAAAGGAAGGCTGGACAGAGGAGGCAATTCATACAGGATGGGGAAATCAAGGCACAGAAATGGATAAGAAAAAGACATCTGTGTACTGTCTACAGGAAGTTGGAAGAGGGAAAGAGAGTTAGCCCACTTACCATCTTCCAGGGAAACTTTGAAGTGTCTTTTCTAATCTTTACAACAGATGTCATCTCCATTTTCTTAGAAGAAGAATATTTCAGAGGTTGTTTTCATTTTGTATTCACACTGCAGGAAAATAGCAAAGCAAGAACTTGCTTCTGATGTCCAGTTTACCTTCACCCACTGGAATCACTTTCTTCACCATTCCATGAGTATAGAAGATCCCTGAGTGCTCCTCTCTAAGCATGAAGCTGACCAACCCTCTAAGTCTCAGCATTATGAAAAGTATTATTTCCCCATTGAACATAATGAGAAGACCTTGACTTTAAAAAAATATTTCTAAATACTCTTATCATGTTTGGGAGCAGAGATCAATTGGAAAAGTGAAAGCTTGTAGAAAACTAATTGGCATTCCTTTGCCAAAATGCAATGGATTTAAGTATTGGCCAGTGTTACCTCTTAACTGGGTAGGAAGTACTAATATGATTGCAGTGGCCACATTGCTCTTGAGTCTGGAGTCCGTGGGCTGAAGCAGATACTATTTGGCTTCTCCTCACCCATCTCGGGAGACTATACAGTAAAAAGTTGAAGAGTAGGATGTGCCTGTGGTTCTCTAAATATTATAGGCTTGAGTGACTGGTATTAAAGGTAGCCTTTCCCTTTCTCCACTCTCAGGCCTTCCCTCATGTTTGGTTCCTACAGCTCCAATTAGAGATATGAAAAGGGAATCTGTATCCATAGGGATCTGAACTAGGCCAAGGAAAAGGACCCCAGAGATTAGGTTTAGTAGGGTCTCCAAGAGAGTGAACTGAATATAGTGAAGTTCACTGTGGTCCACACCCTACCAGCTCTGCCACACTGCTCCATGAGCCTTGCTATCAGGGCCTCCTCTATGTTCCTGAACCTGCATCAGCAGCTGTTCAGTCCACCTCCTGGGTCATGGCCCAGGACTCTACATCTTAACAGGCTTCCCAATGGATCTTAAAAAGAAAATCCAGTTTGAGAATCACTAAGCTAATGATTGGTATTGATCAGGTACAGGACAACAGTGGCCTCAAATGAAAAGATTCTCTTACAAACTAACACTGCAGATTCTAAGTAGTCAGGTCAGTATGGCCTAAAAAGTCACCATGGACACTGAACTAGCAAAAACTCAGCTGTGCCTCCGAGGGGTAATATGAGGTCAGGTTCCTGTGAGCCTCTGCTCATGATATTTTCATCAAGCAATAAACACATAACCTTGTTTGATGTGTGTTTCCTCTGAAGACACCTAAATGAATAAATATTGTTGGTACATTAACACTGAGTGTATGGATATCAGCTCTATGACTCATGCCTGAACAAAGCTTTTCTAACACATGTATTTTATCTAAAAGGCACATCACAGCCTTCATGCACTTAGGAGCTCTAGACAGCACTTTAGCAGCATACTCAGGGTAATTTTAAACAGCAAAACTACCAATGAAAAGAACAAAATATGAAGAAAGTGGTAAAAGATACTTATTTAGGACATAAAAACTAAAACAAAAATGTAGAGCATCACCTTGTTCTACTTCTACTCAAAACATGCATGTTGGGTGACTCAAATTTTTCACAGGCCTGTGCATATTTTCAAATGACTATAGAAACACCATGAGTATTGATTTGAGGGTTACAAATAAATTGTAGGTGGTAGGCAAATTTGCAAACAGAGTGCACAAATAATGAGGATTGATTAACCATAGACATATAATTTATAAAATACTTTTTACATGCATCACCTTGTTATCTTACTTGAACCCACAATAACTCTGCAACTTAAATAGGACATGTGCTCCTTTGATTCCCAACACTCAAATGAGAGACTACAGGCCAGGAGAGCTGGGACAGAAGCCCAGGTCTTTCAGTTCCAAGGTCTTTGCTTTTCTCCACTGTACAATAAGAGTGAGACAATTCTGTGAATATTCTGGCAGATGCCAGAACTATGCAGCCAAGTGAAGATGTCTCAGAGAAGTGGGGTGCAGTGGTAAGCTGGCAAAACATGCTTACACTGGAGGAAATTTGGGAGTCAGAGCAGGCCCAGCCCTAGACACAGAGGGGGGCTTAATAACTTTTGGCATGAGCTGCACACAAGGGCTATTTATATGCACTAAGGTTTGCTTTGATGTATTTCAGTCAGAAGGCAATCACTGACTGGAGCCCACGGGTGCACTTTATTAGGTAATGAGGCAGAGAGAAAAGAAGAAGGAAAGATTAGAGACAAGTGGGAAGAACACAGCACAAAGTAGGTAATCCAGTAAATAGAATTTGAGTTGAAGAAGTAGATAGATGGAGAGGGTACATCTTGAGATGCTATTTCAAAAAAAGAAGTAAAGATTTAGCTTTTAAAACAGGACGATGATTATTTCATGCATTCAGAACAATTTGGGCAGTTGTTCTGAGGCATTAACAGTCGTGAGGTCTAGTCACAGCTGTCATTTTCTAGCCTTGACCTGCAGAAGTTGATGGCACCTTTCTCAGACTCAGCTGACTGATCTATAAATGGGGATTCAATTTAATTCAGGTCAATATATGAAAGAGAGGGCAAGTCATGCCCACAGAAGAGCCAGAGCAAAAGCTCAGAAGTATGAAGCCTTGCTGTGGGCTTGGGGAACTGTGCCCTGTTTCTCATTGCTGAAGAATTTGGGGTAGACAAGCCCGGAAGAACTAATTGGGGTGGACAATGTCTAGTTGCAATCATTCAGATAGGTGCCTCATGGATATGTTGTCAGGAGACAGTACAAAGATATATGTGTAAGCAGACTGTAAACTGTAGAACAAACAAATATAACACAGTATATTTTTCTTATGAAAACAGCAAATGTTGGAGGGCAAAGTAAAGTGGGAAGATAGCAACACGAGAATGCAAGTTTCTCTAAATGAAGGATGTGCTAGAAAGCAAGGAGATCACACTTGTGATGTAAGACCACTCCGTTGGAAAGCTTTGAAGGTAACAGACACTTTTGACATTTGATCCGAAAAGTCAGTAGATGCTTCTGGAGGTTGAGATGAATGGCATGGGATAAATAATGGGCAGTTCTGGACTTCTCAGGGTAAGGAAACAGTTAGAATCCAGCAAAGAGTTCTAGGAACCCAGATATGACTTGCTACATTTCTGCCAGAATGGGAAATGCGAAATTATTTAAAGTCCTGAATTCCAGTAATGATGAGACCTGTGACGAGAAGAAAAAGTGAGAACCTTGAAGAGAGAATCTTGAAGCTGAAAGACACTCTCCAGAGACAGCACAACACAGTGGATAGAAGTACAAGATAGGGAGCCCAGCTGTCCAGCACTGGACCTCAGCTCCACCACTTTCAGCTGCATGGGAGAGTTGCTTAACCTCTCTGTGCCTCAAATGCCTCCTGTAAAATAGGAGTAATGAAACCTACTTTTCAGAGTTGTTATGACAATTAAATAAATGTATCAATTAGAGCACTTAAAATACTGTCTAACAGGTATTTAATAAATGTTAGAATTTATTAATTCTACCTCCTTCTTTAGAAATGGGAACACTGAGGTCTGAAGAAATTGACTTGCCAGCTGCTTAGGACTTTTTAGATCTGCATATTAACAGAGATATCATTTGTTCCTCCTATGTCTAAGAGGCCTCACTGCCAGGAGCATTAGCTTCTGTACTGACACTGAAAAGGAAACAAGAAAGATTTGAAATGACAAGACTGGAGTTCAGGGAGACAGAAGGTCAAATAGTGACCTAATCTGAGCTTAGAAAGCAGAACCTTATAATTCAAAGACTGTAAAACACTCTCAAAAGGGCAGGTTGGGTGGGGGGGAGTTGTGTGCGGGGGGGGGGGGGGTTGGCAGAGTCGGCATTGCTCACCATCAAAATATCCACCAGGAGATAGCAGATTTGGAGAAGGCGGAGTGGCAGATGGAGAGGTATGGAGAGTTACCTTAGGAAAGGAAAACAAAAACCACCTATTTGCTCTGTCACATTCTGGATTCTAAGCTGGAGTGGCTGGCTCCTTTGGAGTGTACCCTCTTCCCCCCGCTCCCAGCACCGTTCTTGGCGATGCATTTTATCTTCGAGCAGATGGATGCAGCTGCTGTGGTGGCATCTGTTGCTGCTCTTTCACCTTCCAGCTTTGGCAGGAGCAGTTGGCAAGAAAATCTTGCAAGGTCTGTCAGCACCCAGTAGTATCACTATCTGTCAAACTTGCAAAAAAGAGGGGGAAAAAAAAAAACTATTTCAAGGCAGAGGAAGTGCTGGTGCTACGGGCTGTGATCCCTGGGGCCTAGCTGATCCAAGATTCTGCTTCAGGCTGACTCCTCTCATGGGGTCAGAGACTGGGAAGGAGGAGTTCTGGTGTGCCCATTTCACTCATCCCATCTTTAAGAGCAAGGACCCTTCTGATAGGCAAATAAAGAGGATCTGCTGCAAAGAGCAGTGAGTGCTACAGACAGAACCGCACTGAAAAACCAGAAGACCGATTTGAAGGAAAGAAGATATCCTTTTCACCTCTGCTCTCCCCAGCCTCACTCTGGAGGATGATCCTCAACCCAGACTAAGCCAGTCCTCAGCAGGTCTGGAGTGCTTTCAAAACCCTATCCACACCAGTGCATGTGGTCTGTGGGAGCCCTGGCCAGCTACTGGGTGTCCCAGGTGGTGGCCTTCTCTCCATCTCTGCTGTGTTCACTCCACCTTGGGAGAAGACGTTTGCCATGGTTTTCTGTTTTGCACTTCTGTCCCCAGTAGAAGCAAAATAGTGTCTTGAAGCCCAATGTGTTTGGCCTGAGCTCTAAGTTGATGTTCAGGACTTGTCGGGGCCTTTCCTTTGCAGCGTGTCTTCCTAACCAGACAGACCAACCAGAACGAGGGTTTATGTGTCTCCTGGAGGATGTCATTTATCCCTGCATACAGGCTCTTACTGCCATGCCCCACATCAAATGTCAGAAATGGTGGGCACTGACACAAGCTTGAGTAGATCCTGAGTTTACCCTGCCCTCTGAGAATGTGTGATTTGAAAGGAAGGTCTTCCCCACCACTTCACCACCTCCATCAAATTACTGCAGGAGGAATCTGTGAACCATTAAATCACTCTCTCAGCCCTCAGTGGAAAATTGGAGGAGACCTAGCAGTCAGGAGTAGAAGGCCAAGTCTGAATGAGACACCAGTATTTTCCCAGTGTCTGACCATGTGTATCGGCTGACAAGCCATGGGAAAAATGATATGATAAATTTTGAAGAAAATCACTTTGATGAAAATACATATAGGAAATAGAAGACACCATATTTAGTTCAAATTACTCAAAATTCATTGAATGTCCAACTGAGGCACTCTGCTACATATTAGCACCCAGAAGCAGTGTAGAGCAATATGGTACCCAGAAAGACAGAATCTTAGGAGGAGCAAGGAAAGATAACGGAAATCCAGCTAAATCCACAGACAGAGGATATAGCACTAGAGAGAAACTGACCATCAGGCAACACTACGAACAAGAACAGAGAGGAATACTCTGACATGAGCATGTGATTCTACCCTCCTTCTCAACAAGGGTTCTGTTGCAGTGACAAAAATAAGTAGACAATTTTTTAAAGGACACAACCCTAATAATGCTAGAAAACAATAAAGAAAACAGCTAACAAACTAAAAATGTTAATACATTTACACTATCTGGAAATTGCTGGCATCTCAGAGAAAATTTAGGTCCCACACACCAGAGAATAGTACAATTCTTCCCAAAGGTGTGCTGCAGAAGTCCCAAGCTGAAATCAAGGAAATACAGAGAGTCAGAGAGGCTAATGCAGTACCATCAGGGTAATTAGCTTAAGAGCCACATTGGTCTGTTAGACCCCTCGCACCACACACACACGTAGAACTCGAGTAGAACTGCTTTTGGCCCAGGCTCAAGCTCTGATCAGGGTTCTGTAAAGAAAAGCAGGGCCCCCCAGGAATACTTCACAGGATAAGTCTGAAGTCCTAAGAAAGGAGAAAGCCTATCCTTTTCTACCTTAAAATATCATTTAGGGCCTCTGTATTAACAGTGGCCTAAAAGAATGATGATATAAAAGAAGAAAGAAAGAAGGGGAGAATAATGACTAACGCATACTGAGCTCCTACTATGTGCTTAACACTATTCTGAGCACATTCAGTCTATTAATTCATTTGACCCCCCCACACTCTATAAGAAAGCTACTATTATTGTCTCTGTTATGCAAACAAGAGAACTGAGCCACACACAAAAAAAGGTAAGTCGACTTCTAAGATTACAAATATTAAAAAATGGAGAAGCTAAGATACAAACCAAGGCACTCTGACTTCAGAGTAATCGTATTCCTTTTTGCTAGGGAAACCTCCTTCCCTCTTCTAAAAACATAGGCAGTAAGCCAGGTGCAGTGGCGCACGCCTGTAATCCCAGCACTTGGGAAGGCGGAGACAGGAGAATTGCGAGTTCAAAGCCAGCCTCAGCAATGGCAAGGTGCTAAGCAACTCTTCATTATCCTGTCTCTAAATAAAACACAAAATAGGGCTGGGGATGTGGCTCAGTGGTTGAGTACCCCTGAGTTCAATCTCTGATACCAAAAACAAAAAATTTTAAAAATGTAGGTAGTAAAACATCTCTTCTCAGTATTTTATTTTTTATTTGTTTTATTGGGAAGTAAATACACATGTTTGAAGGCCATAAAAATACATCTCAATAAAGCAAAGACCCAGTTAAGTAGTCCCCAGGTTAAAACACAGACATCATTGGCATCTCAGAAGCTCCCCACCTTCCCTTTTCAACCACTACCTCAATCGTGTTCTTCCCCCTCAAAATACTCTTTCCTGCCTGCTACCACTACATTTAGTTTTGCTTTTTGTACTTTACATACATCAAATTATAGAGTATGTATTTTTGTACCAGCCTCATTTTACTCAACATTATATTTAAAAGCTTCAGGTTGCAGCATGTAGATGCAGTTTGTTCATGTTCCCGGCTACATAAAATATTTCACTTATGGATTATACCACAATTTATTAACCACTCTGCTGGTAATAGATATGTGGTTATTTATGCAATGCTATTATGAACATCCTTGAATTCATCTCTTGGTGCCCATAGGTACACCTTTTACTAGTGCTTTTATGTAGGAGAGGAGGAATTGTTGAGTCTTGAATAGGCATCTCCTTGATTTTATTACATAATGTCAAACTGTTTTCCACCCTGACTCTACTGATTTACACTTTTGCCAAATTGCCAATTGTTTTACATTCTCGCCAGTACTTAGTTTTAGCAGTCTTTTTCATTACAAGTCTTTATTTCAAGTTGTATATCATAATTTTAATGAGATTGAACTTATTTTCCTACTGGGCTAGGTTCTGTCTTTTTCTCACATGTATTTAGGACTTATCACACATGTACGCACACCTTCCAGATAAAAGCCCTTTGTCAGTTATACGTAGTTATATGCATGTTACAAATTCTGTATTGTCTCTTGCTCTGTGATTTCCTTTTCATTCTCTTACTAGTGTCTTTTGTCAGAGGCTCTTAGTAAATTTTTATTTGAATTTGATAATATCTACCAAAATTGCACATGCATTTACACTTTGACCCAACAATACCACTATATTAGCAAAAATACAAAAAGATGAATATAGTATCTATACACTGCAGCAGTATTTACAGAGACACATGACTGGAAACAATACAAATGCCTATAAATTGAAGAATGACTGAACAAATCATAGTCCAACCACACTAAAGAGTATGATTCATCTGTTAAAAAAATGATTTTGCAATATTTCAAAATACTACTGAGTGAAATACTACTAAGTGAAAAAAGGTAAATGCACAACAATATATAGTATGTAAACTTTCATAAGAAAGAAAAGAAAAAACTATGTATTTGTATGAATGTATGTGTGGCTGTGTTTGTGTGTGTGTGTATATATATATATATATATACACATATATATATATATACACACACATACATATATGTTTATATCTGGATGCTCATAGTTATTTTTAACAAATGAAAAGGTAAACTATAAACTAAAAAGTAATTATTACTTAAAGGAGCAAGACAGAGTACAGGGGTCAGGAGTCAGGGGAAAAAGCTAGAACTTACTGTGTATTTGTTTTTAGACTGATGTTAGATTCACCTTAGATAACTATAATATGCAAATAAAAATGAACAAATAAAAAGTAATTGCTAAAAATTAAAAGCAATAAAAATGACTATGAAAGCACATGGATGGAAATTATTTCAAGTGAATTTCAAACACAGTACATGCTTTAGTGGTACATGTATCCCAAAAGCTAAAGGAATTTCAAAGAAATCAAACAATTTTAATAAAATATTATTACTAATATTAAAATTATTTTCCTGAAAGAAATGCATGTGTGCATATGTCTGTTGTTGTAAGATAAAGCAAGTAAATGAAAATGGTTATAATGTTAATGTTATTAGGAAACAAGGTTTTTAAGAAGGAAAAAAGATATAAGCATAAATTCAGGCTTAAGTAAAAACCTTATACTCCTAGATATTATTTGTAAATATCAACATAAATTTCATAATTTCCTTTTTTAAAAAATAGCTATCAGATCTATCCACCAAAAATGTATAGGAATAATGACTAAACTGTCAAAAATGAAGAAGTCTAACATAGGAAGGTGGCTGATCGTACACAATTGTCATTTAGTGTTCATGAGAGATTCATTCCAAGAGCCCCTGCAGATACCAAAATCCTCAGATGCTCAAGTTTCTCATATAAAACAACATAGTATTTACTTATAACCTAAACATATTCTTCAATATACTTTAAAACATCTAGATTATTATAATACCCAATGCAATGTAAATGTTATGTAAATAGTTGTTGCACTGTATTGTTTAGAGGATGATAATGGGAAAAATTTGTATGTGTACAGTACAGATGCAATTTAAAACAAAAAATTTCTCTGAGATTGCTTGAATTCATGAATCAGCATCTACAGATGGAGAGAGATAACTGCTTATGGGGAAGGAAATGAAAACAAGAAGGGTCAGTAGAACATCTTGCCATAGAAGAAAACAAGTTATCTATCTAAGACTACTGTGTCAGCAAGACTTGAGTACCAACCTGAAAGAATCCTATTCATCAAAAATTGTACAATTTGGACGCCAAGATAACAATAACTGCAACATACTGAAACACACAAATGTTTTTTAAATCCATAAGTAAATGATAACCTTAAATCTCAGCCAAGATTTGAGACTGTTAGGGAACACAAAAGGAAAGAATCAAGAATTAATCCTCCCTTTCCTATAAGAACTTCTAAGTAATTGAGAAAGGAAGGCTTTTTTGCAGAATTCAAGCTAATAAATGAAGAAGGAAAATTGGAATATTCTCACACTGAGGCCTTTAATAAAATGATGGATTGAGGCCAATTATCAAATGGTCTAGTTTGTTAAGTCTAAAGGTTGAAACGATGGGGAATTTTAAAATGGATGAATGAGGCTGACAATAATTGAACTCACTGATCAATATTAAAATCACAGAGAATAAAGATAAGCACATGTCACCATGATCAAGCAGGGTTCATTCCAGGGATGCAAGGTTGGTTCAATGTATGGAAATCAATTAACATAATTCATCACATCAATAGACTTAAATAATCACATGATCACCTCAATAGATGCAGAAAAAGCATTTGACGAAATACATCATCCATTCATGCTCAAAATGCTAGAAAAAACAAGGGATAATAGGACCATATGTCAACATTATAAAAGCTATACATGCTAAACCCCAGGACAACATCATTCTAAATGGAGAAAAATTGAAAGCATTTCCTCTAAAAACTGGAATAAGATGAGGATGCCCTCTTTTACCACTTCTATTCAACATGTTTCTTGAAAACTTAGCCAGAGCAATTAGAAGGAAGAAATTAAAAGAATATGAATATGAAAAGAAGAACCTCAACTATCCCTATTTGCTGACAATATGATTCTATAGAAGACCCAAAAAACTCCACCAGAAAGCTTCTAGAACTCATAATCAAATTCAGCAAAGTAGCAGGATATAAAATTAACACCCATAAGTCAATTGCATTCCTATACACTAATGACAAATCAGCTGAAAGATAAATTAGGAAAACTATCCCATTCACAATAGCCTCAACAAAAACTAAAATAAAATACTTAGGAATCAATCTAACAAAAGAGGTGAAAGACCTCTACAATGAGAACTACAGGACACTAAAGAAAGAAATTGAAGAAGATCTTAGAAGATGAAAAGATCTCCCATGCTCTTGGATAGGCAGAATTAATATTGTCAAAATGGCCATACTACCCAAAGTGCTATACAAATTTAATGCAATTCCTATTAAAATTCCAATGACATTCTTTGTAGAAATAGAAAAAGCAGTCATAATATTTATTAGGAAAAATAAGAGACCCAGAGTAGTCAAAGCAATTCTTAGCAAGAAAAGTGAAGCAGGAGGCATCACAATAACAGACCTTATATACAGAGCAGCAGCAACAGTATAGCATGGTACTGGCACCAAAATAGAAATGAAGACCAATGGAAAAGAGTAGAAGACACAGAGACAAACTCACATAAATACAGTCATCTTATACCAGACAAAGGTGCCATAAATATACATTGGAGAAAAGAGAGCCTCTTCAACAAATGGTGCTAAAACTGGAAACCCATATGTAGTAGAATAAAATTGAACCCCTATCTCTCACCCTGCACAAAACTCAACTCTAAGTAGATCAAGGACCTAGGGAGAGACTACAGACCCTCTGCCTACTAGAAGAAAATGTAGGCCCAGCTATCTATCATGTCCTGAGAAACAAACTTCTTCAACAAGACTCTTAAAGCACAAGAATTAAAATCAAGAATCAATAAATGGGATGGTATCAAACTTAAAAGCTTCTTCACAGCAAAGGAAGCAATCAAGGACATGAAGAGAGATCTCACAGAATAGGACAACATCTTTGCCACATGTACCTCAGATAGAGTATAATCTCCAGCATATATATAAAGAACTCAAAAACCTTAACACCAAAATACCAAATAACCCAATCAATAAATGGACAAAGGAACTGAACAGACAATTGGTCAACAAACATATGAAAATACAATTGGTCAACAAACATATGAAATACAATTGGTCAACAAACATATGAAAAATGTTCAACATCTCTAGCAATTAGAGAAATGCAAATCAAAACTACTCTAAGATTTCATCTCACTCCAGCCAGAATGGCAGTTATCAAGAATACAAGCAGGGCTGGGGTTATGGCGCAGTGGTAGCATGCTTGCCTAGCATGCAGGAGGCACTGGGTTCGATCCTCAGCACCACATAAAAATAAAATAAAAGCTATTGTGTCCACCTACAACTAAAAAATAAATATTTTAAAAAAAAAGAATACAAGCAAAAATAAATGTTGACAAGGATATGGGAGAAAAGGTACACTTATACATTGCTGGTGGGACTGCAAATTGGTGCAACCATTCGGGAAAGCAGGATAGAGATTTCTAAGAAAACTTGGAATGGAACCATCATTAGATCCAGTTATCCCACTCCTCAGTTTATATCCATAGGACTTAAAATCAGCATACTACAGTGGTACAGCCACATTAATGTTTATAGCAGCTCAAGTCACAATAGCTAAACTATGGAACTAACTTAGGTGTCCTTCAACAGATGAATAGTTAAAGAAACTGTGGTACATATACACAATGAAATATTACTCAGCCTCAAAGAAGAATGAAATTATGGCATTTACCCATAAATTGATGGAACTAGAGACTATCATGCTAAGTGAAATAAACCAGTCCCCCAAAAAACCAGTGACCAAATATTCTGATATGCAGGAGCTAACACGCAATAAGGGGGAAGGGAAGCATAGAAGTTCATTGGATTAGACAAAGGGGAATGAAGGGAAGGAAGGGAGATTGTATTAGAAAAGACAGTAGAATGAATCAGACATAACTGTCTTATGTTCATAGATAAATTCACGAACATGATATGCAACTCCACATCATGTACAAACAGAATGGGATCCTAATTAGGATAAGTTATACTCCATGTATGTATAATATGTTGAAATACACTGTCATGTATATCTAAAAATAACAAATACAATTTTTTTAAAAAGATAAGCACATTGTATTCCTTCTGTGTTGTAATAAGAACAACATTCTTTATAAAATATTGAACCTGAATTTAATCAAACTTCTACTAAGCTACCAATTTGTAGAAAGTACAGGTACCAAAGGAACATGCTAAACAATACTTTAAGGGTGCAAAATCTTGAATGTAGGGAACTCTACAGGACAACGAACCAAGTTACTTTTATAAATATTTGCAAGAACAAGGGAGAGGGAGATGTAGAGATTTTAAAAGGCTCAAAAGAAAAAATACAAATGAAAAGTGTGAGTCTTATTGGAAAGTTATTCTAATACTCTATTAATCATACAATCATCACACATAAATTGTAATATACAACAATTGTAATATACTGTGGTTATATTTTAAAAAGATCTTTTAGATATATTTAAGTATTTATGGATAAAATGATTTATCAGATATTTACTTCAAAAGAACCCTGTGGGATATGCAGATGACACTCAATCCAGCAAAACTTATTTAAGTTTACTCTTTGTTTACTGTTTTTCAATGCCATCTTTGTATAAATCAGGTAGTTGTATTTGCATGGTGGTGTTATTGGACGCTGTCTTATTCCATTGATGAATTTGTCTTCTCTTTTTGCCAGTATAATGATATATTAACTATGGGAGTTTTTTCATAAGTCTTGATACCTAATAAAAGAAAATTATCTCACCTGATTCTTCCACAATGTTGTGGTTATCTTTGGATTTTTGCAATCCCATATAGATTTTAGAATCAGCTTTTCAATTCATACTCAAAAATCTATTAGACTTTAGAATTATTACTATTTCTTTTTATTTAATTTTCTGTTCTTTTGCTAACTCCTTGACAAGGTGCTTATCAGTGATTGAGGTTTCTAGGTTACTGGGTTGATTATTTTACTTATGTAATCTTTTCTATATTAACAGTTACACGCTTTTATTATTTTTCAGGACCACTCAAAATATTAAATTTTGCCATTTTTTCAAGGTTTAATCTATGATAGTTAATTGGCATTTTTTGCCCTCTTTCTGAACCAAACAAAAGCCTTACAAAAATTTACACACTTTTCCAACTTACACTACAGATTTTGAGTATTTTAATTACAGTTGTTTTTGAACTCATGTTTTGTTGTATTATTAATTTTCATTTACCTCACCCTCACTTTTTGTTCTCTTCAATTCTTCTTGCATTTCCTCAATCTAAAATCCTAAAGAATTTGTTTTATCACTTCCTTTAATAAGACACTAGAAGTGATAGATTATTTTAGTTTTTCTTTGTCTAGAAATATTTTCACCTTCATTCTGGAAGTATGTTTTTGATGAGCGTATATATTTTCTGAGTTTGGATACCTCAAAAATTATTATCTCCAGAACGATTTTTCAAAACTTTGAAAGCATGTTCAATTGCCTTCTGGATTCCTTTCTTCTGTTGAAATCCCATTTTTCAGTCTAGTTGTTGTTCCTTTGAAAGAAAGGGTTCATTTTTCTCTGAATGTTATTGAATTTTTTTGTCTTTCATATTTGTTCATCTTCCCATGTTGTGCTAGATGTATATTTCTACAAATTTTCCTATCTGATTATTATATGTCTTCATGAATCTGTAAGTTGATACTTTTCATCAGTTTTGGAAAATTCTGGGCCACTATCTTCTGAAGTGTTGTTTCTGACCCATTCTACCTCTTGTCCCTGTGAGGTGACAGGTGTAAGTGCTGGACCTTCTTGCTCTATGCCTTGTTGCCTACCTGCTCTTCTATGTTTTCCATCCTATTGTTTCTCAATATTCACTCAGGTTATTTATACTGACCTATCTTACAATCCATTGCAGCTTATCCCCCAGCTGTGTCCCACAACCTATTAAGCCATCCAGAGTTCTTAATTTCAGTTACTGCATTTCTTCACATCTTGAATTTCCAGTGGGCCTTCTTTGCCCCAGATCTGCCATTCCTTATGTTTTCCATTTCTTTCCTAGGTTTTTAAAATCTTGTCTTCTATTTATTTGAATATAGTAAGCATGCTTGTCTTAATGTTTGACTCTGTATTAAACATCTGAATTCCCTGCAAGGATGCTTCTGTTGTCCCCTGTTTCTGTTGAGCTTTGCTCTCATTGCCTTATTTCATGCCCCTAGTCATCTGTGCTCATGTGCGGCATATTATATACTTTTTAAAGTAGAATTAATTAAGACCCAGGGTGTCTTCTTTTTCCAAAGAAGATTTCCATTTGTATCTGGCAGAATCCATTGAGATGACTGAAATTTTGGCTGCAGTCCTGTGAAAACTAGTTTACTCCTGGTTCACCCAGCTCACACTTCTCAGTGGACTTTGCCTTTCAACGTCTAATCCAGAGCAAGAGGGGTTCTTCGGCTTTTAGGCCTTGGAAGTTTTGGGCACTGCAATATCTGTCCCATGAGCCTCGCCAGGTTTCCAAAAATCCTAATCAGCTTTTCTTCCTGTTCACAGACTCCTCAGGAATTAGGAATTAGTAGATGCCTCTAATGGGGAAAGAGCTTTAAATAGATCTGACTTTTCTAGTTTTTGGCACAGTGATTCCTCACTGCCTTTTTAGTTTGCTCATTACTTTAACTAATGAGACTTTTTATTTATTTATTTATTTATTTATTTATTTTTCTATTTATCCTCAGTGGGAAATTTAATTCAAAGCACCAATTTTACAAGTATGGGACCCTTTAAACTAGGTTTCAAGCTTTATGTTTTAATCACTAATGCTAGACTATAGAAAGCGAAAAGAAAACATAGTTTAAAACTTATGACTACTATCACCCAAATTTTAGCATTGTTAAGATAAGGGGTTATCACACAGTCAGGGAACAAGTGAAAGGCTTGAGTTAGAAATCCAGTGCTAGGGATGATAGAAAGGGCAGAGCTATCTCTGGAGAAATGTGCTCTGCATTAGAAGGAATTAGCACCTAAGTCATTTCTTTGGAAGACTAGCTAGCAGCTTTCAGTTGCTGAAACCATCAGGAAAGAAAAAAGCTTACTGTTTTTACGTTGAAGCCACCCTGGGTGAACTCTTTTCACCAGGCAGTTGCTTTAAAAACAAACATTTTAAATGATACCCTGAGGCTATGGGAGAAAATATTCACAGAACATAATTTTATAGCCACTCCTTATAATCTTGACCTCATCTCTTCCCACTTGGACAAATATTAGAGGATCTTAGATCTAGGAGAAGGGTGGTGGTGGCAAATACAAACACACATGCAAATGCCACATTTTACAATCAGAGATGTAACAAAAAGAAGAGGCATACAATCACTGGAAAATGATAGATGATATGAATTATAATTAGTATTCTAAACTTTTAAAAACTTACTCTTAGAATTGATAAGAATGTTTGGTAAACTTAAAGGATGCTTGAACACCAGCAATTAGTTAAAAGAACACAGAAGTGTCCATTCTTTTTTTAAATTTTATTTATTTGTTTGTTTATTTATTTTTATGTGGTGCTGAGCATCAAACCCATTACCTCACACATGCCAGGCTAGCACTCTACCACTGAGCCACAACCATATCCCAAAATGTCCACTTTTTTTTTTTCAATATGTTTTAGTTATAGATGGATGCAATATCTGTTTTTTGGTTTATTTATTTTTATGTGGTGCTAAGGATCAAACCTAGTGCCTCATATGTGTGAGGCAAGTGCTCTACCACTGAGCTACAACCTCAGCCCCCAAAATGTCCACTTTTAATAGCAACTAAAAGATAAACTATATGGAAAAAAGTCCAATAAGAATATGAAAATCTACATTGCTAGAGATATTATTTTTATATTTGTTTCTAGATTAGGGACAAAATTGGAAAATATCTTAATGTGTCACTTGATGAGAGGAAACCAGGAGGGCAAAGAAAGCTTCCTGGTTGTTCTGCATAAAGAAGAGGCCCCTGGAGATGGGAAATGGCTGATGAACAAGGCAGGGTAGCCTAAGGGTTTTAACAACCTTAGCTTTTAAGTTTAGCACATGAATTTGGGTATGAGGGTAGAAGTGTGTGTGTTTGTGTGTATGCATATGTGTGTACAAATCAGGGAATGAGACCAAATTCCACATCCAGCTCACAAAGAAGAGAACAGAGGCAGTCAGGGTAAGATGGCCAAATAACCCAGAGTCTGATCTCCTTCAGTCAGCTTGGGCATGAGCTAGAGGGGATCACATTAAAAAGTATGTTACAAAATAAATGTATTCTAGGGAGAGCATTGAAATTCCATCCACTATAGATTTAGAATCTGAGTGACAATGTTATTATATTTTTAAGGAAAAAAGAGATACTAGGTAAATCCAGGGTTATACTTGGGAAAAATCGACCAGTCTACTGAGAGATATAAAAGAATTTCAAATAAGTAGACAAGCCAGGTTGCTGGATAGGAAGACAAACTACTAAGAAGTGTCAATTTTTTTCAAGTTAATTTTCAGATTTAATCTGTTCCCAAGCAAAATCCCAACTGTGTTTTTAAATATTTTGATGAATGACTCCAAAGTTCATCTGGAATAGCTAATAAAAAATTCAAAACAAAGAGTAATGGCCTCTCTAGATATTAAAACAGTACAAAGCTAATCAATGTGAAGCTCGTATAAAAATGGATGGACAAATCAATGGAACAGAGTATATAACCAGGAAACAGGAGCTATTACAATTCAGTATATTAACATATAATCACAAATCAGGGAAGAAAGGCAGAGGCACTCAGTAAACAGTGTTAAGACTATTTTATAGCTGTTTAGGAAATAATCTATTCAATTTTTACACTATTTTAATTAAATAAATTCCAGATGCATTAGAAGTTAGATGTTAAAATGAGGCCATAGAAAACAGAAGGAAAAATACTTGAACAGTCGTCTGTTTTTTAAGAAGAGAAAGACATGCTAGACTTAAAAGAAACCCCAATATCTTAGAAATATTGACAAATTAAATAGTTTGCTATTTTAGATAAACAAACTTGAAAGGTAATTAAGACACTATAGGTAAATATTTACATTGAATGTAACTAAGCAGTGATAGACCTAAAATCCATATAACTTGATAAGAAAACATTAATATTGCCCAGTCTAAATCCACCACCTAATAAAAAAAAGAATAAAAATGTATAAACACATAGATCACAAGATAAAATGTTAATAAATAATTGAAAGGCACTTTATTAGTAAGATAAATGGAAAGCTTTTAAGAAGATATTGTTTTACCTACTGATAAAATTAACAGGATATTTTTATTTTTATTTTTTTATTTTTTTTTTAACAGGATATTTTTAAATGAGATTATCTTTAGCAAGTTAGGCTACAGTGAAATGATCACTGAATACAGTTTAGGAAATACAAGCAGGTTCAACAATCTCAGAAGGTAATTTTGTGTTGCATTGCGTAGAATAGAAATAGTTATAAGTTTTAACAGTTTTTAACCTAGGAAATTGCACATTTATACAAATTTATATTAAAGAAAAAATAAAATACATAAGCTAATATTGCATATATTAGCCACTATGACATTTATAATAGTAAGTACCAGAAAACAGATCTCAGTTCTCAGAAATACAGACACACAAACACATTTTTAGTGTTAAGAAATATTATGCACTCTTCAATAATTTTTAAAGGAAGTTTGATGTCATTGAAAAGTGCTAGGAAAATCACATTGTTAGTCTCTTCACAGCTAGGTAAAACATTATGCCTCAAAGAAGACTAACATAAAAGACTATCAATGATTACCTCTGAAGATACCATGATTACTTTATTCTCTTCTCAGACACCTGAATTTTTTCCCTTACTTTTCCCCCCAAAAAATATGTCTTCATAATATCTCATATATTTTTTAAAAGGAGACTATGTTTTGTCAATATACACTGCTTTAGGTCCACAGCCAGAAATTTTTTTTCCCATGCCAATATGTACAATACCAGATAGGGCTTCCCTAAAGCAACCACTGTAGAAGTCCACTGTGGCAAGACTGGCTGGTGATGTCTTGGGTTTCCAAACTTCCGGCCAAGCTGTTCTCTTCTTTTTAGACTGCCTGTTGGGCCTCCTTGTCTTCCTAGCAAATTCATATTATGTGCTTCAGTACTTGGCTAAAATGTTCACTCTCTGACCCTTTACAGGCTCCCAGAAAGAGTTAGGTGCCCACCTTTTACACAGGCATGCAACCTGGCTCATCTTCTGTTTAAATATTATCACATTCTCCCTAGTTACTAAGCTTTCAGAGCAGGGGCAGAATTTTTCTCTGCCTCAGACTGTAACCCACTATAAGATCTCAAGAAATATTTTCCCAAATGTTTGAGAACTTAAAGAGAGTTTTGAGGTTTGTGGGAAAAATCTACTTTCCCAGAAATGTTTTTGCAAATGCATTTTTAATTTAATGAAACCATTATTAATTCCCAATTATGAAATGATTCAAACATTAATAGAAACTGATGTTTTTCCTAGACAAGTCAGTAGTTTAAGAAAAGTCAGATTATATCAGGTATGTAGGAAATTCTATTAGTTCTGCTCTCTTTTGGGATTTCTGAATTATTTTGCTGCTAATGATCCCAGGAATAGTATCTGAATAAAACACCTGAAATAGTCTAAAACCACCTTACTTTTCTGAACAGAATGTTTAAGGGCAGACATGAACTAAAGTATTTTTTTTCCAATTTTTCCTGGTTAAACAACAAAGACTTTGAAACAAAAAACAGATTCAAATGAAGTATGTTTTTGGAATGTGTTTCTAGATTCTTATTTTTAAAAAATAGAAAACATAATTTGATCTATGTCCTGAGAATTCCTGCTATCCCTTAAGAAATAATTCTCCCAGAGAAAGAAAAAAAAATGCATTACAGCAAGTGCATATGTTAATAGAGCCAAAGTGTAGGAGTCTCATAACAATAATAATAAAATTTCCTTAAATGCCAAACTCTAGTTTATCCTCTGCACATCCTGTGAGAAAAGCTTGCAGACAGAACTAGGGCCCGATTCCCATTGCAGATGGAAACCAAAGGTTCAGATGGTTTGCCTAAGGCCACACCTGAGTGACAGCTGGTGGAGGGACAAGTGTGGAGCAGATGCCTGACTCCAAGCACAGCCCTTTGCAACCACAAGGAGCTACCACCCTTGGGGAAGGGTGCTGCTGGAATGGGGGCAATGATAAGCACAAAAGAAAAATCAAACATTAACAACATAAATTCAATAGCAACAGAGCATCCTCAGTGAAATGGCATTATCTGAGTTATGATTTTTAAGTACTCAGGTGTCTACAAGAGAAACAAAGTAGCATGAAAGGAAAAGAAATAGTGAGGGCAGTTGTGAGGACAGGTGTTCCTTAAGACACTCTCAGTGTTTATTCCAACAGAAGAGAAGTCAGACACTTGTCAATATAAATAATGATAAATGTTTCTACAGTCCAGTCTCTTCCCTGACTCTCAACTTGGTCTCATAATGGTTGGCAGGAGGCAATCACTCTGATCAGTGATGACAGGGACAGAGTAAAAGTGAATGTTGGTGGACACCCACAAGACATTCTGTGTGTTCATTCAGAGTTTACACATCTTCAAGTTATGAGTGCTCAGATGGCTCATTCCTTCAGAAGAAGGATCAGAGCACCAGCTATATTGGCAGGGCCTTTCCTCATGAAATCCATCTTGCAAGGGTCTTCTCCGGCCTCACATTCTGACTCTTCTGGGTCTAGGACTTCACAAAAGGATGCATGACCCTATGGCTTGGAGGGGAGTAAAGAGGGCCAGGAATGTGGCCAAGATGTCTGCTTTTGAATTCCACCCATTTTCTTGTAGAATATGAACTGGAGAGGGTTGGTGAACATTTGTCTAAGAACTCTTGGCCATTATTGAATATTACTGATTTTTTTTTTTTTTGGTACCAGGGATTGAACTCAGGGGTACTAGACCACTGAGCCATATCCCCAGCCCTATTTTTTGTGTTTTATTTAGAGACAGGGTCTCACTGAGTTGCTTAGCACCTCCCCATTGCTAAGGCTGGCTTTGAACTTGTGATTCTCCTGTTTCAGCCTCTCAAAGTGCTGGGTTTAGTTAACAGCTTCAGACAACCTTTTCTACCATAGAAAATATATTCTATTCACCTATTTGTCTGTTTTGTCTGTCTCGCACACACACATGCACACATGTGCACACACACACACCAGATACGTACTCACATACCTCTATCACTGATATTTATAACTGCTCTGACCAAAGATAATAATGAAGGTCTATACAACATTCCATGCTGGTAGAACTCTCTGGAGGAGACATTGTGACAGGAGTTTAAGGTCACATAAATATAGCAATGAAATGTCAGCCCTCATAACCATCTGATGACTCTCCTGAGAGGTTTAGAATCCAGGAATTCATTCATTCTTTGCTCTCACTCTTTCTGAGTACCTGAAAATTGTCTGATTTCAATGAGATCTCTGTCTATGGGTAGAAGATGTGAGGAGTTCATAGAAACTAGCTAGTGATCTTAATAGAATGTGCTAAGAGCTTCAAAATTAAAAGCATGTATTTACTAAGTTCCTACTATGCACCAACCTGTATTAAGTTTTCTATATTATAATTATTTCTATATTATATTATCATGTTACAGAATCTTTACACTGTTTGAGGAAATTACTATCCTGTTTTATAGAAGAGGATAGTGAGGCATGGAGAGTTTAATTTGTCCACAGCTTGTCACTTGTGGAGACTGGGTAATGTGCTTCTACAGCCTGTTTCTTCCCTGTTAGCTACATAATGGTAGAGCAAATACAGTTTAGGAAGATGCACAGAGCTTCATAAGCTACCCATGTTAGAAAGCTTTCTCAGCACTATTTGAGTATAAGAAGGAATTGGTCGGGAAGGATGGAGAGAAGAGAACACTAGAGAGAGGGAAGTCCAAAGACCCAGAGGTATGAGCTAGTGTGCTTTAAGGAACTTACTGTCTACAGTATTTTCAATCTGATCAGATACACACACAAAGGAATTCTCTTCTCCTTGGAAATATGAGTGAATATAAACAAAATGAAAATGTATGCTGAAGTAGTTAAAATTTTTGTTAGAACTTTTGGTCAAAAGGCAGAATCACAACAAGAGGTTTTTATCAAGAAGGAATTCAGAAACAAATCTAAGAGGTCTCTTTGTGTATGTAATACTGCAAGTACTACTAGATATGAATTTATTTCTTTACCACAAGATTATCTGTAGGTCAAATTTTCTTCCAAGAGAATAATCCTTCAAAACAAAGCAAACATCTACAGTTATGTAATAAACATGTGGATATGTAAATATAAAATGGCAAGGTAGTGTTCTGGGCAGAAAGCCATATGTAAAATCCTGAATCAAGCCAGAACCAAAGTATTCTACGTTCCAGAGAGATAAGTCAAGAGCAGACTGCCTTAACCCCATGGCTGAGCATAATCAAAGTGCAAGTCAAAGGCCATGGAAAGACAGGCTCAGCCCATCATTGAAAAAGCTCCCTGGCTGCCTCTTTTGTAATATTCACTTGAAACCATGTATAACTGTGCTCATTTTCATTCTAATCCCTTTCATAAGTTATACTTTGGAAATAAATTTTTTGTAGTACAAAAATGACCTCTATCATATTAATATTAACCAAATCTGTGTAACCTAATGCTGGCCTAAGGGACCAGAATATAAAGTGAAATTTTAAGGTTCCTATAATCTTGTCAAAAGGAACATGAAGAGGATGAACTAAAACCCAGACCCAGCCCTTCAGAATGTCCCCACAGTGGTCACTTATACTTTTTTTTAATACCTTTAGTTTGTTTGTTTGTTTGTTTGTTTATTTATTTTATGTGGTGCTGGAGATTGAATTCAGTGCCTCACTTGCTAGGCAAGTGCTCTGACCCTGAGCCACAATCCCAGCCTGGTCACTTATACTTTTAAATGATAGTATTTACAAAATATAATTAAAGGGCTCTACATTCACGAAAATAATCTAAAAAATTATATGCTTTCTCTTTTGGCAATACAAAAGACAATTTTCCTGAAAACCTTTGACAACAGATATGTTAAACAAATCATTTAAAACATAGTATAAATGAGTTTTCTAATAATAGCAGGTTAAGCTATGTCTATTAATACTTGTTCTTAAAAGATACTACTTTATATATGCATAATACATATACATATAAATACATAAATAAATACATATAAATGTGCACATACATTATATATAATACATATTATATATAATATAATGCATATTACATATAACACATATTATATATGAAATAAATATGTATTATATATGTCACCTTAAAAGTTGTGAACTGATGACATCAGCAAGATGGTATAATAGGAAGCTCAATTCTTTATCTCTCCCCACCCCAGAAACACAAATTTAACAAACAACCAGTGACAAAAGCATCTCATCTCTACAACAGCTCCAAAATCCAAGTGAGAGATTAAAGCACCCAAAGAGAGCACAGAAATCAGAACAGACACAATGAAGATGTGTCACTGTACTCAAAGTATCCCTCCCACAACACTGGCAATGCAGCACTGATAAAGACTTTCAGACTTTAAGTTATCTAATGTGCTAAAAAAAAAAAAAAAAAGTAAACTGAGTATTTGACTTTTCCATGGCCCTGGCACAAGACCTTTTCCCACAGATGTTGGCAATAAGCCTAACCTACTGACCCCAGCATCAGGCCCACCCATGAATAATGGCAACAGCCTTGCTTCTGCAGACTACAGCAACAGGCCCACCCCTGTGAACCTCAATCCGTATATCCTAGAAGCAGACTACCCCCCCAATACCCCAACGGAAGGCCCACGCACAGACCCTCCCAGACATTCACTGGCTGTGCTGAATGCCAAATAGCTTTCCTTGAAGAAATAAGTCAGTAAAGCTAGAAAGGGTGACTACTTCAAATGTGCAGACACAGAAAGAAGGCTACAAGATTTACAAAGAATCAAGAAAACAGCAAAAGAACAAAGTCAAGGAAGCTCTAGTTACCAGCTCATACTAGTGGAGATCTAGGTACTTCCTGAAAAAAGTTCAACGTAATCATTCAAAGATGTTCAGTTAGATACAATAGAACACAGTCAGTTAATCAATAGTAGGCAAACACATGTTAAAAAAGAAATGAGAAGCTCAACAAAGACAGAAACCATAGAAAAGAATGAAACAATATTAAGAGCTGAAGTACGCAATGACTGAATTGAAATATTAAACAGATAGTTTCTATATCAGATTTAACCAAACAGAAGAAAAAAATCAGCAGGCATATAGACAGTTAATTAGAAATTACTGATGAATAGAAAGAGGAGGAAAAGAAGAAAAAGAGAAGGAATACCTATGATACTTATGGAACACCATTAAGCAGAAATAATATATGTATTATAGGAGTTTCCAAGGTAGAAGAAAAACAGAAAGTGATAAAAATCTATTTAAAGAAACAATGGCTGAAAACTTCCATAACCTGGGGAGAAATCTGGACATCTAAATTCATGACACCTGAAAGATCCCAAAATTGTGGAACAAAAAGGAATATACCTCAAGACATGTAATAATTAAATTTTCAACAAAGACAGAGAATTTTGAAAGCAGTGTAGGGAAAGGTACTCATCCCATACATTACACAATCATCATAAGACTACCAGAGGATTTCTTAGCAGGCATTTTGTAATCCAGGAAAAAGCTGGAAGACATGTTCAAAATGAAGGAGGAAAAGGAAAAAAAACCTGACAACTAAAAACACTGTGCCTAACCAGTTCTTTCAAAATTAATAACAAATAAAGACTTTCTCCAGTAGATGAAATCTGAGAATTTTTCACCACTATACCAGTCACAAGAAGTTCTAAAGGGAGTTATTGAAACAAAAAATAAATGCTAAACAGTAACATGAAAGCATATAAAAGTATAAACCTCACTGTTAAAGGTAATATAGGAACAAACAATAATACTATTATGGTAGTACATAAATCACTAACTACAGAATGTAAGTTAAAAGATAACAATATTTAGAACAACTATTAGCACAAAATTGGTCAGTATTTACACCAGAGAAAAAAAGCAAATTCTGACACCAATAACATGGAATGTATATGTGGTAGGGGGAGTAAGAGTGTAAGAAATTTTATAAGCAATTAAGTTGTTATCGGCTTAAACTATACTATTCTAATAAGAAAAGTTTACATATAAGACTCATATTAACTATAAAGAAAAAAACTATAAGATACAAATAAATTTTAAAAATAAAATATATCACTACAAAAAAGCATCAAATCACAAAAAAAGAGGTGAGAATGCAGCTCAGTGACAAAATACATGCTTAGCATGCACAAGACCCTGAGTTCAATGCCTAATATTACAAAAGAAAGAAAGACCACAAAAGAAGATAGCTGGAGAGAAAGGCAAGCACAAAAGAAATATAGAACAGACACAAAACAATCAACAAAACAGCAATAGTAAGTCCTTACCTATCGATACTTACTTTAAATATAAATGGATAAAACATGGAAAGGCTGGATGGATTTAAAACACAAGATCCAACTTTATGCTATATTTAAGAGAACCACTTCAGACTTAAGGATCCACACTGACTGAAAGTGAAAGGACCCCCCAAAAATATTCTTAAAAATGGTAACCAAAAGAGACCATAGGTGGCTATAGTCACATCAGAAAAAAATATGGACTTGCTTAGGTCAAAAGCTGTTAAAAGAGACAAAGAAGGTCATTACATAGTGATAAAGGGTCATTTTAACAGGAAGATATAACAATTATATATATATGTATATGTATATATATAAACTAAATATCAAAGAATCTAAATATATAAAGCAAACATCAACAGATCTTAAGAGTAAAAAGATAGCAGTACAGTGAGTAGAAGACTTGAATACTATACTTACAATAATGGATAGATCACCCAGTCAGAAATCACACAAGAAATAGCAACTTAGAAATATTACAGAAAAAAATGAGATTAACAGACATACATAAAACATCCCACTCAAAATAAGCAGATATAGATTCCTCTCAAGTACCCATGGATATTCTCCAAGATAGATCACATGCTAAATTACACACACACACACACACACACACACACACACTTTTATTTATTTATTTATTCTAATTATGTAAACATGACAGCAGAGTGCATTTTGATTCATTTACACAAATGGAGCACAATTTTTCATTTCTCTGGTTGTACACAATGTAGAGTCTCACCTAATGTGCAGTCATACATGTACTAGGGTAATGTTGCCAATCTCATTCCACCATCTTTCCTGTCCCCATGCTCCCTCCCCATCCCACTCTCCCCTTTACCCAAAGTTCCTCTATTCTTCTCATTCCCCCACCCCCATTAACTTCTGAGTAAAAGAAACAATCAATGAGGTAAACAGAGAGCCTACATTTTGGGAGCAAATTTTTGCTGCATGCACATTAGATAGAGCACTAATCTCCAGGATACATAAAGAATAGTGCTGCAGCCACTTCAATGTTTATAGCAGCTCAATTCACAATAGCTAAACTGTGGAACCAACCAAGATGCCCTTCGTTAGATGACTGGATAAAGAAACTGTGGTATATATACACAATGGAATATTACTCAGCAATAAGAGAGAATAAAATTATGGCATTTGCAGGTAAATGGATGAGTTGGAGAATATCATGCTAAGTGAAGTAAGCCAATCTCAGAAAACCAAATGCCGAATGTACTTGTTGATAAGTGGATGCTGATCCATAATGTGGGGAAGGACATGGGAACAATGGTGGATCTCTGTTCACAGGGGTGTAAGGGGGGAGGGGGCATGAGGACAGCAAAGGTGGTGGAATATGATGGTCATAATAACCCTACCTTTATCTATGACTGCATATATGTTGTGATTCTATACAACTTACAACTAGAGAATTGATATGTTATCCTTTATCTATGCACAATGAATCAAATTGCACTGTTAACATGTAAGCCTAAATAAAACAAATTAAAAAAATTTTAAAAAAGAACTCAAAAAATTAACAAAAAAACCCCTAAACATTCCAATCAATAAATGGGCTAAGGAGCTGAACAGAAAATTTTCAGAATATACAACCAATCAACAAATATATGAGAAAATGTTCAACGTCTCTAGCAATTAGAGACTATGCAAATCAAAACTATTCTAAGATTTCATCTCATGCCAGTCAGAATGGCAATTATCAAGAATACAAACAACAGTAAGGGTTAGTGAGGATGTGGAGTAAAAGGCACACTCACACATTGCTCATGGAACTGAAAATTGGTGCAACCAATCTAGAAAGCAGTATAGAGGTTCCTTAGAAAACTTGGAATGGAACCACCATTTGACCCAGCTATCCTACTCCTTGGTCTATACCCAAAAGACTTAAAAAACAGCATACTATAGTGACACAGCCACATTAATGTTTATAGTAGCTCAATTCACAATAACTAAACTATGGAACCAACCCAGATGCTCTTCAATAGATGAAAGAAAATGTGGTATATATACACAATGGAATATTACTCAGCAGTAAAGAGAATAAAATTATAGTATTTGCAGGTAAAGGGATGGAGTCGGAGAATATCATGCTAAGTGAAATAAGCCAATACCCAAAAATGAAAGGCTGAATATTCTCTCTGATAAGTGGATGCTGATCCACATAAACTCTTAATAAATTTTAAAAAGAGTAAAATCATTACAAGTATCTTTCTGACCCCAAGGGAGTGAAACCAATAACAAAAGGAGTGAAGAAATTCACAATTACTTGATGATTAAATAAATATTCTTGAACTATCATTAAATAAAAGAAGAAATCAAAGGGAAAATTAAAAAATATTTTAAGACAAATGAAAACAAAAACAAAAAATACCAGAACTAACGAGACAGGATAAGAGCAGTATTAAAATGGAATTTTACAGTGATAAAGTTTACAGTGATTGAAAAAAGATCTCAAAAACCTAACTTACACCTGAAGGAGCTAAAAAAAAAAAAGAACAAACTATTCCCAAGTTAGCAGAAGAAAGGAAATAATAAAGATTAGAGCAAAATCAATGAAATAGAAAATACAAATCAACATAAAAACTTTGGCAAAATGTAGTTGATTCTTTGAAAAGATAAGCAAAATTAATGAATATAGTTTGACAAAGAAAAAAGAGAGAAGACTCAAATAAAATCAGAAATTAAAGAGAAGATAACATAAGTGATACCACAGAAAATTTTTAAAAGATGAATCACTATTATGGAAATTATATACCAACAATTTGGATGACTTGATAGAAATAAATAAATTCCTAGAAACACACAACCCACCAAGAAAGAATTAAGAAGAAATAGAAAGCTAACAAAATCAGTAACTAACCAGAAGTTGAATCATTATTGAAATATTTCCCATAAAGAAAATCCCAAGACCATGTGTTTTTAATGCCGAATTCTACCAAATATTTAAATGAGTAGTAATACCAACACTTTTCAAACTCTTCCAAAATAACTGAAGTTAAGTGAATATTCCAAACTCATTTTATAAGACCAGCATCATCCTAATACCAAAACAGACAAAGATATCACAAAGAAAGAAAACTGAAGGATGATATAAAGGATGATATCCATAATGACCATGGATAAACAAGTCCTCAAAAAATACAAACTAAATTTAAAATTAAAGAAATCATACAACATGACAAAGTGGAATTTACCTCTGGAATGTAAGGATGGTTGAACATAAGCAAATCAGTCAATATGATATGCCACATTAGTATAATGAGGGGTAAAAAACACATGATAATCATTTGAATAGATGCAGAAAAGGCATTTAACAAAAGCCTACACTTTCCATGACAAAAATTCTAACCAAATTAAGTACAGAAGGAACATAATAGAATATAGGCAATATATGAAAATCTCACAACTAATACATATTCAACCATTAAAAAACAGAAAGATTTTTCCTCTAAGATCCAGAAAAAAGGCAAGGATTCCAAAAACTTCGACATACAAAAAGAAGTAGTGTTTCTCTACACTAACAGTGAATTATCCAAAAAGGAGATTAAGAAAATTTCATTTATAATAGCATCAAAAAGAATAAAATATTTGGGAATACATTTAACCAAGGAGGTAAAAATTTTATACACTAAAACAATAAAATTCTGATGAAAGAAGTTGAAGAAAATACAAATAAATGAAAAGACACCACTTGATCATGGATTGGAAAAATCAATATTGTTAAACTGTTCATACTAACCAAAGTACTTTACAAACACAGTGGAATCTCTATAAAAATCTCAATGGCACTTTTTAAAAATGTTAAGTCCATATGGAACCAGAGAAGATACCAAATATTCAAAGTAATTTTAAGCAAGAACAAAGCTGGGGGCATTATCCTATCATTTTGGTTTCAAAATATACTGCAAAGCTACAGTGATCAAAACAATCATGCTAAGTGAAATAAGCCAATCCCCAAAAAACAAAAGCTGAATTCTTTCTCTGATAAGTGGATGCTGATCCACAGTGGGGCAGGGGGATGGAGAAGAATCAAGAACTTTGGTTTGTGTAGAGGGGAGTAAGGGGAGGGTTAGGGTTGTGGGGATGGGAAGGATGATAGAGAGAGACACTGTTGCCCTTACACATGTGTGATTACACTATTGGAGTTACTCTGAACTATGTACAGCCAGAGGAATGAGAAATTATACTCAATGTGTGTACCATATGTCAAAATGCATTCTATTGTAAAATAAATACAAATAAACTTTAAAAAACCAATATGATATTGGTATAAAAACAAACATGTAAACCAGTGAAGTATAATAGAAATAAACATATATATAAACAAGTTTTATTCAACAGGATACAAAGAATACATAATGGACAAATAATAGTCTTTAAAGGATAATGAGAAAACTAGACATCTACATGCAAAAGATTATAATTGTATCCTTAATTTCCACTATATGCAAAAATCAACTCAAAACAGATTAAAGACTTAAACATAAGACCTGAAACTATAGAAGAAAACAGGGGAACATTTTCTGAACTTTGACCCTACCAGTGATTTCTCAGATATCACATAAAAAGCACCAGCAACAAAAGCAAATATGGGCAAATGGGGAAAAAATAGATAAATGGGATCACATTAAAATAAAAATATTCTACACAACAATCAATGGTTGAACACATAGTCTATGAAATGGGATAAAAATGGTTGTGCACCACATATCTGATACAGGATTAATACAAAAAATACATATATGATTCCTACAACTCCATTACACAAAAACATAACTTAATCTAAAAATGGGAGAAGGAGCAAAATAGACATTTCTCCAAAGAACACACAAATTATCAGCAAATTTATGAAAAAGTGCTCATCATTAATGATCATTAGGAAAATGAAAATAAAAACCATATAAAGTTATTACCTCACACCTGTTATGATGGTTTTATCAAAAAAATCAAAAGATAAATATTGATGATATGGAGAAAAAATTGGAACCCTTATACTGTTTATGGGAATATAAATTGGTACAGCCATTACGGAAAGGAATATGGCACTTTCTCAAAAGATTAAAATAGAAATAGCATATGATTGAGCAATTTCACTTAGATATATATCCAAATGAACTGAAATCAGAAACTCAAAGAGATATATGTATATCCATGTTTACTGTAGCATTATGCACAATAGCCAATACATGGAAGCAACCTAAAGTCCACTGATGAGTGGATGTATCAATAAAGGATGTGGCAAATATGTACAAAGCAGTTTTATTCAGCCTTAAAAAAGGAAGGAAATTCCACTATTTCTGACAACCTGATTAAACCTAAAGGACATTATGCTAAGTGAAATAAGGCCACATACTGCATGATAACATTTAAATGATGAGTCTAAAATAGTCAAACTCCTAGAAGCAGAGTAGAAAGGTTATTGTCAGGGAGTAAATGGGAGTGGGGAGAGAGGCTGTTAGTCAAAGCATCCAAAGCTTCAGTTGTACAAGATGAGTAAGTTCTAGAGATCTAACATACACTACAGATAGTTCACAATACTATATTGTATACCTAAATTTTTCTAACAGTAAACTTGAGCATTTATATAACCCATAGAACTTTAATTCTTCTATGTAAAAATGACTTTGAACTATGTGAATTATATTTATAATGGCATTATTCATAATACCCTAAAACCAGAAAAAGCCTAAATGTTCATCCATGGTAGAATACATAAGGAAATTATGGTTTGTAATACAATGTCATTTATATAATAGTAAAAAATGAATTACATCTATACATATCAACATGGATCAATGTTAAAAACAACATTGTGAGCTGAAAGCAATTAACAATTTATAATGTAGGATGCCGTTGATTTTATGTTCAAAAAATTCAAAAATAAAAATTATATTATGCAGGAGTTTATACGAGCACACACACACAACCTATGAAAAACCATATAGAAATCAGATACACAAGGATCTTAGAGTCTGGTAATTTTCTGTCTTAACTGTCTTAAACCAATATGAGTTATATTTGATATCTTAAACCATAAGATGGGTGTATAAATATTTATTATCATTTTATATCTTTCACATACATTGTATATTCTTTTCAATGCATGAACATTTTATAATTTTTAAATAAAAAAAATATGGAAAAAGGAAAACTATGGAACTAAAATACCTAAATTAAGCATCTTGCAGAACTAAAGATTTTCCACTCAGAAATAGTACTTTTGAAGATTGTCAAGTCACTACCAAGAGAATTCTAGCCTAAACAGTGATGGGAAAGCCCTTCATTGGCCAGTCTGATAGGTTTCTACCATAGTAAGTAGATTTATGTGAAAATCACTGGCTTTGAAGTCAGTCTTGTGCACACCATTTCTGACCCTACTGAGCATTATTTTGCACTTATATACAGTGAAGATTGACAGCAAGGATTGTTTTAAGATTAGATGAGAGATCATGAGTGATGAGGGCCTGGCATACTTTTGTCACCATCAAATGTTGGTTCCCTTCCTTTTGCATATAGTCCTTGTCACACTTTTCTACTAAGCTAGTCTTTTGACGGTACCAGTTGACAGTTTTCTGCAGTTCAACTTTGCATTTGTATTATTTATTTAAAAATATTTTCACAAATATTATTGCATTTGATCTCCAGATTTAGACTTCACAAGTAAGAAATAGCCTTGCCAATTTGAAAATTAATATTCATAGATATGAGAGATCATAGCAGCAATGTCCAAAATTCTGGATACATCCTGATTGCAACAATTACATCTGTTAGAACTAAAAATATTTTTAAATCCAGAGAAGTCCAGAAAAATATTTCTTAAGTCCAGAAAAAAGACTAGTGTGACATCTAAATGACATTATCCAGGTCACTACTTGACCCCAAAAGTGTATCCTATCAAATGTCCTCTTTTAAGATAGAGATGTATGTGATTACAAGATTGCTAAAACCCTAAAATTGCACAATCAAATGCAAAATAACCCCATGCTTTACCCAAGTTTTACAAAATAGAAGTGCACTTAAAACTTGTTTTTAATGTATTAAAACTTTAATTAAAAAAAGAAAAAGAAAACCTCAGCTGTAAATTGTGTAATTTCACAGCAAGGCCCATTTTAGACATTCTCTTGGGAAGAGCTGCCACTTCATTATCGGTTTCATAAAGGGGCTCTGGGCTCCTTGAGGCTTAGGAGGAAATGCTGACACCATGTGACAAGGATGCTCCTCCAACACAGCTCCCTCCCCAGTGACTCTGTCTGATCCTGAGCCTCATTAGTTTTATTCAGCTTTTATTTTGTGACTTTATCTGCTTTGGGAATAAGTCACCAACCACCTCAAATGCTGATCCTGCATCCCACAGGACACCCAGGAACAGTAAAGTGTGGAGAGGGGGCATTATCTTCCTGTATCTTTCATCCTGAACAGTGTTTCTGAAAGCAAATCCTGTAAAAAGCTATGTGTCTCCACTGGCATCTCTGTGAACAACCCCATTCTTACAAACCTCAAAGGATTGTTACGGAAATTTTATACAGCCAGGATGACCTGTTGAAGGAAAGTCTCTTTTTTAATTGGCAGTAAAAGTGAACACCATCAAAGCCCCACACTGAGACCATATGGTCTGAGGAAGAGCCATGTGACCAGCCATAAAACCCAAGAAACAGTAATGACCTGGAGGGGCTCAATGGCCACTCACACTCCACCACACCCACTAATGTACTTCATTTATTCACAGGACTGCAAGAGGTAAGAAAAAGGAAGTTGCCCATTAGTCATTTCTATTTTTGCCTCTTGCTGAGCCCCTGGTTGTTCCAAGAAAGTAATTTCTCTGTCAAACAAGATGGTCAAAGTTTTCATCCACAAAATCGTTTTTGAAATGTCAGGGACTCCTATCAGTTCATAAATGAGAATAAACCAACTCTTTGAACTTTGAGTATCATATACTAAGTAAAATATTTCATGTTATCTTGTTGAACCATTCTAATAACCAGTGAAAGATGGGTCAAAATTATATACAATTCCTCAGATGTATAGAAATAAATGATAATTTTCTTCTTATTTCAAGCTCACCCTTTGCTCTTAAGCTCACATTTACAGATAACAGAAATTTAAGGGAGGAAAAAATATTTCATCTTGACAATCCAAGGTAGCTCTTTGAGTCTTTCAGCACTTTGCCCCATTTTCTAATGTTCTCTTCTTCTACTTCTCCTCCCCAAGATAGGTTCACTCTGTTGTCCTTTAGTGGGAACTTTAGGATAAATTACTTTCCCGAAAAAGGGAAAACAAATATTTGCAATGGATTACAGGTGAGAAAGGAGCTTGTGCACACAGAAAGCAACCATGGTGGCCTGGGGTCCTTGCAGTAAGGACAATGACAGCCATAGGCTTAGAGGTTGCCTGGAGAATGATCAACAGCAAGTTAAACCAAAAAGTTAGCGTCTACACAGGATGCTGTTCAAGTGAGACACAAGCTAAATGGTGGTACAGATGACCAAGCCCTGCATCCTAACAATTCTTCTGATCAACGCACAGAGGCAGCTCAGGGCCTTTACAAAGCAACATCTAGAGAGAAAAAGAGTTGCTAGATGTAGACAGGAATTCTTGAAGGAGAAGTGTGAGTGGGATGAGCAACCAGGTACCTGCCAGGAGTAACCAAGGAAACAAATCTTGCCTGGAGAAAATGTGGGGAAGTTGAGTACAGACCATGAGACCATGAACGCTTTCATAGGCTTTAGTTCAATCTGAGGAAGGACTGACAGCAGAACTTTTTCCTTTATAGACCGCAAGGAGGGAAACATAGGTAACCACTGCTGGAAGCCAGCTTTGAGGCAAATTACCAGAGATAGAAGCAACAAAACAATGTCTCTTTTCTGATAAGGCCAACAAATTTAAAGAAATGTTTTGTTCTCAAAGTGTAGAGCTGTTATAGGCAAAAATACAGAAATGGAAATAGGAGAACTTTCTGATGGTCACTCAGGCAATCATGTGCTCTAATAGTTTCTCTTTTCTGGTTGTCTGTCACTGAAGACATCAGACTGTAAACTCATGCTGCACCTGAAGGCAGGTCCTCCAAGCACCCTAGAATTGCACATAGTCTGCATTTGACTTATTGAATAGACAAATGGAGAAATTAAGATAATCCACGATTGCACCTCAACAAAAGATTATTTCCTAATGCCTTGGAAGGAAGATAAAAGAAAGAGCAGGCCATATCTGGAGGGAGGAGAGCAAGTGTCTGCCTTTGGGGGAAGGAAGTTAGGCTAAGTTTTAAACTAAAAGAAAAGAAAACTTGACCAAGAGATTAATGAGAGATTAACTTTACATTGAGAAAAAGAAATAACCTGAGCTCAAGTATGTATTGTTTTTTTAATGAGTACTTTCAGTGATGGCCATTGTGGGCAGAAATGTATCTCTGTGGTTAATCTGTAGTTAGAGACATCTATATACTCAGAGTCTGGCACATTCGTATGGTATTCATGGGGAATTTAGTTTTTAGGGAAAACCATGTAGGCTAGTGATCAAGAGTGTGGTCTTTAGATTTTAATCCTGGCTTTCCATTTAGGGCTGTGAGATGTGGGTCACTTAAACTATGAAACTTCAGTATCAGAACCAAGACAATGGGATCATTTTCACATGATAGTCTATTATCTGTAACAAATGATGCATTCTCCCATTTATTGATTCTGCTGATTTCTTTCACTATTGTTTTTACATGTGTTTTGCAGCTTTCAGCTTAGCTCACCTTCAGTAAGGATCACTTCCTGTGGGAGTCCCATGCAATGGAGGCTACAGAGGAGAACACTTGGGTTAGTTTTATGTTTGCCTCTTTTCACTAAATCAATTTCTCTCAGAAAGGCATTACCAGGATTAAATGAGTTAACATTTGTAAAGAATTTAAGCCAATACCTGGCTATTCTCAGCAACATAAATACTTAACAAATGAGTATTTGTTTGAATAAATTTCTTAGTTCAGAATTCCAGAGGAGCCTAGAGTTCATGAATTTTTACACGCTTGACCAAATGAATAGAATTGTTCTAGGCTCTATTTAAAAGACAATATAGTCTTTCCCAGTTTCCAGCATAAGGAGGTCTACTAATTTCCAGGCCCACAGTACCCTAGGCTTTGACCTCCAACTATCCTCTCCCCTCACTTGTAAAACTCTAGCTAGCCTCTTAGGCTAGTGCCAAGTCTCAATAGTTCTGTGGATATAATCTACCCTCACATTCTGGTTTTGTTTCCTCTAGTTTTTAGCTTTTCAGAATTTCTTTTTTGCTTTCAAACTGGACTGCAAAGTCTTTAAAACTTGTCACATTATAACAACTCCAGGAATTGGGCATGTACTATACACACCACATCAGTTAAGACTACCATATTGAAAGGAAATCACCTGCCTGCATATTTTACTTCCAAACCTGTGGTTAAAAAAAAAATACAGTAGGACACACCATGGACATAATTCTCAAACCAGGAAATAATCAAAATATTTATGTGAGAAATAGTTTTTAACATGCACATACAAATGCTTGTCTTAACATTGATTAGTATTGTCATTCCATGTAATAACATTTATCATGTTTGTATTACCATCCAAAAACCAAATTTATTCCCTCTTATATTTTCATTGGTAGTTTAAAAATGCAGGGTATAATTATGTACTCTTGAGTATGAAATAACATTTCATTTTTGGTAGTTCCCCAGATTTCCAAAATCATCTTCCCATAGTTTGTTTAAAGTTAGATTATTAGCTCCATTATTAAGATTTCATGCTGTTATAAATGAATACCTAATAAGTGTGTTGCATATACTATGTACAATCCTCATTCACCCATTTATTATTATTTTTCTAAAGTAACCAGGAACCATATTTTAAACTGCTTTGATAATTTTGATGAGCATGATATCAATTTAAAATGTTTAAAATAAACATGCCAGGTAGAATTTTTGATTTAGTTATTTCACGTATTAGGGAGAATCTAGTTGATTCTGACTAAAGCAAGAGTAGTCCCAAACTCCACCTAAATTCAAAGTACTACTATAATGGTAAGAGAAAATATTGAGGAACTAAACAATTCACCCAGTATTTTACTTCCACTCCCTGAAACCGCCACATAGAGAGGAATATTCCTGAACTTCTGACCAGAGCATGCTGGGTAATTTGCTGCTTCTAGTAAGAGATCCACAGCACAAATTTAATGAGTATCAGATACAAATATAAAAAGATCTTATTTGGTCACAATGTCATTTACTTAAATTACCTACCTAATGGTAAAACATGATGAAAGAAATACCCCATAGAAATAATATTATTGATTATTCAATAGCATAAAACTATAGTGATATTTTAAGAGATCTCTGATCCTTTTTAGTTCAAAATGAAATTTCCTTGTGAATAAATAATCTAGAAATAGGGGTAGACTCAAGTTTTATATAATTTGAAGTTTACACAAAATGGGGAGAAATCATTTCAGGAAAAAAAATATAAAATGATGTATACAAAATTGCCTAGGTCCCTATCAGAGCCTGGAAGGGAACTATGCAAGCTCAGTTAATTCGTAATAAATCTGCCCTTGTCTGAAAGTTTCTACTTTCAAAATTTTAGTAGGTATATAATCAAATTATGAGATTACCAGCAATGATTTTTATGTTCTGTCTACCATTAATTTTTACCTTTCTACAATAAAATAAGTAGTTAGATATTTGATAGAAAAAATACTTTTAAAAAAAGCTTTGACAAAGTCATATTCAGAAAAAACTGCAGCCTACCAATTTTGTCCAGGCTGAGCAAAAAAATACTGATTTCAGATGTCATATAAGGGCCAAAATACTAATGGAAATTATCCAATCCAGGAATGAAATTACATATGCTTATGTTTTCTCCTTTATACATTTGATTTACTGAATTTTCTAAAATGAACCTGAAGTTATTTTATAAAAGGAATAAATTAGTATATGATTACACAACCATTGTAATCCTACATCATGTACAACCAGAAGAATGAGAAATTTTACTCTATTTACGATGTGTCAAAATGCATTCTACTGTCATGTATAACTAATTAGAACAAATTCATAAAAAGGAATAAATTAGTATTTTTTAAAGTCTCAGGGGCCAAGGCTGTAGCTCAGTGGTAGAGTACGCCTAGCATATGTAAAGTACTGGGTTCTAATTTCAGCATCACATATATATAAATAAATAAAATGAAGGTCCATTAACAAACAAAAAAATGTTTTAAATCTCTGAGCTAGTGAAGAGAATTCATTTACTTATCCCTATATAAATTCACCTAAATATGCTGAGTATATCCCACCCCATGGACCAGGAACTTAGAGAATTTCCATGCTCCTAGTGTGCTCCAATTCACTCAAGGCCCTGCACAAATGTCATGCCATTGTGAGGCCTTCCTTAGTCATCCTGAAGATGTATGCTCCTTCTCTATATTACCATTGCATCTCATGAGCACTTCTTCTGTAGCTCTTACTATACAAAATTACAATTATTTGTTCAAATTTATTTCCTTCACCAGTCAAGATTAAATCATCATTATATCTCAAGTACCTGGCATAATATATCACTGAGGACATTTAAAATTTATGATTTAATTCAAACAATTTCATTCACAGTAGCCTCAAAAATATAATACAATACTTGGGAATAAATCTAACTGGGGAGGTGAAAGACCTCTACAATGGAAATTATTGAACACAGAACAAAGAAAATGAAGACAACATT
The DNA here is from genome assembly GCA_028644305.1 of Xerus rutilus. Taxonomy (NCBI): domain Eukaryota; kingdom Metazoa; phylum Chordata; class Mammalia; order Rodentia; family Sciuridae; genus Xerus; species Xerus rutilus. The sequence goes on along the minus strand of CM053399.1, from coordinate 82,899,676 downwards.
AGAAGATGGAAAGACCTCCCTTGTTCTAGGATAGGCAAAATTAATATTAAAATTATCAGATTATAAAAGTGATCTACAGATTAAATATGATTCCCCCATCAAAATACCAATGACATCCTTCACACAACTGGGGGAAAAAAACAGTTCTAAAGTTCATTAGGAAGAATATAAGATTCAGAATAGCCAAAGCAATCTTGATAAGAAAAATCCTGGAAGCACCATAATACCTGACTCCAAATTATATACAGACCTATCATAATAAAACAGCATGGTATTAGCATAAAAACAGACATGAAGAACAATGGAGTAGTACAGAAGACACAAAGACAAACCCACACAAACATAGTCATCTCATCTTTGACAAAGTATCCAAAAACAATGTAGAGAAAAGACAGCCTTTTTAACAAGTTGTGCTGAGAAAACTAGACAGCCATTTGTAGAAAATTGAAACAGGACCCCTATCTATCAACCTGCACAAAAGTTCACTCAAAGTATATGAAAGACCTAGGAATTAGACCAGAAATTGTGCAACTGATACAAGAAAGCACAGAGTCAATGCTCCAACATGCAGGCGCAAGCAATGGCTTCCTTAATAAGACCCCTAAAGCACAAAATATTAAACCAAGAATCAATAACTTGGATGACATCAAATTAAAAAGCTTCTGCACAGCAAAGGAAACAATTATGAGTATGAAAAGAGAACCTTATAGCCTGGGATAAAATCTTTGCCAATTACATTTCCAATAGAGAATTAATGTCCATAATAGATAAAGAACTCAAAAAACTTAACACTCAAGGAACAAATAACCCAATCAATAAGTGGGCAAATGTACTAAACAGACATTTCTCAAAGAAGGAATACAAATGGACAACAGATACTTGGGGGAAAAATATTCATTATCATTAGAAGTTGGGGAAATACAAATCAAAATTACACTGAGATTTCATCTCACCCCAGAGAGAATGGGAACTATCAAAAATACAAATAACAATAAATGCTGGTGAGAATGTGGGGATAAAGGTACACTCATACTTTGTTGGAGGGATTAACAATTAGTACAACCACTTTGGAAAGCAGTATGTAAATTCCTCAAAGGACTGGGAATGGAACCACCATATGACCCAGCTTTTCCACTCCTCAGTATTTAGCCAAGAGAACTGAAATCAGCATATTCTAGCAATATATGCATTCCAGTGTTTATAGCAGTGCAATTCACAATAACCAAGTTGTGGAACATAGCTAGGTGTCCATCAACAGATGAATGGATAAGGAAAACATGGTATATATATATATAATTTTATTCAGTCATAAGGAAGAATGAAATGATGTTATTTTCTGGTAAATGGATGGAACTAAAGAACATCATGCTAAGTGAAATAAGTCAGACTCAGAAAGTCAAGGGTCAAATGTTTGCTTTCATAGGCAGAAGTTAGCAAAAAGGAATAAAAAGGAGCAGCATCCCATGAAAAGAAGGAAGGTCAGAAGAGTAGTGTAAGGGAGGCAGGGAAAGAGAGGGAGGAAAAGGGAAGAACTGGGGAATAGTGGTATATGCATATGTGAATATACCAAAATGAATCCCAATTTTGCATATAATTATAGTGCACCAATGGGGGGAAAAAGTGTGTGTTGTGTACAAGCCGAAGAGTAAAGTGGACAAGGGGAAGTATCAGGAAAGAGGTCAGAAGGGAAAACAGACAATAAAAGAGACTAAAGGGTGTATTAGTAAGTGCTTTCCAGAGAAATAGAGCCAGTAAGATAGAGATATGAAAAGAAATAGAGTGACAGAGAGACAGACAGAAAGTAACTATAAGCAATTGGTTCGTGTGATTTTGTAGACTAGAAGTCCCATGATCTGCAGTCATCAAGCTGGAGACACAGAACTACTAATGTAGTTCTAGTTCAAATCCAAGGCCTGAGAATAAGAGAACCAGTAATTTAAGTTCCAGTTTGAGTCTGAAGTTCTGGGAATCAGGAGATCCAGTGGGGTCAGTTCAGTCCAAGATCAAGAGAATGCCATGACCAGCATGGTCAAACTTGCAGGTTCTGGTGAGGGCAAAGGGGGATAAGAAAAATAAAGATTCACAGACGTATATGATTTCAGAGATAAAGCTGGGGCCGAGTGGAATACTGTTCTCTGATGGAAAAGCACTTCTAAAGAGTCATGCCAGCAATCTCTATTTATACATGTCTGTTATCAGGTTAAAGACTATGCAAGCTTTATTCTTTGTATTCAGGAAAGTTACAGAACTAGAAACATCTATGCAGTTTTTCCACAGTTGCAATGTGCAATGTTAGGAGATTTGTGTAATGCTCAAGAAAGTCCACTGTTCAAAGTTACTGTTAAGCCAGCAGCTTCAGGAATAGCAGAGCTTGTGAAACATTGTGGTTGTCTAGCAAGAAAATTCCTCTATTCCCAGGAGCTATGTGCCTGAGGTCAAGGGGGAGGCTGATAAGACTCTAGCACAGAGCCTCCTCATTCAGGGCATTACTACAGCAGTCAGACAATCCTGCATCTTTGCACATAAACATTCCCAGGCACCAGGCATGCCACAGCCATGAGGTCATCAGACACCTGAAACCCAGACACTACTCTCCCATTCTGGGTCACTGCTCTGGTCACCATTCTCCACGAGAGAAGACCAATATCCCAGTTTATGCAGAAAGAATAAATTCTCTCTCTCTCTCTCTCTCTTTCTCTGTGTGTGTGTGTGTGTGTGTGTGTGTGTGTGTGTGTGTGTGTGTATGTGTTTCTACATAGGTCCTCAGTAGACTGGATGATGCCCCCCTGCATTGAGGAAAACCATCAGCTTTAACAGCCTACAAACTTAAATGCTAATCTTTTCCAGAAAACCCACAGATATATTCACAAATGTTGTTTAACCAAATATCTAGGAACTGTGTGTCCCAGTCAAGTTGACACATAAAATTAACCTTCACAAAGGGAAACTCGTAAAGAAGTGCATCTTCCTCATTATTCAGAAAGGTAAACTGTTAACAAAGAAGAAAAGAAAGTTCAATCTTAGGTTCTTGTCTTCACTATTTTTTCTTCCCTACAATATTTATGTGGTGCCTATCATTATAACACAACCTCATATGATACTTGGTCTCCATTATCTTACAGTGGATACGGCCATCATCCTATAATCAGCCAACAGAGGATCATGGGTAGTGGGCTACATGTGCAGTAGCCCAGTCAGTTTATAGGGCAAGATGAACATTTTAGGTTTAATTTGATCTGGAGCATGCTGGAAATTTTCTATGTCACATTATATATCACTCTTACAAACTCATAGGCAGTATGGATTATCACTTTCTTTTGTTTTGGTGTTTTCCACTAAGATCTAGCTTCATTCTGAAGTATAAGCTCCCATTAGTTCCAAAAAACATCTGACTTGGTAATGTTATGGCACTGTAGGCATGATTTACATCTTACTATTTCATGGGATAAGTGAAAGACAATAACAGAACTCAATTTATAATGTGTTTGTTCCATTAGATCAAGAAGAAATAAAAATTACTGCAATGTTAACTGCACAAAGAAACTTATTCCTTCATAAAACTTGAAACATGAATTATTAGTGGAGAGAAGCAATTTTATATACACACTCTCCTGCATGCATGCACACATATGCACAATCAGGACAAACTGCAGAAGAAAACAGCAGCCATTCTAGGCAAAGATGCCTAAACTACCTTAAATGGAATGATGGCAGTTTGCATCCATATCATTTCTTCAACAGCCATGCACACAAACACAAGCAGGCAATATGACCACAAGGCCTTCCCTGGTTAGAACTGATCCATACAGTATGGTTAAAAATAGATTTAGATCAACGTAACTACAATTCAAGTGAAGGAGTCACAAAAACACACAAAAACATGCAAGTGTTAATGGAACTAGAGCACAAGGGACAGCATTACCTAGCACAGAGCCTCATCAGGAAACCCAAAGACCAATGAACACTTCTAAAGCCAAGTTAGCCTAGATTTGGTTTCCATGGCAATAAATACTGAATGGATATCTGCTACTACCTATCTGAAAGAGAAGGGTCAAAAATCAGTAAAACACTTTATTTAATAATAAAATACCATTTTCAAAACCAGTCACAATTGTGCTCACCACTATTAAAAATGATTGTTTTATGAGATTGTGGATTCTTAATCTGATTAAAAACAAAAGAAAGGGGAGATTTAATAAAGTTACCAAATAATTTGGTAATTTTATCCTCAATAGATCTACATAAATTACAAACAGATGAGACCTAGGGCCAACCACCAAAACACTGTGCCAGGTGCCACCTTGAACAGGAGGCATTGCCTTTCACCATGGTCCTTAAATGTCAACATTCCCCTATAAAAAATGACCTAAGGGCCACAAAGTTTTTATGAACAAATGCTTTAAATAAGAAGCACTTCCAATCATTGGTTACCTAGACCCAAAATTAAGCTGTTGTGAGGAGCAAGCAACAAAGACATTGTGCATTCATGGCAGGCAGATATTTCTCCCATGTTCTGTGAGTCAACTTCGACTTCTTATAATTTTCTCTCAGGGATACAGTGAAGAATATTTGAGAAACTTACCCTGCCTACTCTACAGAAATAATTTAACCCCAGCATAGCCACATGTGTAAAGCAAAGTTGCCTTCTTTCAGAGCTCGAACTATGGAGAGTGGTGATCATCATTTATACTACCAGTATCATTCATTCAACCTTCACTACACACTCAGTGAACAAAAATGGAAAATATAAGGCTTTCCCTCAAGAAATTTAGAGTCTATCAGACAGACAATGATTAGACAGTAATCCCCACTCATCCATGATTTCATTTTCTGCAGTTTCAGTTACCCATAGTCAACCTCAGATGATATGACACTATATACAGTACAGTAAGGTGTACTGAGAGAGACCACATTATATAGCTTACATTATATTGTTATATCTGTTCTTTTTTTTTTTTTCTGGTTTGGTACCAAGGATTGAACCTAGAGGTGCTTAACCTCTGAACCACATCCCCAGCCCTTTTTTATTTTTCATTTTGAAACAGGGTCACGCTGAATTGCTTACCACCTTGCTAAACAGCTGAGGCTAGCTTTGAATTTAGAATTTGTGATCCTCCTGCCTTAGCCTCCCATGCCACTGGGAATGTAGTTCAGTGGTAGAGCTCACCTGAATTCAATCCCTAGTACCGGAAAAAAAATCATTTTTACGGATACATTAAAAACATAAAAATTACACAAACTTGTGAGTTACCATGCAATGTTTCTATACATGAATGCATTCATAATGTTTAAAATCAGAATAAACATGTATCTCCTCAAACATTTATCCTTTCTTTACAATGAAAACATTCAAAATCTTTTCTTATAACTTTTTAAACTATACAGTACATTATCATTATGTATATTTACCCTACTTCTTAATCAACCTGTCCCCCCTCACCCCTGCCTCCCTCTACCTTTCCTACTCTCCATTTCTATGGGGTTAACTTACTAGATTCCACATTTGAGGATTATGCAGTACTTGTCTTCCTGTGCCTGGCTTATTCCACTTAAAATAATGATCTTTAGTTCTATCCGTGTTGTTGCAAATGACAGGATTTCATTCTTTATTTTGATTGAGTAGTAAGCTATCATGTATATGTACCACATTTTCTTTATCCATTCATCAGTTGATAGACTGTTAGGTTGTTTCCATTTCTTGGCTCTTGTGAATAGAGCTCCAGGGAACACAGGAATACAGATACCTCTTCACCACAATGATTTCATGTCCTTTTGATATATACCCATGTTTTAGTCAGCTATTTCATCACTGTGACTAAAACACCCAACCAGAACAATCATAGAGGAAGAAAAGTTTGTTTTGGGGCTCACAGTTTCAGAAGTCTCAGTCCACAAGTGGCTGGCTCCATTCCTCTGGGCTCAAGGTGTGGCAGGACATCATAGTGGCAGAGGAAAGTAGCTCACATGGTGATCAAGAAGCATTCAGAGAGAGACTCCACTCTCCAGATACAAAATATATACCCCATAGCCATGCCCCTAATGAACCACTTCCTCCAGAAATACCTACCTGCCTCCATTTACCACTCAGTTAATCCCATCAGATATCCATTCACTTATTATGTTAAGGCTATAACCCAATCATTTCTCCTCCAAACCTTCTTGCATTGTCTCACACATGAGCTTTTGGGGTCACCTCACATCCAAACCATAACAACGAGTAGTGAGATTCCTAAGTCATATGGTAGTCCTATTTTAAATTTTTTCAGAAACCTCCATATTTATTTCCATAATGGCTGTACCAATTTACATTCCCACAGCAATGTGAAAAGGGGCCCTTTTCTCAATGTCTTTATAAACACTTGTTATCTTTAGTCTTTTTGATAATAATTATTCATACTGGGGAGAGATGGTATCTTATTGTGGTTTTGATGTGCATGTTCCTGATGATGTTGAGCATTTTTACTTATCTGTTGGATATGTATGTCTTCTTTTTAAAAATTTTTTAAATTGTTGATGGACCTTAATTTATTCATTTATTTATATGTGGTGCTGAGGATTGAACCCAGTGCCTCACATATGCAAGGCCAAGCACTTTAGCACTGAGCCACAACCCCAGCCCTGTATGTCCTCTTTTGAGAAATATCTATACAGACCTATTGCCAAAATTTTTAATCAGATTACTTGAGGGTTTTGCTATTGTGTTTTTGGAGTTCCATTTATATATTCTGTATATTAACACCTGTCAGAAGTATAATTTGCTAATATTTTCTCCTATAAGAAAATATTTTCTCCTGTAGGTCATCTCTTCACTAGGCTTGCTGTGCAGAAGCTTTTAGTTTGATTTAATTCCATTTGTCTATTTGTGCTTTTGTTTCCTAGGCTTTGGGAGTCTTGACCCATCTCAAAATGCTTGTCCACGTTAATGTCCTAAAGTTTTTCTTCTATATTTCCTTTTAGTAGTTTCATAGTTTCAGGGCTTCAACTGAAGTCTTAATCCACTTTGAGTTGATTTTTTTTTAACTAGTGAGAGTGAGGGGTTTAGTTTCACTCTTCTGAATGTGGAAATCCAATTTTCCCAATATCCTTTATTGAAAAGACTGTCATTTCTCCAATGTGTGTTCTTAGCACCTCTTTCAAAAATCAGTTGGCTAAATGCAACTTTTGGGAAAAAAATTAAAAAATAAAAAAATAATAAAAAAAAAATCAGCAAAAAAAAAAAATCAGTTGGCTATAATGTGCAGTTTTGCTGATAGGATTTCAATTCTGTTCCACTGTGTTTACAATTATTACCCCAATATTGGGCTATTTTTATTATTACAGCTTGGTAGTGTACTTTGAAGTCAGGTAGTATAGTGCCTCATGCTTTGTTCTCTTTCCTCAAAATTACTTTAGCTATTTAGGTTTTTTGTGGTTTCATATAAATTTTAGGATATTTTTCCTAGTTCTGTGAGGAATGTCATTGGTATCTTTGTAGAAATTGCACTGAAGTAGATCACTTTGGGTAGTATCAACACTTTAACAATAATTGATTCTTCCAATACATGAATATGAAGGTCTTTCCATTTTTGGTGTCATCTTCAGTTTCTCTCAGTGTTTTATAGTTTTCATTGTAGAGATTATAACCTCTTTAAATTTATTCCTATTTTACTTTTGTAGCATTGTAAGTAATAATGATTTCTTGATCTGTATTTCACATAATTTTCTATTGGCACATAACTACACTACTGATTTTTATATATTGATTTCGTATCCTGCAACTTTGCAGAATTTGTTCATTATAGTTTTTGGTCATTCATTATAGTCTCTGGGGTTTTCTAGACATAACATCATGTCATCTACAAACAATGACAATTTGACTTCTTTTCCAATTTAGAGGCTCTTTCTTTCTTTTGTCAGATTGCTCTGGCTAGAACTTGCAGTGCTATATTGAGTGGTGAAAGTAAGCATCCATGTCTTGTTCTAAGCCTTACAAAGAAAGTTTCTGCTCTTCCCCATTCGTTGTGATATTAGTTGTTGACTTACTATATATATTGGATTTATTATATTGAGGTACATTCCTTCTACACATAACTTCTTCCTTTTTTTTTAATCACTAAATGATGTTAAATTTTATCAAATGCTTTTCTGCTTCTATAAAGATAACCATATGGTTTTCGTTCGTCATTCTGTGTGTCATGTTTGTTGATTTACATGTTAAGTCATTATTGCATCTCTGGGATGAATGAGTTTGATCATGATGAATAATGTTTTATGTGCTAATGAGTTAGATTTGCTAGAATTTTGTTGAGAATTTTTAGATCTATATTCATCAAGGATATGGACCTGTAGCTTTTTTAAATGTTGTATCTGTCTTATTTTTGTATGGGCGTAATGCTGGCCTCATGGAATGCACTTGAAATAATTCCCTCCTCTTCACTCTTTTTTTCTTCTTTAAATGTTTGCTAGGACTCAGCAATGAAGCCATCTTGCTCTGGGCTTTCCTATGGTGAAAGATCTTTTATTACTGATTCAATCTCATTATTCATTCTTGGTCTGCTCAGGTTTTCTTTTTTTATATATAATTCAATATTGCTAAGATGTATGTATCCAATTTTCTCCCATTTCTTCTAGGTACAAAATTTGTTGGCATATACTTGTTCATGATAATATTGGATGATTCTTTGTGTTTCCTGGTATCAGTAGTAATGTCTTCCATTTCGTCTCTTATCTGAGTCTTCTATTTTTCTTAGCCAATTGTATCACTCTTAAAGAAAAGAGGATAGTAAAATACCGCATTCCTGGAATGCCCCTTAAGGTTCCAGGAAACTGGCCAAGTCAAAGAAACAAAGAGAGCAGGCCTGGGAAAGGAATGCCTACATAAGCTAGAAGAACATTGACTTTCTCTAAAATATGCTGGGACCTAGGGCAAGTTAGTACTATTTGTAGGAAGCTATGCCTTTGAAAGTCCAACAGGATGGATACTCCTTGGGATGCTGGTGATACAAGGAACAAAACAATTTATTGCTGAGTTACTGCTTCTGTAGCCTAACTTATAAAGCCCTCTCCCTATTGTAGCTGGTACAGAACTGAGGGCACTATAGAAAGGATGTGTGTCCCCATCTAGTCGGCTACCACTAGACAAATGGTATGAGGGCAAGGAGGAGTTCTTTTCTGGGATAACATCACAAGGGAGAGGAGACACTACTTGACAAAGCAGTGTGTAGACCTTCCAATAAACCTCAGGTCTCACCTCATCATTTCCAGGTGTCTTCTTCTGTCTCCTGAAAGCTTATCCCACTGTCCCAATAAAACTGGTCTGTAGACATTATTTTCTAGTCTAGCTAAGGGTTTACAATTTTATTTATATTTTCAAAAAACAGCTCTTCGTTTAGTTGATCCTTTTTTGTTTTCATGGCTTTTAATTTAAAGTTTGTTTTATCTGATAAGTACTCCTAATTTCTTCTGGATTCCATTTGCATGTGCATCTTATTTTATCCATTCACTTTAAATTTATGCTTTCCCTTAGAGGTGAAGTGAGTTTCTTATTAGCAACAATGTTTAAGTCAGCCCTTTTTTGCTGCTGTGATCAAAAGACCTAACAAGAACAATCTTAGAGGAGGAAAAGTTTATTTGGCTCTCATGGTTTCAGAGGTCACAGTCCACAAATGGCCAGCTCCATTCTTTAAAATGAAAAAAAGTATTATGGCAGAAGAGTATGGTGGAGAAAAGCAGGTCAGGACATAGCCACCAAGAAGCAGGGAATGCTTTGTTCACCAAGAACAAAATATATACCCCAAAGGCACACCCCCAATGTCCCACCTCCTCCAGCCACACCCTACCTGTCTACAGTTACCGCCCAGTTGATCTCTATCAGGGGATTAATGCATCGATTAGGTTAAGGCTCTCATAACCCAATTATTTCACCTCTAAGATTTCTTGCATAGTCTCACACACGAGCTTTGGGGAGACAACTCATACCTAAATCAAAACAAACATAGTTGGGTTTCTCTCAACATCACTTATAAATTTCAATCTATATTGTTGCAAGCAGTAAATGCTTGCTGCTTTTCTCATCACTCTATTTTCCCTATCCTATGTAATAGACAATTTAGTTTTCCAGTTTGAGGAAATTATGTGTAATAGTGAAATGAAAATTCCTGCAGATATATCTGGTAATCAGATACATGCTTTGTTGCTGAGTATGAAGACAAGAATTGAATGCCATAGCACATAAATGCCTACTTTTCATAATACTACACAACAGTTTTCCAAAGTAGTTGTGCCAATTTATCATTACATCTGAGGGTATGATAGTTTCAGTTGTTTTATATCCTTTCTAATCCTTAGAATTCAGCTCTTTTAATTTGTCTTTCTATAGGTATGATTTTTTTAACTTGAATTTGCCTGACAACTAATGGGCTGAGCCCCTTTCATTATGTTGTGTTGGCTGCTTGCATACACTCGTTTGTGAAGTGACTATTCATATTTTTTGCCCATACAGCACTGCACCTTTGTTGTAAATCAATTGACCTTATAATTCTAGGTCTGTTTCTAAACTTTTGTTTTATCTATGTGTAAGTGCTATAATGTCTTAATTACTATAGTAGTAAAATAAGTCTTGATAAGTTTTCCAACTTTGTTCAGTCTCTTCAAAATTGTCTTGCTGTTCTTGGCCTTTTCTTTTTTCACACAAATCTGAGAATCAGCTTATCAGTTTCCAAAAATAAATAATTTAATGGGATTTTGACTGTGCTTGACACTTTAGACAGGCCAGTTAGGAGAGTTACATCATTATAATATAGAACATTCTGAACTATGAATAATCTATATATCCTTTCATGTGTTTAATTCTTTAATTTCTCTCAAAATACATTTTTCTGTATAGAGATGTTACAAATGGTTTGATAGATTCATTCCTTGGTATTTGATGTTACTTATACTATCTTAAATTTTATTATAAATTTCATTTTCTAAATGTTTGTTGTAGGTCTAGAGAATTGATTTTATTGACCTTAATAAAACTGTCTATTGACCTTACACTGAATGATCCTGCTAAATTGAGTTATACTTAGGTTTGCCTGTGGATTTTTAATTGTACCACTTATGAATAATAACAGTTAAATTCTTTTTTTCCTAGTCCTTATATTCTTTTTTCTTTTTTTTTTTTTTTTTTTGGTACTGGAGATTGAACTCAGGGGCACTCGACCACTGAGCCACACCCCCAGCCCTATTTTGTGTTTTATGTAGAGACAGGGTCTCACTGACTTGCTTACCACCTCACCTGTTGCTGAGGCTGGCTTTGAACTCGGGATTCTCCTGTCTCAGCCTCCCTAAGTGCTGGGATTACAGGCTTTTGCCACCACTCCTGGTTTAGTCCTTATATTCTTATACTGCTAAACTACATTTCTTCCCCCATTTCCTTGTTTCCATCACGGATCATGTTCTTTTGAAAGAATAACACCCTTAAGGATTTCTTTTATGTCAGGTCTGCTGGTAATAAATTGTCTTTGGCTTTGTTGTGTTTGAAAACATATTTATTCCACCTCTTTTAAAAATTTTTCTGTTGAAGTAGAGTATGTATATAGAAAAGTGAATATATCATACTTTTATAGCTGGATGTATATTTTTAACTGAAATAACCACTTGAACTAATCACATCACTGCAACTTTCCCATGAGTAATTACATCCTGACTTCTAACAGCTTAGTTTTCCTTGTTTGAATTTTGCATAAAAAATTCTAAGCTGGGCATAGAGGCACATGCCTGTAATCCCAGAGGCTCAGAAGGCTGAGGCAGGAAGGTTGCATGTTCAAAGCCAGCCTTAGCAACTTAGTGAAGATCTAAGCCACTTAGCTAGACCCTATCTCTCAAAATAAAAAATAGAAAGGGATGTGCTCAGTGGTTAAGCTCCTCTGGGTTCAATCCTTGGTACATACAGATACACACACACAAAAAGTAGTAAATATTTCTTTGTGCTGACCTCTTTTACATAGCATTACATTTGTGAAACTTACCCATACTGCTGCATGAAATATATTTCTTTCCCATTGCTGTTTAGTTTTCCTTTGCATGACTGTATTTGGGTAGTTTTCAGTTTTTGACTCAGTTTTTTGAAAATAGTACAGGTATGAACCATTATGTGCATGTCTTTTGGTGGGCAAAATAGTCATCTCTGTAGGCTCTATGCTTTGGAGTATAACTGCTGGATCATAGAGCAAACATGATATTGTTATTTTTAAACAGAGTTGAAAAGAGAAGATACTAATTTATACTTCCTGCAGTATAACAGGAGAGTACCAAATTTTGCCACTCTTTCAAACTCTTAGGGGTCACCACCTCTTTTATCTTAATCATTCTGCTGGATACACACAAATACAAGATACTAATTTTAACTTGTGTTTTTCTGTGATGACAAATGCAGATGAGAATCTTTTCATATGTTTCTTGACACTAGAAGTTTCTGCTTGAATTTTTCTTTGTTTTTAACCTATTTTTTCAGTTGGGTCTTTTTCCTTTTTCTGATCAATTTTTACAAGTTCTTTATATGTCCTAGATAGTCTCTTATCAGATATGTATATGGTAAACAAATTCTCTGACTCTGTGGGTCTTGATATTTTTACAAACAGAACATCCTACTTTTAAGACTGCAACTTATAATTTTACCTTTATGATTAACATATAGTATATCTCATTGCTAATATATAGAAATATACTTGATTATTCTGTATATTGGTTTCATATCCTATAATTTTGCTGACATATCATTCTCCCTAGAAACTTTTTTGCAGATTGGATTTGGTTTTCTACACATATAATAATACCATCTGTGAATAAAGACAATTTTCCTTATTATGATTCTTATTATGGATGCCTCTTATTTCAGATTCTTGCCTTACTGGACTGTCTAGAACATCTAGGACAATGCTGAATGGAAGTGATGGGAGCAAATATCCCTGGTCCTGATATGTAACTTTCCTGATTAAATATGTCAGCTATACATTATTAGTACTGAGATTTCCCACAAATAGTAGGGGAAGAAGTGGGGTAGGAGGAGAATGGAATTGTTTGAAAAACAACACTTAGAGCCACTCTCACTTGGGCATTGTTAATACTGCATCCTTTTTATTTACAATTGATTAAGACATTCTAAAAACATGAGAACAGATACTCAGATAACTAAAATTCAGAGAGAAAATCCAGAAGTGTATCATGGCTATTCGAGTGTTGACTGGAACTTCTTGTTCACTAGGTAAAGGCTGCAAAGGGGTTAGGTGGCTAGATACATCTGGAGCAAACAATTACCAATGAAAAGGACTGTGAATCCTGTGAAACCAGCCAGGATCTCTCACCCTCCAGATGCACTTCCCAGGAGTAGAGGATGTGGAGTACACATATTCATCACAACATGGAGATCTTCCTTCTTTGAGTTTCTTAAGTAGAAGAATGTTCTAAGTTCTGCAATCCTGCAATGTTTCAGTAATAACACTTGGGTATCAATAATCTGCTTATGCCTTCACTGTGACATACTTTAAATTGTACCTGTAATTACACAAAGGCATATCTGCACATTCAGCCCAAGGTTTCCTTTGGTTAATGTTTGTTAACGCTACAATGTGGGAGGGCAGTCTTATTAACTCTTCTTTAGATATGTGGAAATGGGCAAGGAGGTTTAAATGTGTTATTAAAAGTTACAGGCTATGTATTACAGGCTAAAACATAAAGGAACCAGGATTAAAACCCAGATAATCTAATTCAAAATCCAATTCTTTTTTTCAATACACTATGCTTTTGAAAACTGATCAAAAAGAGACACAAGTTTTATCTAAGGATTTTTCAAGAATGTCCAAATCTGCTTTGCTTAAAATAATACCTGGTATCTTCTGCTGTATAGGTTAATAAGGACCATGATATATGTTAAGTGTTCTAGATGCATTATATCATTATTTTTCTTCAACAATCCCAGATAGTAAGTATTACTCTAGTTTTATAGGTGAAGACCCTGCATTTCTTGGAGGTACATAACTTCCCCCAAATCACACATAATAAGTGCTCTACTTAGTCAAACTTCCTGAATAAATAAATAGATAAATACACATATTGATTTACGTTATGGAATCATGCTGGAATATGTGATTCTTATTATGTTCTGGAGAGTTTATATCCTCTTACATTGAAGACTATACTTCAATGTAAGAGATATTCTTTAATAATTATACCTATTTAAAAATGACTAGAAAATGTTCTGTACCTTGTTTGCAGTGGTGGTGATGCAGGTATCTACACTTATCAAAATCAATCCAGTGGTAACTTCAGCCCTGTGCATTCCACAGTATAAATTTAACATCAATTTTTTAAATAAGAGGCAGACCAGTGAGATATGTGCTTTAGTCAGGGTAGAAAAAAAAGGATAGAAGTTAAAATAAAAAGGATTCCTGAAATAAGTGTAGAGGAGATACTAGACAGTATCTTAGCATCCTTCCAAACCTAAGACTACTTAATATTTTTACCAGCATATACAAAAGGGAATATGAGGTCACTCTTAATCTGAAGCTTTTAAAGTGCTTTTTTTAAAAAATTGATTACTCTGTATACCCATATTGTCTCTTCAAATATGTAAGAAGTTTCCAGGTAAGTTGCCTCATGAGGATATATCAAGCAGCAAAAGAAGAACCAGTGATGGTCTTAGGATGTCAGTAGTCAAACCAGTACATCACCTCTCTAGAGGCTTCCCAGAGTGAACTTCCCAAATTGCATTGGTCAATAACCTAGCCCTCAATCATAAAGACCTAGAAATCTCAGAGTGTATCACAGTAACTAAGTTTACAAGACTAAGAGGAAACTTTATTATTCTTAAATGAGAAATAAAATCTCTATTGGAATCAAATCCATTGGATCCTCCACAGGTACACTGTTCTTAGAGCATCCACAGAGGACATAGGCTGTAATCAGAATGTTGATTCATAATCATGAGATCAAAATAAAAGGCGTTGGCATAATTCCAGAATTTAATGAACTCTTTTGACAGCTTAGCCTTCAATCAGGTTATGATTCTTAGCAGCAATCCTTGTTCTAATAAAGAATTTAATATGCTTATCTTGGTTTGTTACAGACTAATATTTTGGTTTATCTAACAGGGCAATCTTTGGTACTAGGGATTGAACCTGGGGCCTTAACCACTGAGCCACATCCCCAGCCCTTTTTAAAAATATATATATTTTATTTAGAAACAAGGTCTCACTGAGTTGCTTATGCCCTCGCTAAATTGCAGAGGCTGGCTTTAAACTCATGATCCTCCTGGCTCAGCCTCCCAAGCTGCTGGGATTACAGGCATGTGCCACAGCACCTGGCTAACAGCAATCTTTCTTTCCTTTGTTTCCGTGTTCCTGGGGAGCTTTATATTCCTCATGCATTTCAAAAGAGAAAATGTGTGGAAATATTATTGCACACACAAACTACCCTATGGATACTCTGTATGGTATAGGAAATGTGCAACTATTGATATGACACAGCTCTTGTTTTGAAGGTGTTTGAAATCTGATAATGAAAACTGAATGGATGACATGTAATAGGCACACAGAGATCATGAAAAGACCAATTCCTGCATGTAAAAGAAAAAATGTAAATAAGGATAGTCTATTATAGCTCCCTTTGAATCCATATACTCTTCTTTTACAGGAACATTTGCCCACACTAGTTTATTCTATTCCTTCCTCTTACATGTTCATTCTTTGAGAAGTATGTGAATATCCATTAATTTTTATCTATGCCACATTCCCTGAGCCCTGTGATATGTTTAACTTTGAGCAATGCCCAGTTACAACATGAACACAGAGGTAAACATTTTTGGAAAGGAGAGAGTTCTTCATTTTTCTATGTCAAAAATAGGGTAGGAATGAAATTAATATTGTTGAGTAATTTGTGACAGATTTTATTCTAGATGTTTTAATCACATTGATTTTTATATAATACAACATTTCAAATCTTATCCTCACATAACAGAGACAGGACTTGATCTAAGATATTACTGGACTAATAGCTACATAACTATTGTGGCAGGGCTGGTATTTGAACCCACTCTGCCGAATTTGAATGCCTGATTTCTATTCATATGCTGATTTTCCCTGCTATCCTGACTCTCTTACCATCTTATCACAGTAAGAGAATTTTTTATTTGTTTGTTAAGGAATATAAACTCATTGTCTCTTAAGCCCTAAAACTTCTCTGGTACATACTAGAGAATTACACATACATAAAAGTGACCAGAATTATCCACAATCATTTACCCTCAACCACCCAAACTGCTGCATGATGAAACGGCAAAGCTCTAAAATGTAATTTATAGTAGTGAGCAAAATTCTAAAATGTAATTAGACAACATTGGGTAGAATTCTGTGAACATTCTCAGCTGTGCCATGAAAACTTTACAAAGCGAAGGAAGAGATTGATTTCAAGTGCCAGCTGCTGCCTTTCAGGGAAGCTGCCTGCCATGGCCATTTCTCCAGAGAGTTTCTCAAAGGAAGAGTGCCAGCCTTGCAGGGGCCAAATCAAAGCTGGGCTGGTTAAGAAACCAACACATTTGATGGGCCTCCCTGTGTCTAGCAAAGAATTATCCAGGGAAAAAAATCCACTTATTTCAGAGACATTCCTAACACCAACCCAAAGCTAATGTTTGCTCTGGGCCCTGAGAGACATTCCCTCATGCAAAGATGCAAGAAGTCTCAATTCTCTTTTACTATAGCCAAGTACACTGCGTTCAGCATGA
>CM053399.1:82845980-82882435 GCA_028644305.1 Xerus rutilus | reverse complement strand
AACATATGGAATGGGAGAAAATTTTTACAAACTGTTTATGAAATAAGGTTATATCCAAAATATGTAAAAATTTCAGATAACTCATTAGCAAAACAAAAACAAAGACAAAAAACAAATAATCCAATTAAAAATGAATAAAGAAATTGAATAGACACTTTTCCAAAAGCACATATAAATAGCCAGCAGAGATACGAAAAGGTACTTAAAATCACTATCAGGGAAATGCAAATCAAAACTATAATAGCATATCATTCCATGTTGCTAAGATGGCTATTTTCCAAAAACAAATGATAACAAATATCAGTAAGTCTATAAAGAAAAACCTTATATATTGTTGGTGGCAAGTGTAAATTTGTACAGCTGATGTAGAAAATAATACAAAAGTTCCATGAAGAATTAAAAATAGAACCATCATCGTATCCAACAATCCCTCTTCTAGCTATGTATCTAAATAAAATAAACTTACTATTTAAAAGAGATATATATTCCTTGTTCATTGTAGCATTATTCACTATAGCTAACATGTGGAAACAACACAAATGTCCATTGATGGACAGGTAATAAAGAAATTTTCACACACATGAACACACACAAACACACAAATCCTATTCAGCTATATGTATATATAAGAAGAAAATCTTGTTATTTGTGACAAGATGAATGAAATTAGAGGATACCATGCTAAGTGAAATAAGCCATGCACAGAAAGACATATGGTATGATCTCATTTGTACATGAAATCTAAAAATGCTCAGTTTGTAGAAATAAAGAGTAAGTAGAAAGAAAATTAGCAAGGTTTCTGGGTTGAGAAAAACAGGGAAAGTAAAGGCACAAAGTTTTAATTGTAAGATGAATAAGTTATTGAAACATGAAGTATAGCATGATGACATAATAGTGCACTGTTTATCTGAAATTTACTGAGTAGATTTCAAGCAGTATCACAACAAAAAGGGTAACTATGTGAGGTGATATGATTGCCTGATTGTGATAATCACTTCACATGTATACCTCTATCAAAACATTATGTTGTCCATCTTGAAAATACACACTTTTTATTCATCAATCATATCTCAATAAAGCCAGAAAAAAGAAAATAAAAAAGCTAATTCTTCAAAAAAGAAATAAGATGGCCAAAGTCTTTTTTTTAAGTTGGCATAAAACGCCAGTCCTAGCAATCAAAAGAACAAAAAAAGTCAAAAAATCAAATATTAACAAAATGCAAAAAATTTGGATGATTCATACATGAATGATATGATATGATAAATAGTACAGCCACTTTGGCAAGATGTTTAGTAGTTTCTTATAAAATTAGACAAATTGCTACACAACTGAGTAATTGCATTTTGGGCATTAGTATCAAAAAAATTTATACTGATATAAAAACTTGTGATGGCTTTATTTGCAATAGCCCAAAACTGGAAACAACCATTATGTTCTTCAGTGAATGAACAGTACATCCATACCAAGGAATACTACTTAATTTTAAGTAGGAATGAACTACTGTTACAAGCAACAGCCTCGATGAATATTTAGGAAATGAGACTGAGTAAAAAATAAAATTGTATAGAACCAAAAACATACCCCCCTCACACAAACACACAGATGAGTAGATGTAACACGGGGGAGATGTGAATGAATTTGGTGAATCAAATCAGTATCAATATTCAGCTGTGACACTGTACTGTAGTTTTGAAAGATGTTATCATTGGACTTCTGTGTATTATTTCTTACATTTGCATGTAAATCTATGATCATTTAAAAATAAAAAGTTCTTTAAAGTGATGCACACAGAAAAAAATTGGAGGAATGACGTTGAAAATGTCATTGAAAATGAAATGATCTTGTCTAGTGTAAGATCAGCTTTCAACAGGCTGAACAATGTAATTTGGCTTCAACATCTTAGAGCACATATTCTTTTTCTGGAATATGCCTCACCTCCTTGTACATTAACCTAAGAATGCTGGTAGTTTCAAGGAAGATAAAAGAGTAGACAGATGGTGTTATAGAAAAAAAATTCAATAGACCCAAATGAGAAACCTGGCAAGAAAAGAATGTCTCCAACCAAATCAGAATCATGTTTTAGTGAAATTGAGGATTTATTTTGCCTAAAACACATGAAGGATTACCTAGGAATTATGAAACTATAGTATGGAAAGTAAATATTTAGCTGAAATAATCATAAAAAATCTACACTTGGCTATAGAAAATACAAAAGAAGTGCTTGCCTATAGTACATAATTCAGTAAATCTCTAAATTCAATACCTGTGAAGAATTTGTATGTGTAAAATTCCAAATGAAATTATAAGTATTTTCATAACATCATTTACTTCTAAAATAGTTAAGGTATGTACAATTATGTTTTTAAAAATATTAATGGAAAACATTCTACATTTTTAAAATAAGACTTACTAAAAACAAAAAGGCAAAGTATCAGGAATTTGAGTTTTATATTGGTATAGTTTTAAATTTGTAATTGTATTTTATAAGTAGGTTATCATATATGGGTTAATTCTTGAATAAATCTGAATTTAAAAAAATAATTTTAAAAGGTCAAAAGAGGCAAAGGGGAGGAAGGGGAAGGGAGGGAGCATGGCAGTAGGAAAGATGGTGGAATGAGATGGGTGTCATTAACCTAGGTGCATGTGTGACTGTACATATGGTGCAATGCTACCTTGTGTACAACCAGAGAAATGAAAAGTTGTGCTACATTTGTGTACAATAAATCAAGATGCATTCTGCTGTCAAAAAATAAAATAAGAGTAAATAGATGAGAAACAATTCATTTTCACCTTACCTTTATATATGATTTGATCTTGATAAGTACATAGACTTAAAAAAACACAACCTCAAATTATGGAAGCCTTCACAAACAACCTTAAAAAACTTGGCTCACCAAAATTTACAAACACTAAAATATCATTCAGAGAAGTGTCCTAATTTACTTTTGACAAGCACCCTTTTAAAATACCAATGACTTTATGCTGAGCTGTTGGATTTATGATTCATACTACTTATTTCCTATAGGAATGATAACAGCCTGTAGTAAAAAGTGTGAAAAGACATTAAGAGAAATGAGAAAACACTTTATACTGACAACTCTGACACCTTTTCAGAATTCTAAAGAAAGCTGTGAATAAACTACTCACTTAGAAATCATGCTTATTCATTTATATTTGCAGGTAAATAATGGCAAGTATTTGTGAACAGAAGTATGATCTCTCTTTAAGGCAGACATAAAAAACAATTTGTAAAAACAAAGAACTAGAACCTATACCTTTTACCTCAGTTTCACTTTAAAGGGCAACAGAAAAACACTAAAAATATTCATACAAATTGACCATTTAGAGTGAAGAAACCCAAGCACAAACTAAAGATGTTTTCCAGGATTCTCCCCTAAATTTTAGACAAGTAGCTATCTAATTGATGGATACACACAAAATTATGATTTTTTTTTAGTCCCACAGTGTAGGAGCACTCCCCATACCCCCCCTTCTTTCCCTATTCTATGCTAATGGACTGTGAGCCTGACAGAGTGTTACCCCATTGTTCGTAACTTCAGGGCCATGATTGGTCTGAGGAGTGTATGTAAGCTGCTGTACTTTCTGGAATACACGGGCTCTGCATCTCGCTCTGACAGAACAGTCTTACCAGCCTCCAGAGTCTGGGTCAATTGACTCCACGGACCGTCATCCCCAAACCCTTGTCACACGGGACCCCAACTCGTGCAGCAAGACCCACGAGGCACAAAAGGAAAACTATATCTGGTGCCCACGTGTTCTAGTGGCCTGCTGGACCCCTTGGTAACTGTAACTGAACTCGTGGCGGTGCCCCCATCTTTCTTGTCTTGCTGGTGAAAGTAACATCAGCCTTTTTGTGACTATACTCTGTGTCTGTCTTTGTGTGATAAAGTTAGGTCGGGGAACTCTGATTCTAAACATTTCTGTGTTTTTCTCTCTCCTGAGACCCAAACTCCCATTCGCACCATGCCCAGGGGGACGCATACCTGGCAGCGAACCACGGGAGGCCTTGGCACCGTCGCTGTGGTACGGAGAACTAAACAAAAGCACTGCTGTGAGGGACACTGTGGCCTGTCCGCCACTGCATGGAAAAGTAAACAAACCGCTGCCGTAAAGTGTCTCGCTGCCGTAAAGTGTCCCGCGGTGATTTTTTTCTGCCTGGCGTGGAAAGGGGGGATTGCCAAGTGTGCTGCACCCATACCTCCTCTGGCCACGGCCACACACCCCTGCCTCCGGTGAGCTGCCTCATGCTGCAGGCAGCCCGGAGTCGCTGCTGCCCGCCCATCTGTGGCAGTCACTGCACAGATGCAAAGAGGCAGCCGGAGGGGCTTTCACAGACAGTGCACATGCGGTCCACCTCTGGCCGCCCTTCAAAGGTTGCTGTTTACTTTCACTTTAACGTCTCTGGCTCCCACTCCTTCTACGTGGGAAATCTACTCTCTTTGGTCCTCTCCTCCCTCTTGGAGGAGGAGGATTACCTCGATGAGGCAGCCCCCACAGCACCCCCCAAAAACCAACCACATAGCCTTGATAATTCATCCTCAACTTCCTATGAACACCCTCTTTCTGGAAATTCCCCTCTCCTCCCTCCCCTGTGACCCCTGGCACTCCGCCCTGCCTTTGGTGCCCCCTGCAGCCGCTCCTCCTCCTTCCTACTTTGCTTCCTCTGCCTGCTACTCGCTCACTCATCTCTCTCCTTCCAACCCTTTTCGGCCGACTCCACCCACTGTCCATGCTTACATGGTTAGTCTCCAGACCAATGGCAACGTCCGCCCCTGGATTCCCACTCCTGCCTCTGAACTTACTCAGCTATGCAAGGCCTGTCAAGATGCTGGCCCGTCCTCTCCCTTTTTTCTTCAACTTCTTGAGTCCTGGTCTTCCTCTCTCCAAACTCCCTTTGACTGATTTTCCCTTCTCAAGGCAGTCCTCTTCACTTCCCAGTACATTCAATGGAAGGTCCCAGACCCTCTGCTCACACAAGGGTGAGGCTATGCTTGTGTATTCCCCCCCACAGAGTCTAAGCCCCTTTGGATCCCAGCCAGGAATATTCATCCAAGCCTTTCTCAAGAGACAACATAACTCCCCACCTGAAGACCTAAACCAAAGCTAATGTTGTCTTTGACCCTTCTATTCTTCAAAAGGTGTGATCAGCTCTGTTAGATCCATCCAATTGGGTTATCATTGGCCTCAGGATTCTAAGTCTTCTTCTGGTCCTTCTCTTTGTGAAATATATAAAAAGACAAGTAACCAAACTAGAAACTAAACAAGTTCTCTTAGTTCATATCGTTAAAGAATTGCAGGAACACAAGAAATTTCCCACCACATGGATCGCAGCGTTCAAGAACATGTAAGAAGTTTGCCCACCCCATCTTCGTTGGAAACTCAAGGCTTCACAGCTTTGACGGAATCTAACCCCAAAACCCCTTCCCTTCCAACCCCACCCAACTCCATTATCCCTTCTCTTAGGAGAGAACTCATTTCGGGGCACGTTCACACGGGCTGGCTAGCCAATGACGGGTAAGATGTTCTGATGAGCACAACCTAAGAGAGGCACAGTCTTGTTTGCACCCCCCCTCTCATATGCAACATGTAGGAGTCTGGAAATCCAGTGGAATGATTCTCTCCCATGAGGAGATTATCACAGATCCCTTCAACATGCTTGCTTATGGACCACACAGGCCCTGCTGAATTTTCAAATAAAAGTAAAAAGGGGGATATGTAGGAGCACTCCCCCCCCATACCTTCAACTCCTCTTCTCTTTCTTTCCCCATTCTATGCTAATGGACTGTGTGCCTGACAGAGCAGTATCCCATTATTTGTAACTTCGGGGCCATAATTGGTCCAAGGACTGTACATAAGCTGCTGTACTTTCAGGAATAAATGGCCTCTGCATCTTGCTCTGGCAGAACAGTCTTACCAGCCCCCAGAGTCTGGGTGAAGTCACTCCATGGACCATTCACTCCAAACCCTCATCCCGCAGGACCCCATTCCGTCCTTCCTAAGGACCCCTCAGTACTTTTGTCCCCCGGGACCCCAACTTATCAGCAGACCCATGCAAGGCACGGCATAAAACTACATCACAGATTCAAATGTTCACAATATTTAGTTCCTGTATACCATTCCAAGTGATTGGCACCACTGTCTCCACACACTAAGAACCAGGGCTTACTCCAGTCCCACTTTTCTTCTACTTCATTAGCACTCTTTCCTCTCCAACACCCCAAACTGCATTCTCAACATCTCTTACTTGGTCACTTGAACTTACCTAGGTGGTCATCCAGGTTCCTTTAGTACCTGTCTAAGTGCTGGACTAGATGATCTAGAGCTAATGCTTGAGCGATTTTCTCAGTCCACATCAAAGTGACTTGATTGACACCACACACCTGAAAATATTATTTCACTGTTCATACTCAACCTCTTAGCCTGGTTTTGCATAATCTGGTCCTTTCCCACCTCACTTTTGTTTCTTACCACACCTCCATTTATTTTCTAGTCATACCCATCTACATGTTGTTTCCTAAATTGCATATGGTCTATATTCCTGGATTTCAGTTATGCTCTTTTTTCTGCCCAAATTTTCCTTCTTTTCACATCATTTTCCTTCAATCTCCATGTAAGCTTTGAGAGATCAAAGAGTTCGTCTTTGTTGTTCTCAAGAGTCTAGAACTTGAGATCACAATAAATGGTTCCCAGTGTGTGGCAAGTTTTCAAAGCTAACACTAAAATTGGTACCTATTAGTTCCATTTCAAATTTTTGTCTAGAATTTAGCCACATGGCCACACCTGCTCTCAAAGCAGGCCAGAAAAAGGTAGTGATATGTGTAGTGTTGTATTCACAAAGAAAAACTGGAGTTGTGTGAGCAGTAAGAAGTTTCTGCCATACCAGACTATCATTTAAATTTAATGGCATCAGAGGAGATAGATATGCCTGCCCTGCTTTGAACATTACACAATGAATACATGTATCAAAGCATCAAATGGTACCCAATAAATATGTACAGTTTTGTATCAATTAAAAATAAAGTACAAAAAAGTAAATATGACAGCAGCAAATGAAAACAAATGTGCAAAAACCAAGGGAAGAAAGGCCAATTGTTTTTGATATACATACCAGAAAAAGGTAAAATAGAATGCAAATAAAAAGAGAGAGAGAGAGAGAGCATTTAATTAGAAAGCCATTAGGTGTCTAGATGTTTCAATCTCCTACTACATAATATATAATCATTATATTCTTTATTTCAGAATATTCTTTTTAAGATATTATGTATTATAATATTAATAATACATGATACCATGCAAACAAATCTACAGGCCAAAATTTACTTAGGAAATATCAATTCAATAACCCTAAACAAAGCATCAGGAGTAGATGGACAGCATATTAAAAAACAAAATACATCATCATACCTGTAAGTGGAATTAACTCAAAAGTAAAAATGCTAAAGATTAGGAATTCTTGATAGAAATCACTATAGTAATAAATTAAATAAGAAAAATCATATTGTCATCTGCATGGACACTAAGATATTGATCCAATCCCAAACTTTTTTCTTGAAAAAAAGAAAAACTCCTAGTCTAGTACTTAGATACTTCCTCATTTTGCTAATTCCTACATTTGATCAACCAATAAAAATTATGTGATAATATAACTAAAAAACTTTAAATCTACTGAAAAACTAAAACAATAGTATAATTCAGCTTACTTGGAACAAAACTGCTATACAAAATTTAATGGTTGTCTTATGTACAAAAAATTAAGTAGAAAAGGTTTTGGTTAAATAGTAGCTAAACTGATTAAAAACCCAGAAACTTAACAAGAAATGTTCAAGATTATATTATATAAAATTATTAAATTCTATGAAGGTTCAAAAGAAATATATGGATAAATGGAAGGGTATAACTTGTTCTTATCCTGGAAGACTCCAATATCATTTACCTTCAAGTAAGTATAGACCTCAGGGAACTTCAATAATATATCATTTTTAATGAGTAGGCAATGAGTCTCTAGAGTTTATTAGAAAAAATAAATATGTAGAAATAAACAGAAAATTCTGTAAAAAGAAAAACAATGAGAATTAGCTCTGCCCGATAGTAAAATATATTACTTAATTCTAATAAGTCAAAGAGTATGATATTGATGCATAAAAAGATAATAAAAACAGGATGGTAGGTACAGAGAGAAACAAATACATGTTGAATTTAGTAAAGTTATATCTTATGGTACAACGATTCATATGGTTTAGTTTACCAAGAATATCATTTAATACACTGCTTTATTTTACATGACTTTACCTGTATATTGGAAAAACAGCTATGACTCTTTCTGAGAAGCATAGTACTGTGCAATGACATCCAAAACAGAGATCTTTTTGGAGTTGTATAGCTGGTGCAGTTCTGTTAGGTTTTCTTCTCAAAGTGCTCTAGTATAGAATAGTGATAACATCTTCATTTACATCAATTTCACTGGGGTTTTTTGTTATTATTTTTGTATTTTGCTTTAAAATTCAACAGCATCAAAACTAGGTATCACATGAATACTTTGTCTATATTCTCAAGGGTACAATATATAATATATGAATGAGAGCAGGTATAAAGCCATATTAAGAGAAGTTAACTAAAGAAACCTATTTTTGTTAAGTTATATTAATGACAGCTATTAATTATTAAAGTTACTGTATGAGTTTCAATGAGGTGTATGAAGTTTTAGCATAAAATAATTTTTGTTTTAAGACTCAGGAAACTACACAACTTTTTACCATTGAAATAATGGTTAAGATTTCCTAGTAGAAAAATTGCCTTCATAACAATGAGGAAGAACTCTACCATTATAAAGGGATCATTGTTGATGAGAAGAAGATGGAAACAACTTTGTCAAGGAATAGAAAAAAAAAGAGATCTAAAAAATAATAAAAATTGTATCCCGTTTTCATTCCTTACACCAAAATTAATTCCAGATGAGTTAATGATGTAAATATCAAAATGAAATCATAAAAGTTCCAAAAAAAAGCATGATAGAAGTTTTCATAGTAATCTCAAATAATATGTATATCTATCTTCTTCACAGTTGTAATCCCAACAGCCCAGCCTCTTATGTATTTGTTGAATTCAAAGGAACTGAATTGAAAGCCAAATCTAAAAGGAATAAAAGCCATGTTCTATGAGGAATGTATGAAGGGTACAGGTAAGAATCTTCTCTCAAAAAAGCCTTTGGGAAAACATGGCATTATATCTAGGAATAACTGCTTCAATAAATTTGGGAAAGAGAAACGCTCAGACCTCCCTCTGAGAGAAGCCTGTTTCCTGACAATAGAATGAACCCTCAACCCCAATCCACAGGATATGGTGCCCTCCCTCTTCTG
Organism: Xerus rutilus; assembly: GCA_028644305.1. Taxonomy (NCBI): domain Eukaryota; kingdom Metazoa; phylum Chordata; class Mammalia; order Rodentia; family Sciuridae; genus Xerus; species Xerus rutilus. The sequence goes on along the minus strand of CM053399.1, from coordinate 82,873,058 downwards.
CAGCAGAGAGGTTCTCCATCAGCACAGCTGTCACCCTCAACACCTGCTCAGCTGAGTTGTAGCCAATGGACTGCTTATTCTGGCTCCAGAGTAGGCCTCCAGAAGGGGTTGCTTTTGGTGATTCCATCTGCCAATAGATGTAGAGTGTGTCGCACAGACAGGCTTGCCATGACTGTGCAAGAGGGAGCAGGCAAATGCTTTAAGGATGACCTGGTACGATGTTTGAAGTGGTGTGGTAAAGCTGTGGACTGCTGAGAAACAGCAGCAGCAGTCAGATCAGCTCAGCAGGAAGCTATTAGGATGGAGGCAGCTCATTTTGAGCAAAGGAATATGTCCTATTGAGGCTCAGGCAGCTTTACCAACAGTGACAGACTTTGTTCAAGAAGCACTATTCCCAATAATCAAAGATGAGTACTCATTCTGTGGTTTTAAGAGGGAAGGATCACAGGTCCCAAATTGATCCTTTCCTACTCCCCTGAGCACAGGACCATCACCAACCACTGTTAACTTGAAAATAAAAAAATAAAGTATACAAAGAACATCTGTGGCAGATTTCAGATTTACAACAAAGCCTTATGCATGGTCTGAAACTTGAAACTTCTCTGAAAGGAAAGCTTGCTGGAAATTTCCCCCTCAACACCAGTAGCCCCAGATTAATGTTCACCTTTTCTTACATTGGCCCACAGATCAATCAACTTGAAAGTATTGAGTAGACCCATGATAACCCAACACAGTGTTAGTCCTTAAGGAGGATGTAAAGATTTTAAAGGTACATACCCTAGCCTTCTAGGACCTTAAAAAAAACTTACCATAATAATAAGTTTAAGTCACATTTGATATTTGGTGAATAATTTTACACAGAAGTGTGGTAATGCTCATAATGCCAGTGAACAGAAGTACAGAGAAAGGAGAAATATAAATAAAGAAGTAGGATATTATCTAGGCCTTGAAGGGAGTGGGTAGGATGGGCAGGCAGAGGAGAGAGGAAGAACACTGTGGGTGGGAAGAACAGAATGAGTGGGGGCTCAAATGTGGAGGAGAGCTGGCATGAAATGAAGGTCAGAGCATCTGGTGAGAATTCATGCATCTGTGTCTACAGGGAAGATATTTGGTACTAATCATTTTGCCTTGGGTTCTCTTTAAGCTATCTTTCAGTCAACTTCACCAGGTTAACTTCAATTTGTCCCATATTATTTGAAATTGCTTCTTGAAAATAACAAGCTGGAAAATCACTTAGAGTCAATTCTTAGAGCCATGAATGATCACAACATTCACCTAGGCTATTGCCTCACCTCACAGATTCAGAAAGTTCATAGCTGGCTAGTGAGAGCTACCAGGTCTCCAGATAGCCTCATGTGTGGACCTTTTCCTCTAGACCATCTTTCTTCACACTTGAAGCCTATAAGCTTTTCTCATTAGTCTACTTCACCAAAGATTATGCTCCATAAGAGCAAGGCATCCATCAATTTTATCATCCAATCAGAGTAGGTATAAAGTACCAACTATGAACAAGGTACTTGGCTAATATGATAAAGAATATAAAGACTGAAGAAAGTATCAACCATGTTCATGCTTGTATACATAGTGCTAAAATTCAAATGGATAACTTTTCCAATAACATATAGCAAATGACTCCTACATTACAGTGGAATTTGAGAATCTAAAAGATGTAAGAAGCAAAAACACATGAAAAGAATCTACTATATTATGGTATGTGAGATGAAGTGACATTTGTGAGCTGTCGGCATTGAGAATACTGAACAGAGATAATTAATTCAGGTGAGTTTTGAGGAAGGGAATGGCCAGATGTCAGGGAGTCTTCTGGAAAGAGCCAAAAAATAAAGGAAAAGAAAAGCAAGGCAATATGATATGTTCAGAGAGCTGAAGCTGTTCAATAGTAGTGAGAAATGCAGCAAAGAAGTTGTAAAGAAGAAACTGTGAAGTCATAGTCCAGACTGACAGGGTCCTGCCCTTCAGGTCATGAGACTTGGTCTTTATGGTGAAGGCTGCAGTGACCCACAGAAATGTCAAAACTGAGGCAGTTACTAGCCAGATAGATTACTCTGGTAATTGAGGGAGACCATTGGAAGTAAGAAGACCAGTAAGTATCACATCAAAGGAGAGATGACAGTGGAATGACAGTGAGAATTAAAAATAAGAAGTAGAAGAAACAATTTAAAGTATGGAGGAAGTTACCAGGATTTGATAGGAGTATCAGGATTTTGGCATATGAATAAATGGGGATGACTAAAGGAGGATAATCAGGGATGGTTCCTGGGTTTCAGACTTGTATAATCTGTACCTCCAAGACTGAGAATCCTTGAGGGCTTTTGCAATATACTGAGTTTGGGATGTCTTTGAAACATTTGCCTGGGGATGCCCTGCTCATTGACAAATCAGTAGAGGAGAGAACTAGGCAGGACACAAAACTTCAGAAGTTAGCAGCCTAAGAGTAGTAAAAGAAAATTTTAAATGACAAAAATGTGAACTAGGAATAAAGCCCTAAAACTCAGGAATATTAAAATATGGTAGAGGAACCAGGAAGAAACAGAGAAGGATTGGCCATAGAATTTGCAAGAGACCTAGGAGACTAGAGGAAGGCAATGTATAACAGTGTTTCAGCCTAATTGTGAGGTGAGATGGTTTCTGAAGGGGATGCAGTGTCAAAAAAGGATATATTTTTTAAGATGATCATGTTCGTGGACTAACGAGAAGGATTTAAGAAAAAGAGACTGACTATGAAGTAGAGAGTAGGGAATAACTGAGAGTTCCCAGAAGCAGCAAGAGGAGAGAGAATCAAAACCACAGGTAGAGGCGTCAAGCTCATCCACAGATTGCAATTAGAATACCATCTCAAGTCTAAAGAAAAAAATAAGGACAGGCCTGGATATAGGTGCATTTCATTTATGGCAAGAAGGCAGGATATTCAGAGATAAAATTCATAGTGATTTCAGCTTATTAGGAAGCAAGTTCATCTAATAAGGGACAGGGACAATGTGATTATGGCAACAATCTAGTTTTTGTGTACCCCAAAATACCTTCTACAAACCAAACAGACCAAACATGATAAGAAAGGGGGAAAATATCCATGGAGGGCATCACTCACATAACCTCTTCATAGGGAATCCCATAGACCCAGGAAGGAGGTGAGTGCCACCCAATTACCAACAACTTCAGCCTGCATGGGATTTTCAGGTGTGTGGCCAGGAAGGAGGGCAATAGAAGTACAACAGGGACTTAGAAAGACTACTTTTGCTAAAAAGCAGTAGTTTTTCATTTAGGCCTGCAGATGCCCAATGGGTAAATGAAATCAGAATAAAACTTAATATCTCTGTCTTCATTTTTTATGTGTCTCCTTTATTATCTTAAAATTTGTGACCTGCTTAGCTCTGCACATAGGCATGTTCATTGTTTAAGGTGTGCTCATCTAAAAACTGGTGATAAAAAGTTTATTAACCCTAAATTTACCTAACCTATCTCTTCCACCTTCAAGATTGAGGCAAGATGTACAATATCCTTTGTCAGACCCCCGGAGTGGTGCCTAAAATTCTGCAGTTACTGTCCTACACCTTTGAGGAACAGCAGGAAGCAGGTGCATCACCCCAGAAGGAGACTGTCCCCTTACCCAGGAGCAATCATCTCAGGGGAACTGAACCACTCCCTTCCAGGATCACAAGTTTGATAGATGAACATCTTAAGCAGCAAGTGGAAATTGATCCCCTCAAGCAATTAGGATTTCTCTGGAGCCGCCCCCACAGAACCAGGACTAAGATAATGACCAATCAAATCAGACTTTGACCAAGATTGTGTCACACCCTCACCCCCTGCCCAACTCTTCCTCTATTTGAAACTACAACTCGAGTCAGCACCCTGAAGACAAGGCTGAGATGATGGATCTCATTTTGCCTTCCCTGTATGGCCATGCTGATTCAAGTTCTTTGCCTGCTTTTTGCCATTACTTTCTCTATTTATTCTTTTGGGGGGCGGGAGACGGCGGGGATGAATGGCTAGACCTGATCTATTGGAACCTTAGGAGTCTAGCCTCTGATCTAGAACTCTGGTAACAAAAAGAGACTACCAATGGATCCACCAAGTTGTGGAAATTTTTAAATTGCTCCCAAAAGTTTACCTGCAAATTTTCCCACTCTAAGGAAATGGAGAAACACAGATATAAGAGACATGAAACTGAAACCATCCCCACAGGCTCTGGAAGGCATGTGAGCATGAAACTCCACCAGACTGGAAAGGGCAGAATGTGTGCAACTTTCTAATCTCAGGATGATTCAGAAAATATTTCCAGATGAATTGACTCTAGCCTGAAGGGAAGCCACTGGCAACAGGAACCAAATTGAGGGTAGCAGAAATGAGAGAGAGGGCAGGGTGAGAGGTAGGGAGGGAAGTGCACTTGACCGAGTGGAGCCCAGAGGACAAAAACCCAGAAAGTCCTGAAATAGGAAAGTACAACTTCTGAAGGTCAAGATGTGCAGAGCATGGAGCCAGGGAATTTACCTCAGCAAACTTAGCTCAGAGGCCATATTTTGAGTTCACATAGTAAGAAACACTTAAACCATGAACTCAATAAAAAAAGTTGCCATAGCTCATTTCTTCTATATATATTTTCTCTTAATAGCCTAAGAACACTCAGGTTATTTAAACAAGTACAACAACAACAACAACAAAATAATAACCTCATACAAAATTGTTACATAGAAAAAAGTTGAGAATTTTGTAAGTTTGACAAATAATGAAAACATAGAAAACACATCTAAAAATGTAACCAATTGTTTCAAAATGAGATAAATGAAATTTTGAGAATTACTGAAGCCTTGAAACAACAGCACAAATCCAAAACACAAAAGCTCCTAGGACTAGGCAATAGGAATTTGTAAAATAAGAGTGGACACTTCAGAAAAGGATTAGAAATTCTTTTATCACAATTGAAGACTAAAGAAATATGAGAATGAATAGACACCAGCGAGGTAGAAAAGAATAGGCAGTGGAGAGCAGGGAAGGGACAGAAAAGGTTGACAAGAGGGCAAATAAGACAAGAGCCATTTTAACATGCCCATGATGCTATGGATCCATTTCAATTTCTCAGAAAGGGTGTTAAATTTTCTTTTCTGAAAAAGCAATTGCATAATCCGGCCCATGCCCACATGTGGGACAAATGAACTATCAAGAACCAATCAGCAAAGCACACACCCCTAGTAACCAATCAAGTGCAGCTCATTAACTTCTCTTTATGTTCCTTTAAAAGGATTTGTTGCAGCACCCTGAAGGAGTTTTCAGCCTTTTCATTTTGCTTAATAAATTCCTGCTTGTTTTCTTACCTTGGCATTCGTGGTGTTCATTCTTTAACTATGTGGAACATAGACCTGACACTGACTCCTACCAGTAACACCAATAAAAGTATATTAATGGAACTAAAATCAACAGTTTCCCTATACACCAGTAGTGAATCTGCTAAGAAACAAGTCAGAAAAACATTCCCATTCACAAAAGCAAAAAGAGAAGGAAAAAAAAAGTAGGAATAAATCTGATCAAGAAGGTAAAAGATCTCTACAATGAAAACTATAGAACATGAAGAAATTTAAGAAGACACTAAGAGATGAAAATGTTAAGTGGGTTTAAGGCAGCTAAGGAAAAGAAAACACCAGGGAGCCCACATACATGAGAGAACAATCAATCAGACACCAGCAGACAAGCAGTGACTAACCACTATTAATCAGCCAATCCCCCAACCAAACCCAGAAGGACACGGGACTCCCAAAAACCTCCCTTTCCTGTCCCAAGCCCGCCCCTTCCTACCCCAAGCCCATAAAACTTTCAAACCAGCTGAGCCTGCGCCCAATTCTCCCAGACCCACTCTGTTGGACGGAGGAGTCTTGCCCAGGAGTGTGTACCAATAAAGCCTTGCTCAGTGGTTTTAATTCTACCATTATACATAATTATAATGCACCAATAAAAATGTGGGGTAAAAGTACATTAATGGAAACAGAAAGGAAATGGAAATAGAAAGGATATAAGTAAAGTAATAACAATAATCAGCATGAAGATTTCAAAGGTTTTTTTAAATGATTCAAGAAAAAGTGAGAGAGAGAGAAATTTTATAACAATAATTAATGAAAGATTTCCTAAAGTAAAAGAAAGTCTGTAACTATAAATTGAAAGAGCCTCTGTTGCCATGATAAATGAAGTGTCAACACACACATTAACTAGTATTTTTTTTTTAAATGTAAGGAATAGTCATTGGTGTATCTTGGTGGAGGAAGTCTAAGTTATTTATACAGAAAGAACATCAGATTAGACATCTTGTCAGAAACAATTCATGCTAGAAAACAATGTAGCACTTTCAACATAGTCAAAAAAAGAAAATGCAAACTAAGGCTCAAAATTCAACCACAATTTCCATCAATATAAAGGTCACAGACATGGCATATCTTAAGGAATACTGTTTCTATGAGTTTATTGTGAGGAATTTACCAAGTGTAAGCTTCAGAGCAACACAAAATAATTTTAAAAGTTTTAACATATGTTTTAGGAGTGAGCATTGAATACATTCACCTATAGAAATAAGACTAAGGATTGAGATATGCATAACACTATAAAATGTATCATGCTCTAAAATTGCAGAGCCAGGCACAGTGGCGCACTCCTGTAATCCCAGCAGCTGTGAAGGCTGAGGCAGGAGGATTGGGAGTTCGAATCTGGCCTCAGCAACCTAGTGAGGCCCATAGTAATTCAGCCATATCTTCTCTCTAAATAAAATATTGAAAAGTTGGAGGAGGCCTGGGGATGTGGCTCAGCAATTAAGTGTTCCTGGGTTCAACCCCCAATACCAAAAATAAATACATAAATAGCAGAAGAAATAAAATGACAAAAAATATAAGAAAAGGGACAATAAATGGAAAGTAAAATAAGCTTTTGAATTATTATAGGGGTATTAACTAGAAAGTGTGTGTGTTTTGAGGCTAATAAATTAAGAAGTAAATATTAAGTATACTTAAGATGAAAACGAATTGTCACTAATACCAGCAACTAACACTGGAGCATAAGAGAGAGGCAGTGGAGAAAAGAAGAAATGGTTTTAGCTAACATCAGCACTACTCATAGTAGGAAACTAATAGTTAATATCTAAATAAGAAGTGACTATTACAGAAAGGTAGAAATGTATTTGTTTTAACAAAGAAACTTTTCAAACAATAGGGAAAAACATCCCCTAAAAGCAAATATATAAGTGTAAACTAAATACAGCATAAAACAACACCAAATATATCCACCATGTCAACAAATGCAAGTGGGATTAATCTAGCTAATAAAAGGAAAGTATTCTCAAATTGTCTTCTTTTACACCCAGAGAGACCAAATATACAAAGGCAGTTAGTAAGGATGTAAAAGATATAAACAACCAGTAATATAGATATTATTGATATGTATTGAACTCTATATTCACAAAACCGAAAATGTACTATTTTTAATGTTGGGTAGTAGTTAGTAAGGAGTGGTGGAATACAAATAATATGGCAGAGTCACCGGTTTTCTTTAAGTTATTTTTTTTAAAGTTCTCACTAAACTACTTTTAAGGCAAATGAATATTTTTACAAACCTTGAGAATAAAAAAGTAGGGGGAGCCAATTAAGAAATATGTCAAGAAATAAAGATCAACAGGTCTAACTCCTGACATGGTCTCTTGGGGTCATAGTAAAGTTCAGATTTATGGCCATAGGTTTTTCAATGTATTTCAGAAGAAAAATTTCTTTTCTTTTTTTTAATATTTTTTTTAGTTGTAAATGGACACAATATCTTTATTTTATTTATTTATTTTTATGTGGCGCTGAGGATCGAACTCAGTGCTTCACAGGTGCACTAAGGTAAATTCTGTCTGGCCACTGAAACCAATACCCACATTAACATAGAACTGACTTGTAGATGGAGCCCCCTGAGTTGGATGGCCACCATGGCAGTTCTGGAGCAGACAAACTAGGGTCAAAAACTCCCCTGCCCAACATGAAGGAGGAGACAAACATCTCATAGGTAAAGACAATGAGAGAACTGGAACCCAGTTCTCCTGGTAAATATTAAACAGCAATAAATTTGGAAACAGCAGTTTCCTTTGTCCATCTCTGCCCAGAGATGACCCACTCTCTCACTTGAAAATGCTTTTTGCTTAAGCCTTACTTTACTTTCACTTATAATAAAGTTCTCTTGCTTGGCTTTTCACATCTGACTTTAAATTTTCTCTCATCAGAACACAAAACCTGAGGTTTAGAGCTTTAGCATCCCACTCTCTTTTGACATTTAAGAGTACACATGAGATATTTACAAAATTAACAATATATTCATCCATAAAGAAGTTAAAAGAAACAGTAAGTTCCAAAACTATTCAAAAAGTTAAAGAGTATATTCTGACCACTGTGCTATAAAACTAGAAACTCATGATAAAATCTTTTACAAGTTCTTCCACAAATGAAAACAAAAAAAAAAAAAATCCTCAAATCTTGTGTCAAGAAGGAAATATAAAAAGAAACTGCAAAAGTTTGAAAGCAATAATAAAAATCATACACTATATTGTGAAGGGGCCCAGATAAAGTAAATCCTCAAATAAAAATGTATTGCTTTCATCTCTTTCATATCAATAAAAATGAAAAAAAATTGATTAAATACCCAGCTCCAAAAATGAAGAAAATAACAAATATCAAAAGAAAGGAGTAAAGAAAGAATCTTGTCCTTTGAAAAACACTTAATGGACAAACCTCTAATTAACCTATTTTTCTAATAAATCGAGATAGAAAGCACAAATACACAAAGTAAATATAACAAAGAAACAATAATCAATCAAATAAAGAATCTTTTTAATCTATGTGACTAAATTGTCATAATTCTATGCAACTATTGAAGAACCTTGATGAAATGAATGACTTCAGTCTAATAAAAAGCTAAAAGCTCAAACAGATCAATAACCATACAAGATATTGACAGTTTTCAAATAACTAGTCTTCAAAACAGCCCCAGGCCCCAACGGCTGTACATGAACACATCAAACAACAAAATCAGACAGTACAAGGGATGCTTCAATTGTTCCAGATCACAGGAAAAAAGGAACATCATTCAAGTATTTACAGCAAATATTAAGTACTCACCAATATAAAATGCATATGAAGAGTATACAAAAAAGAAAGCCATATCTCATTCTCACTTGTTAAAATTAATGTAAAATATTGAAAATGAAATATTAAAAATGCCATCTTATGTCGAATTGAAAGAAAAATACATCATGATCAAATAGAGTTTAGTCTTCAGAATGCACAGTGATTCATGTGAGGAAATCCGTGAGCATAATCAATCACAGCAATAGATAAAAAGTGAAAGACTGTAGGGCCACCTTGAATGGTGGCAAAAAGAAAAAACATTTCAGGGAAATTCAACCTTTATTTTTGGTCATATGCACTCACTCACATATACACACTCATTCAGTGAAATAAGAATCAACTAAACATGTATCTTTCTTAGCAGAGAAACAGTACAGCATGTCCAATAACCTAAGAAAGGATGCAGAGCTTCCCACTACTGCTGCCACTGTTTAACATGACAGTGAAGGAATTAGCCAATGGAAGCAAACAAGATAAGCAATAGGAGATAGGACTAGATCTAATTTTAGATAATAGATATGTATATTTGGAAAATTCAAGAGAATGCATTCAAAACTACTCTTAGAAATCAGAGAATGTGGTAAATTAGCTGAATATGGAACTGGCAAGTAGGAATTAAGGGCTTCCATATAAACAAACATTAAATGTTCTGAGATACAAAGCTCTCCACTTTTAGGAGATAAACTACCTAAGCATACTCTTAGCAAGAAAAATACAAAACCTACATAAGGAAAAATTTTAAACACTACTAAAGATTTAAAAAAAGTGAAGTAAATGGAAAACATTTACTCCTCCTATATGCAGGCTCAACATCAATGATGAGGTCAAGCTCTCACAAAGCAAAGAAATAAACTCAAGACGTGGAACATCCTAAGGATAATTACCTTCCCTTCACCAAGTTAAGGGCATGATTGAAAGGGGTGAAGGGGCAAAGAGGGAGGAGACTGATCTAGACTAAAAAAAAAAAAAAGTTAAGACAGAACCCACTGTAATTTGAGAGTCTTGTAAGGATCCTAAATTAACACAAACTAGGGACTAGAGGTGGAGCTCAGTGGTACTGTGTGTCTAGCATGGTGTGTCTAGCATGAGGAAGCCCTGGATTCAATCCTCAGCACAAATAAAACAAAAACAAAAATTCGAAAGAATTTTGATGATTTTTATTTTACTAAGTGCAATATTGTAGTTATATAAGAAAATATTCATAGTTTTTAGAGATGTAGTCTAATGCATGTGGGATTTGTTTTAAAATAATTCATCAGAGAAAAAGACAAAAAGGATACAGTGAATTCAGTGAATATGAAAAAATATTCAAAATTATTGAACATGAATGTTTTTATGGAGGCTAATTATTACTCTAATTTCATTATTTTTTAAATATTCATAATGAAATTATTTCATTAAAAAGCAGAACAAGTGCAAGTCATGGGCTTAAGGGAAGCTATTGTTTGAAAGCAGTGCTGAGAATAATAGGAACTTGGTTGACCAAGAACAAATGAAGGGTCTGAAGGCTGGCACAAAGGTCCACCTTGTGGTGAAGGTCCTGTATGGTGGGACCAGTCTGCATTGAAGTAGGAATAGAAAAGACAGATAGCAGTAGCAAGAGTCAGGAGTGAAACTGTCTTCTATGCATGAAGGACAAATAAAGAGAATCAAGCCATTATACACTTTCCCCAAGCCAAACAATCTATCTGATCACATAAGAATCAAGCCAAACTCCAAAGACAACTAACAGAAGTTCTAAATAGGCTTGTCAGTTGTGAGGAAAAATAGGAAGTCAGGCGTAGGCTGGGGGCTGGCACAATGAGCAGCAGGGCCACACCCAGTCAAAAGTGGAATTCAACTTCCTCTAAAAGAAGCACCACTCTCTACACTGATCCTGCTGTTTGGCCTTTCTTCTTAACTCCAGGCAACAGGGCTTTCTCCCTTTTCTGGTCTCTTAGAACAACAGCTATGTACCCAGTGCTATAGTAATTAATAATGGTACTGGCTAACATTTACAACCATTTGCTACATGGCAAGGTATGTGAGGGTGTGCAGGGCCCATCTTGTTGAAATCTCATAATGAACATGAGAGTCTCAAAGAACATTAGCTCCAAGGACTGGAACTGGGATTTGGATTCAGTTTATTGGACTCTAGGGCCCATGCTCCTAAACAGAAAGCCACACTGTAATGACTTCTTGTTAGATTCAGCCTGTATAATATTCTCTTCAAGAAAGCATTTTAGCCTGCACACAAGTGATGTTTTCAGGAATTACAGTGAATCTGCTCTGATCATATGAAAAATAATGCATAAATTTTAGGTCTTGAATTATTAATTCTGAAAAATTATCTGTAAAAATCTCACAACTGATTATGACAGGAGTGTATAAAATAACACTATTTGAGAAAAGCTTTCCTAATGTGCTTATTCTCCAAAGCACTTTTACAATTTTTTCTACATTTAATTAAACACTTAGGATTTCTAGTTTATTCCTTTCATGAATGACAGATATTCCTGGTAAATTGTGATCTCTTCAAGGGAAAGAATCAAGTCCTTTGTATTTTGTTTTGTTTTGCTTTGCTTTGTTTTGTTTTTTTAACACTCCAAAACAGCCAGAATATGTCAGGCACATAAAAATCAATTAATAAACATTCTCTGAATAGAACTGAATTATTGATGGAATAACGGCAGTAAGAACAGGTAATATCAGAGTAGGGCTTTCCTCTTTATAATACCTTCCCTCGAGCCAGCAGGCTTCTTCTGAAGGTGCCCAGAAAAATCAGAGACCCCAGTCCATGAGCGGTCCATTCACTGGGATAGAGTAGCTTCTTTTTTTGTCTTGGGTCTCCTCAGAAAGGACACAGACAGAGAAGTAGCTTTCTAGAATTGTGAGTATAAAATGAGAAGCACCTAATGACACCCTTGGATTTATTCTGTTTAGTTTGCGCATTCTAACAGGGTGCCTCTGTCTGCCAAAATAAGATCTTATCACATGTCACCCAGACCTAACTCTATTAACATGTAAATGAAATTGATTCTGTATACCAAGGACACAAAATCTTAGCTGGCGATATAACTCATTTTTTTAAAAGTATAACTAATGCAAATTTCTCATGGATTTCTAAGATGAAAATACTTTATTCACAAGCCGAAAAAGGTATAAAAGGCTGAGTCAGAAAAAGAAAACACAAGGTTAAATACGATATGGTTAAGGGCACTCTGCAAGCTTAACGCAAGAAGACATTAGTATAAGGAATGTCTAGGATAATTGTCATGAAGAGCTCACGCTCTTGTCTTTTAGATCTGAGCAGTTGTGCATTCTTCTTAGTTGGAACCTCCTGGCAGGGAGATGAACTGCTGAGATGTAGAGCCAGACAAACCTGCCCTTGGGGACTCAGCACTAGTAAATGTCAGCTGCCACTCTCACTGGGGGAGAGAATCTTTCAGTCCACTCTCTTCACCCCCTTTCCTCCAACAGTGCAGGGTGTACAGTGGGCTGTATCTTCCCAGTGCATGGGAATCACTCCAAGATCACTGACATCTCTTCCCTGGCATGCACCGTAGAATATAAGCACACTGCCCAGGGAGCTGGCCCTGTCTCGTCTCTGCAGGGTGGATGGCAGGGACCATTCTGCAGACAAAGTTGCTAGCTCTCCTACCTCACTGCTTCCCCCATGTTATTCATAAAAGGATTTCAGATTCTGAGTTCTACAGAAAGGCAGTGTTGACAGGCTTCAAGCTCGAACTATAAGGGGAAAAAGAGAGAAATGGAGCTAGGACAGCACTTGAGCATTACTGAGTCACTAGTCATAGCAATTAATAATATCAAAATCCTAGAATTCTAGGGTAAATCAAACTAATTTGGGGGGAGGGGGTGCTGGGGATTGAACCCAGGACCCTGTGTGTATGCAAGGCAAGCACTCTACCAACTGATCTATATCCCCAGCCCTCAAACTCATTATTATTGTCAATATTTTCATCATAATTATTATTATTACTAACTTTAAAGTGAGGAAGTTTCCGTAGGGATCCAAGGGGTAAAGCTAAGGCACTTATTTATGCTTTAAGTCCTATCTTACCCTTTATCTTACCTTCTGGCTAATCTTTCCTATTATTTCATTTGTCCTTTATTGAGTGCCTGGCACTGTAGTAGGCATTTTTGTATATCTTCTCTTTTTATCTCAATATTAGTCTTTACTTTTCATCCTAAAATTAATTAACTACATTTCATATAAGAGGAACAATCAGAAAGATTAAGTAACTTGACTAAAAACAAACAGCTCATGAGTGGGAGATACAGATTTGAAATCCAGATCTATTTAATAGCAATGAGCGCACTTCAAGCTAATGTTCCTTTTTTACTGTTTCTACTATGAGCCCATTAAGAACATCAGTTGCATGAGTTTAGAAGAATGAGATCAAGATGAAAGGTTCAGTTTCCATGTATGCTCAAAAGCTCCTTCATCCTATTTGTGCAGTTCCCATCTCTGAACCACCATCAGGGCCCATGACCCTCTATTTCTATCCTCTTAAAAAGGCTGATCAGGACACTTTCTCTGTGCCTGAACATACATTAGATATCTGAGGAAATAATTATCTCTCTGTCTAAAATTCAGAACCTTTGAATTTTCAAAGCAGGCCCAATTGAAGCTGCTACCCAGCTGCCACCTCTGTCCCTTGGTGTTTACCTCCAAACCTTACCAAACACAAGCTGCAGGTTGTGGGAAGATCTAGCTCTCTCATAGCTGAGGTCCTGGGTATGATGAAAGTTGGTAGTGCTTAGGCCTCCGGACATTGTGTGTGTGTGTGTGTGTGTGTGTGTGGTGTACACACTTTTTTCGTTTTTCTTTTTTCTCTCTCTCTCTTAAAAAAAAAAGAGAGAAACACCAGACATCTTAATGTGATATTGGAAAAGTCTCCTTTTACCTTTGGCAAATTCTCCCATGGTCAGAAAGAGCATCTGTTGTTTACCTGTTAACTCCTCCAGCCGTCTCACTTGTTTTGAGAAAACCAGAAATGAAAACACAAGCTATAGCTGGGCTGAAGAATGATTAATGTGGGGAATAAGATAAATGATAAGATGCTGTATACAATGAACCGGTGTAGGTAGAGACTGAGGGGATCAAAGTTGGGCCTCCACTTCAAAAAACAGTGCCAGGTGGCTGAGTCTGACTCCATTTTGTTAGAACACTCCCTTAAGGATTCCCTTTCAACCCCTGTGGTAAACAGTCATCTTCTGCCCTAAGGTCTCTTGGTTGAATATAAATCTTAAAGGGAAATCCTAAAGACTATTCAAGCTTTTATCAGCTAGTAGGGATTCTTTGTAACCAGAATGATTTCATTATAAAGCTTGTGATGAGTTCATCAAAAAGAAAAGTGAAATCCCCAGAGGTCTAAATCCATACAGCATACATCTTTGTCTTTCCTGAAATCGACTGAGCAGCTGCTTCCATGTACTGCCCTGTCCTGAGAATTAAATTATCACCAAGAACAAGAGAGACTCAAAGTTGTCAAGTGAGTTCAGGGAATGTGCTAGAAATTCCATCCCAGGCAGTATCAGGCCTCCTGCAGTCAGCACTAGGTATCATCACCAACCTTCTTCTGCCGCTCCTACCAGAAAATGAGGGGGCATTGGTGGCTTTTCTCTCTACATCCTAAGGCTCTACTGGTACATAGGTGTTGAATAAATATTTCTTAAATGGATGAATAGGTAAATGGAAGGTTGGAATGGATGAGTGAATAGATAAACAAGTGAATGAACAAAGCAATAGCCGGGTCTAGAGATCCAGGACTGAAGTTCTGGCCCAATCTAGATCAATGCAAATAGCAGTGGTCTCTCTGCAGCAGGAAGAGGCCCAAGATAATAATTTCTACTTCTTCCTTTCACTGTCTGTAGACAGAAATCCCAATTTTCTTCCCCAAACTCCCAACACTTTTGCCCACACTCCCAACACTAAGGCATTACTTCTCCTTTCTCCCTCACTGATGTGTCTAGAGGCAGGCTGTCACTTGAGACACCAGGTCTGCCCAAAGCAAGGTATCATGAGAACTGCTCTTCCGTCTGGGCAAATCTCACCTGGCATTGGAGACAAATTACCCAGCTTCACCAGGCAGAACCCAAAGGACCAGATTGCTCTCCTCGCCTCATCCCCACCAAAAATAAATAGATAAATAAAATTTCAACTATACTAATAATTGTTTTAAAAAGAAATTAAAAGCCCAAAAATATCCCTCATGACTCAGAGCATAATGAATCTCTATATTGAAACCATAAGAAGTGAAAAGCATGTTCCAGGACAAATCACAACATTCTACATTTCAGGATTTGAACACGAAATCTCATTTGCAACCATCTACACACCTTTGTGTGCCACTTGCCTACCACGCTGAAAATTCTCTTGCTTCTTATTTCTCCTCAAGTCTCCTATGTCATGCTCTCACCCTTGCCACAAAGACTGCAGGGAGATGAGAGTGGAAGAAAGACAGAACCACCACCACCACCTCTGACTGACAGCCTGTGGGCTACTATCTCTCTATTAAAAGATGCAAAGATGCTGGGTGCTCAAACCCAGAGGTCACCAATAAACAACTGAAACCTACAATGTAAATCCTGCAGCCAATAAACCAGCTGTCAAGTCACTTCTCTGAAGCTGGCCTTAATGAGAAAGGATCCATTAGAAGAAGGAGGACAAAATGTGTCTTGCTAACCATCTAGCAATCTGATTTTAAATCATTGCTGTGCTGCCAGTATGCTGGGGGTTCATGAAATTGTATCATAATAATGTCAATCTATTTTATTCTCATACTCTATCAAACCACTAAGATATACAATAAAAGGCACAAATGCCTTTTCAATATGACCAAATGAGGTTAAGAGGATTGGTTTGCTCCAAGCTTTGCCAAAAGAAACTACATTTGGTAAAAGCTGGTTTTCCCTATACTTATACTTATTTTCAGAGCCTCTGAGCAATTCTTATAGGTACACATTAATATGTAAAAGAAAGCAAGATCGAAAGTTTGGGGGGGGAACAGATTCAGAAAGCATCATTTCACTTTGGAGTTATTGTATTTTAGTGGAAGTTTTTTTCATCATCATTTTTTAACTGCTATACTTGAAGTAAGTCCATATATACCATAGTAATATTCTCCAATCACACAACAGAGATTCCAGAAAATATCCTTGTGCTCAAATGAAGCCATCACCATACTCTAATGCAGTGGCACAGCACACAAAACAGTCATGTGCATGATATTACAACAAACTGGGTCACGGCAATCACTCACCCCATGCTCAGATGAAAAAACTTATCATCAAGGAGCTGGGGAAGAGATGGAATCAATTTCCCAGGACCCAATCCATGAGCAAAGTGTGGTGAACAGAGACAAGAAACTGCTCAGGACCTGGAGGGATGGTAAATAAGAACCTTGGGGATTTCCATCTCCCACCTCCTGACAGGTGGGAAGCAACAGCAATTAACATGCCCTGCACTGTACCCAGAAACACTGTTAATGCCCATCCCGTGGATTTGATTTCTGGCATCTGAGCACACCTCTGCCTGGTTGATTGCCAACAAAATGCTCATGTGAACATTTATATGTGAACATTTATATGTGACATGTGAGTTGAAAGAACTTGGTTTTTATGAAACTCAATGTATTCTTCTCCCCAAATATTAACATAAAAAATGGCCCATATGTTCTGTCTCTTCTTGCTTACTTCTATTTCAATTTTATGAGGATGTTCCCTACAGATAGATAGAGGATAGTGATATGAGTTCCAGATGGCAGTGAGGTAAAGGTGAAAGAATGTGGTAAGAACTATAAAATTGAGGTTCAAACAGAATGCTCTCAACTACATGGTTTTAATTCAAGCATTTATGCATTAAGTTCTTATGAATAACTGCAGTAATATAGGAAAAAAACATTATTCTCCCCATAACAGGTATGTTCTTGGTCAAACCAGTAGATCAAGAGATGGAAGGTACACTATTGTCAAGAGTACCAACAGATGATGAGCAAGACCACAAAGACCCTAACCACATTGGGACATAATGTCAGGCCTGAGGAACTAAAGCTCATTCACTAAAAGACATATGAGACTGAGCTGGAGGCCTGAATGCCAGTTTTATTGATTTACATATAGAAATACTGATCAACACAGATCAGAGCACCCATGTTAGCTGCACCTACTTGGAAGCTACCTGATCACAGAACCCACATACTGACATCAGCTCTTTTTAAGATGAGGAAATTCATCCTTGTTACCTGCCCCCCCCTTTCCTCTTCCTGTAGGGTTATCACTAAATTCAACTCTGGGGATATTGATGGCCTTCCCCAGGGACATGATAAGTGTTGAATATTTATCTTAAGTGCCTCTACTGAACCAGAAGAGATATAATTTGTTATTTATTAATAACAAAATATTTTTCCTGACCAGAAAACAAAAATTGCTGAGAAAAGGTTATTTTTATCATAGAAGCACACAATTTTAAGGTAAAAGAGACCCCAGAGAGTAGTGAAACAAACTCCCTTACTCATTTATTAATTTAAGCAATACTTAAGCATTTTTGATAAAATAGTGAAGACAGACCAGGATGTCTGCATTAATAATGTTTACATTCTGTCAGGAAAATACAGGGTAAACTTGATAAATAAGTAAACTGTACACAATGCTAGAAAGTAGCAAGTGTGTGTAGGACAGGTAGGTACAATTTTGAAAACAGTGGTTAGGAAAGAACTCTTGAGCAGGTGTCATTTGAACAAAAGTTTGAAGATGAGGAAATTGACCTTGTGGACATCTCTAGGAAGAGCATTCAAGCAGAAGAACAGCCAGTGCAAAGACAGGAGAGGTACTGGAATGTTCAGGAACACCAAGAAAGCCAGTACGGCTGGAGCACAGAGAGAAGTAGAGAGACCAGAGGAGATGAGAGGAGTGAGGGTGACCCAGATCAAACACAGAGGTCCCGTAGAAAGACAGAGAGGCCTGTCAGAAAGACAGTGGCCCCCACTGTGAGTGAAATGGAGCACCATGGGCTCTAAGAAGGAAAGTACAATAACTGATTCCTTCCACTTTAATAGCATTCCTCTGGCCCCTGCACTGAGAACAGAGTGGAAGTAGATACCAATTAGGAAGCCACTACAAGAATCCAGATGAGAGGAAAGGAGACTGACTACATAGCTTGGGGTGTGCTGAGGGTAGTGGAATTCTGAATCTGGATTGAAGAAAGACCCAATCAGAGTGGCTGATATACAGGTTGTGAGATCCAAGAGTCAAGGAGGATCTCAAGGCTTCTGGTCTTAGCAACTAGGAGAAAGCTGTCATCTTCGATACCCCTTCTTCAAAAGGCCCTTCATCCCTTGAATGTAAGGAGCCACTAGGGAGTATTCTAGAATTCACTAAAGAATTTTTTTCTTTAGGGAATTGGGTGAAGTTTCAAACTCTCACAAAATGTTTTTCTTCAGCTCCTGACTCTTAACTTCTCTTTTTATAGATGCTCAAAATCAACTCAAATTATTTGCACCTCTCTTGTATTAGTCTGTTCTTGTGCTGCCTTGTACCTTTACAGAAGCACCCCTCCTTTCTCTCCTGCCTGACACTGGGGTGGGATAAGGTCCTCATGAATATCATTTCATAAAAGGAGTCCCAGTGGCTTGGACTGCTTGAACCTTTAGCCCAAACCATGCTTAGGTTCAGCCAAGGGTCACACCAACAGCTGCATGCAAGTGAGGAAACTGAGCCCCATCTTATGGCCAAAAAACTTGCCCCAAGTCACAAAGGCCATTCATGACAAAGCTAGCATTAAAATTTATCTCCCTTAATTCCCTATCTAAAAGGCATAAACTCCTTGGGAAAAGGTAACAGAGAGCTTTTAAATGTCAAAATATCTTATTGTTAAAAAAAAAAATTAAGTATAATCTATGACAAATGATGTATTTATCCAGGAATGGGGATATTTTATACTGGAAAATTCTTTCGTCAGCCTGCTAGTGACTAACTTCCATCCTTTATTATGAATTAGCTCAAAGACATGCCCCTACATCCTAAAGTGCATTAGCCATAAAAGTGGGAGGGGAGTGGGTTGAGCGTCTGACAAAATCTCTCCCAAACTCAAGATTGTGCAGGTGAAAGGATGTGGGCTCTATGTGCCTGTAGAGAAAAAAGAAAGACAGCACATTTACAAGGCTTATGTAAGAGCTTCTCAGAGGTTAAAAACTGCTCCCAGTGGCATTTTCTGAACTCATATAGTCAGCTCAGCTACAGTGGCTGTGGTTTTCATTTATGAGGGTCCTCAGAAAAGACTCAGTTATTATCCTTTGTACTTCAGAGCTAAATTATCTTGCAGCACACACAAGTCAGCAAGACTGTTTTCTACCAAATTGCGAGCAGTAGCTTCGCGGAGTAATTGTTCTGTGAATTCTCCTGTCTGCATAGACAATGGGTTCCAGTTGCAACCCTTATGCATAAATATGGCAGTTACTGTTACACTAGACCAGCTCCCTGGCTGGAAGTCAGGAAGACATTCAGATTGAGGGTATTGTGCTGCCCAGATTCAGGACAGAAAAGTGACAGCTTAAAATTATAGCAAAATTAGAGTGCAGAGAATCTGGATGGGCACAGGCCTGTGAATAAAGGACATACTAGGGGTGTCTCTCTTTTCAGTTATTTCTTAGAGAAAGCAAGGATATGGAGAGGGCTGGAAATAGAGGAAGAGCGGCAAAAGACAAAGATAGAAAGGAGTAGATCCCATATATATATACATATGGGCTTTTATAGTCATATATATATATTTGGCTCTTTTGGTCTTGATTTATAGAAGAACACAATTTCTACTCTGAGATGACCAAAATTATTTACCTGCATATACATGAACACTTGCTTACCTAGCAAGACTCTCTTTATGCAAAGCCAGTGATAGACTTTCTTTTTAGCCAGTAATTATAGCAACAATTCAGTGCCACATTGCGCGTGTATTGTCTAATGCTTTATTCACCCAGATCCTTTGCTCTTTCTCTGTCCAAAATCACTAATCACCTTTTTCTGTCTCTTGAAAGCTCAAGTTTCCTCATTATCAAAAACATAAAATAGCAAACTTAGATATGCATACAACCCGTGAAGATATGTGCTGTTCCCAACATCTCTATCAGGATATATCTTTCTATGCTCACCCACTGATACCCTACACATAGTAAGTGCTCAACAAAAATTTGTTGAAAGAATAAGTGAACCACATAACCCCTTTCTGTCTGCCCTGTGTAATAGAATAGGCACTGGCCTTTGAGGCTCTTCTTTGTCAGCTTCTAAACTTTTCTCCAACTCATCTAGGTCATTTTTGATCTCACACTTATTTCTGAGAACAGCAAACACACTATCTCAGTATCACTGAAATATTCTAAATGAACTTCAAACCCAGTCCATATACTGTATATCTCAGGGAGTCTCTGCTTCCTCATAAGCTCAAAGTGACCTCTCTCCTCTGTTTACCATGCACATCACTTATTTGTCACTTAGTTGGACTAATTTTATTGGGAATATTTTCAGACATGTTTGCCAATCATTTTATAAATACCTTTTATAGAATAAGGAAAATATATAGAAAAGTATTGCATTTTATATTTCCCTTACATATTAATCAATGTATAAGCTGTAGCAGGAAATCAATAATTATTTGATGATATGAATCAATAAGAATATCTACTATTTTAGCATTCTCTAAGAGGACTTTGAGTTCTAAGTAACAGTACTTGATAGAACCTTAAAGCAGAAAAAAAGTCCCCCTGCTCATCCTAATAGTTATGTGGTCTTATTTAACTAGTATTTATGAAAAATAGCACTAGTTGCTACATAACATAAATCCAGGATTTAAAAGAACTCAGGTTGGGGACCTCTGTGGGAGACCTGGCCTAAGTGAGGCCCAGGACCACCACCTCCAGTTCCACACCAGGGCCCCTGCTGACCAGCAGGAGCACAAGCCAAGGCCCAGGACCACCTCCAGGGACCACCATGGGAGCCCAGCCAAGGGCAGACCCAAGACTGCTACCTGCCAATCAAAGGGAAGACAGACCCAGGTGAAGAACAACCTCCTGGGACCCCTGCGGGAGACATGGCTTAAGTGAGGCCCCGAGACTGCCCCAGTTCCATGCCAGAGCCCCTGCCAACCAGCACAAGCACAGGCCAAGGCCCAGGACCACCTTAAGGAACCTCTGCAGGAGCCCAGCCAAGGTCAGGCCAGAGATTGCTACCCACCAATCCACCGACCAACAGGGGAACCCAGACCCAGGCAAAGGGCTGCCTTTGAGGACCTTGGTGGCTGAGGCTCGGTTCAGTGCCAGAGCCCCTGTCGATCCATGGGAGCCTAGGCCTAGGGCTAGACCCACCACCTGGAATCCCTGAGGGAGTCAAGGCCAAGATCAGACCTAGGACTGCCCTCACAGGTCTGTGTGAGAGCCCAGACCCAAGACTGCCCCTGCACATAGCAGGGATCCAATTGCTCCCTTCCTATATCCATCCTGCACACTGCAGCCATCCCCATAGTTCTTCCCATGTAGTAGCCTCTACCTTGAGGCAACAGACAGGACCTGGAGGCAGCAGCCCACCAAAGCGCTGCATCTCTGACCAATTATCCCAAAGCCATTTTAAGTCTCACCCTTTTAGCCCTATCTCTGAAAGTGTTTGCATCCATCTTAGGTCACTCCCATTGCTATCTTGAGTTATCTCCACTGCAGCCACCCCCATCTTTAGTGGCAGTAGTGTCCATCTGTGGACACTTGCTAGAGACTGGAAGTGAACTCCAAGGTGAGATACAGGTAATCTGTACTGTCACTACAAGATTATAGGATAGAAACTGCAATGCCTCAGATCAGCATTGCAAGAAACGAAGATACATAATTAATATGAAAAAACAAGGGAAGAAAGTATCCCAAACAAATCAAGATACTACAATAATAGAATCCATTGACAGCACAGTTGATGAAATGTCACAGAAAGAATTCAGGATGTACATAATTAAAATGATCCATGAATTAAAGAATGACTTAAGTGAGCAAAGACAGGCAAAAATTGATCATTCCAACAAAAAGTAAGAGAGTAAATAAAGGGAACAATTGATCACACCAACAAAGAGATAAGGGAACAAATATAGGTAGCAAAAGATTACTTTAAGAAAGAGAGATTGTGAAAAAAAATCAGAAATTCTTGAAATGAAGGAAACAATAAACCAAATAAAAAACTCGATAAAAATCATCACCAGCAGACTAGATCACTTGAAAGACAGAACTTCAGATAATGAAGACAAAATATACAATCTTGAAAATAAAGTTGAATGCACAGTGAAGATGGGAAGGAACCATGAACAGAACATATAAGAATTATGAGATAGCATCAAAAAACCAAATATAAGATTTATAGGGATAGAAGAAGGCACAGAATTTCAAAAAGAAAAAAAAAGGAATGAACAATTTCTTCAATGAAATAATATTAGAAAATTTCCCAAATATGAAGACTGAATTGGAAAATCAAATACAAGAGGCTTATAGGACACCAAATGTACAAAATTACAACAGATCTACACCAAGGCACATTATAATGAAAACATTATAGAATAAGGATATTCAGCATATAGAATATGGATAGAATTTTTAAGGCCAGAAGACAGAGGAATCAGATTACATATAGGGGTAGAACAATTCAGATCTCAGCAGATTTTTCAACCCAGACCCTAAAAGCCAGGAGATCATGGAACAACATATCCCAAGCTCTGAAAGAATGCCAACCAAGAATCTTATATCCAGCAAAATTGAGCTTCAGAGTTGATGATGAAATAAAAACCTTTCATGATAAACAAACGTTAAAATAATTTATAGCAAGAAAGCTGGGACTATACAGCATTCTTGGCAAAATGTTCCATGAGGAGGAAATGATAACCAACAATGAAAACATACAAAGAGAGAAACTACACTAATGGAAAGGCCAATCAAAGGAGAAACCAAGTCAAGTTAAAAACCAAAAATAAACCAAAATGATTGAAATTACAAGTCATATTTCAATAATAACCCTGAATGTGAATGGCCTAAAATCATCAATTAAAATACATAGACTGACAGACTGGATTAAAAAAAAAAAGACCCAACAATATGTTTCCTTCAACAAAAGATATCCACAGACTGAAAGTGAAAGGGTGGGAAAAAAACATATCACTCACATGGACCTCATAAACAAGCAGGAGTTTCCATTCTCATAACATATAAAATGGACTTCAAACCAAAGTTAGTGAAAAGGGATAAAGGAGGACATTTCATACTTCTTAAGGGAATCATACATCAATAAGACATAACAATCAGCTGAGTGTGGAAATGCACACCAATAATCCCAGCACTTTGGGAGGCTGAGACAAGAGGATTGCAAATTCAAAGCCAGCCTCAGCAACGGCAAGGTGCTAAGCAACTCAGTGAGACCGTGTCTCTACATAAAACACAAAATAGGGCTGGGGATATGTCTCAGTGGTCAAGTACCCCTGAGTTCAATCCCTGGTACCAAAAAATAAAAAATAAATAAATAAGACATAACAATCATAAATATCTATACCCCAAACAATGGGGCATCTACGTATATCAAACAAACCCTTCTCGACTACAAGAATCAAATAGATCATAACACAATAATACTTGGTGACTTTAACACAATTCTCTTACCACTGGATAGATCTTTGAAAAAAAAACTAAACAAAGAAACCATAGAACTCAATAAAACAATCAATACTTAGGCTTAACAGACATATATAGAGTAGCTCTTCACTGTTCTTGGTATGAGGCTGGGAGATGCAAAAAGAAAACAAGAAACTCTGACTTGTGGCCCCTGAGAGGCCACAAAGGCAGGCACAGCAACGAGGGCAGTACTTACAGGGAAGCACAAAAGTCCAAATCTAAACCAAAACCCATCTAAGGACTGCAACACAGAGACAGTCACGGACTGACAAAGAGTACTGATAGATAATATGGGTTCTAATTTCAACTGTGCCCAGACCAATTAGAAGCCCTGGCCTCAGATTCCAATCTTTCAGAATGTGAGAATTTGAATTACATAAACTGTACAGTCCCTCCAAATTCTAAAATTTAAACAGAGGCTAGTTTCTTTGCCAAGTGCCACACCAGGACCACCCTTACCAGAAGAATGTAATGGTGAGAATCCACTAGGTGGGCATAGACAGATTCGGGCTCAAATTCCGGCTATTTCATTCACTAACTTGGGCAAACCATTAAACGCAGTCAGCCATCGGTCTTCTAAAATGAAAAAGAAGTCGAGTGATTTTTTTTTAAAATAGGGATGTTGTGAGGATGAAAAGAAATAATGTTACTTTGTACATACTTGTCACTCAAGAAATGTAAGTATCATGATTATGTCCTCTTCTCATGTTTCATACACCATGCAGACTATCAGAATCCTTTAACAATGATTGCATAAAAGTCTGTTGGCCACAGTGAATCTCAATATTGTGTACATCCACAAGACTAGGATCCTAATTAGAATAATATATACTCAATGTTTGTATCAATATGTCAACATAGACTGTACTGTCATGTATAACTAAAAAGAACAAATAAAAATTTTTTAAAAAAGAGTCAGTATTGTACTGCATTTGGCTATCCTGGGAAAAGATTAAAATTCAAAATCCAAGGTATAGTTTCTGCTGAATGCATAGCACTTTTGCACCATCTTAGGAAGTTAAAAAATTATGTAAGTTGAACAATAGTTCAACTAAATCAAGAACATCTATACTGAGAGCCATATTCTGATTTCAGAAACATTAAAATGTGCCAAACATTAAGAAAACAAAAGTTTGTTAGACTCAGAGGAGATATGATCTCAGGTGCTGGATGTCAAACCCTTCATTCATAGGACGGAGAATCCACCTTACAGCAGCTCAGGGAGGGATGCAAGTGCTAGGGCAATTTGTCACTGCAGTGAGCCTTTTGAGATATTCAATGTCAGTATCAAAACATGATTTGCCTTATATTAGTTTTTCATGTGACATAAATTAAGGAACACTAGAAAGTTCCCACTTCCTAGAATATCTCCTCAAAAGTCCCCACAGGATTTGAAATTTCACTATTAAGAGACTTGCATCTTAGAAGAGGCTCAAACAATTCCTTTCCAGACCTCTTTTAAAATAAAAATTCTTTAGAGAGTGACAATAAATAAGCTATTTGCAAATATGCAGTCTGGTGGCATTATAGGAATGTGCAGGTTCTCAGGAAGAAAAAAACAACACAACTCTAATGATGAACCTCTTCTAATTTCATGGTCCTGACAGTCACTGATTCTGCATGGAGATGCTGTGTAGGAAGCATAGCCCTTTGGAGATACCTGGGGGACGCAATTTGTGCCACAAGACCCTTCTTACACAGTATCATCTGCTCTTCAGTTGATTGGTTTCCAATATCCAGGGTACATATCTGGGAGTGCTGCATCTCCAACTATTGTAGAAGCACCACTTGGCCTTCTGCTCATGTGACTTTCCATATACCTGGTCTGGGCTCTGTGCCATTGACTGACACAGCACATCCAGCATCACCTGATAGGCTTCTCCAAAGAAAGTAAGAGAGGGGAAGAAGATAGTGGCAAAAGGAGGCCGATGAGCCAGCAGAGAGAAAGCCAAATATTCATCAGAGGATTCTGAATTCCACAGCTGATTAGAAAAGGCCAAAAGTTCCTCCACTGAAAGTGCATAGTTTATAACTCTAATAATTTATACATGGGCTCACTTTCCCTGAATAATTACAGATTATTATCCAGCTAATTACAGTACATGGTATTAAAAGATCTGAAATTTATTACCCCAATCTAGAAAATTACTGTGGCACGTGTTTTGAAAAGAAAAATCTTGGAAAAGAAGTTCAAGTCTTGCCAGGGTAATACACTGCAATGGTTTCATGCTCTCTTCCCAGCATGAGACAGGTAGGTATTATCATATCCCCTACAAATGTCCTGAAGTGGGAATTTCAGCATCTTAGCCCCAAATGACTTTTCTCTCTAAGTAGGATTGCCAGATTTAGCAAACAAAAACACAGGGTCCCCAATTAAATTAGAATTTTAGATACATAATAAATAATTTCAATTCAAGTATTGCTTGGGACATATTTAACACTACAAATCATTTATTGTATATCTAAAATTCAGATTTAATTCAGCATCCTGTATTTTATCTGACAAGAGAGATCTGAAACCACAAGTAATGTTGAGGAGAGACACTAAAAGCAGAGGTCCAATGAACAGTATCCTGATGTCAAAAACTGGGGATCAAACTTCATACAAAAATATGGACCTCTAACAAGACTGTTTAAAATTGGGAGGAAAAATGTCCATGGACTTCTCAAATGTGAAACTTTACCCACAAGCCAAAACAACAAAATGGTGATCTCTTCCATTCCTATGTGGATCTGACCTACATTTAGAGTCCTTGGAGGTCTCCTCCAAGACTCTTTTCAATCAACACTTGACCAAGAGAGAAATACTAAAGACATAAGCAGAGCACTCTCAACAGGCGAGCCCACATTCACCTCCCACACTCACCCTGCCCAGCCTACTGATGCTTCTCAAGATGATATCCCTGTTCGCTTATATCAATTACCATTCCAACTCCCTCCCTCCATTATCTTGATGGGAACAAAAATTCACATGCTGACATTAATAGAAATAATCAAGGGTTAAGGGACAGAGCGGGGTAGAAAAATTGGTTTCTAATTAATAAAGATTAAAGTATCAGCACCTCATTGTTTAATTCAAAAGAGGCCGTAAAATATACTTAGCATAATACATAGTCACTGACTAATACAGTTAAAAAATATATAGACTAAGCACAAAACTGTGTGTTACTGATCACAAGTAAAATTTCAAAGACCAACATCAAGGTGAGTTGTCCATGATCAAGAAGTTTACTTTTTTTTTTTTTTTT
>CM053399.1:82828526-82845480 GCA_028644305.1 Xerus rutilus | reverse complement strand
TTGTGAGGCTCAAGTAAGATAATGAATATTTAGTCCTACAACTCAAAATCACTTGAAGACCAAAAAAAAAAAAAATGATGGCTTCGCTTTAGGTAGCCTGCTCATAGTCTGGGTGTCTCTTCTGAGAACTGGCCTGACTGACTATAAAAGGACAGGAAAGGGGACATCACTTAGAGTGGAAAAAGCATAGGGCTCTGAGGCCAGACAGATCCAAGTATAAAACCCACTTCTAACCATTAGTATTGGTGTAACTTGGGCAATTAACTTCATCTCTCCGAACTTCAATTTCTTTATTGATAATATAGACACAATAACCATGCAGGGTGGTTGTGAGAATGAGAATAAATGCATATTGTTTTTCTGCTCCTTTGTAGGCAGCTATCTCTTCTGCTCAGGAAGTAGGAGTATTACCATACATTCTTGTATTGATAGAGTCTACAACTTAAATCTGCCTTACATCATCTTGGATTCAACTATTTGCTTCATCAAACATGCATTGGTTGAGGGAAAGGAGGGTGCTGCCCACCACTTCTGCCAGGATAGTTAGCTGTGAAAGCAAGAGCCATGCCCAGGGGAAACCTGAGTTGTCTATGTCCCGAGAGCTGTTTTCCCCGCCCTCAGTAATTAAGAACTGAAGGGACTAAGAGTATACAAGTTGCGCACAGGACTTGGTTGCTATTTAGTTATCCACATACCACAGATGGTAAAAGAGATGCAAAATGGTAGCCCTGGTGGTTTCAGTTAACAGTAGATACCACTGAGTAGAATTCTTGGCACAAAAATTAGTGATGACCACAGTGACAAAGCCTACAAAAGTGGCAGAATACAGTCCCAAGAAGGGGCTAGTGATAAGAAACCAGTCTCAGGGCAGAGGCATCTCAACTGTGGTCCAAGGAGCAAGCACAAGGCACACTCCCCATAACACAATGAAGCTCTGCCCTCAACATGCAGCCTCTAGGGCCTGAGCAACCAGGCACAGAAGCCAGGACTGCAAGAGCAATGTGCCACTCCAAGTAGGTTGAATGAAGAAGAGTCAAGGGCTTGTCCAGGGTCAGCCTGGCTTCAGCACTCTCCTCTTGGTTGCAGTTGGTGAGTGGGGTAATGGGCAAAAAAGGTCATGGTCCTAATCATGAAGCCCTACTGCGTGAACTGTTAAAGCTAACTCCTGAACCTGAATTAGATTCTAGAGACAGAGATTTGGTTGTTAAATTTCCTAAAAGACAGGAACAATCTTCCTTTGAAAACCTCTCCTCCCATCTTCACCCCACAAGAAGTCTCTTCTATAATTTGAATTATGTACATAAAAGCACATTTCAACTGCAAAGTGCTATGCAAATGTAAGGTGGTTTTATTGCAGTTATTATGACTACTGGTACTCCAAAGGCTGTTTCTCATTGTACAAAGGACAAAACATTTTTAGAGGCTCCAAATACTTGGATATCCATCCTAATGAATAAAATGTCATTTACCACTCTGGCTTTTTCTGATCTTTAGAGATTTCATAATCTTTTCTGGCATTTCAGTAAAGCCAAGGAACTATACTTTTTTAAGCTAATTGTCTGGAAAAAGCATTCCCTTCTCTATCATATGCAGAATAAGTATCTGCCTATCTAGCCAAGGCAGAGTCCTAAATATGAACCACTGTAGACAAGATAAAGACTAATCTGACTCCATCATTTCTGCTCTGAGTTTTCAGACTGCAGTCCCTATGCTCAAGTTTGTATTTCCTGAGGTCTCACCTTTCTGTGTGTATGGCTTCCCTATCATGCATCTCAGTGGTCATCTGACTTCAAGCTCTTCAAATCCTACTGGCTCCTTCTGACTGCAGATAAGTTGGATTTTTTTATAAAAACAGGATGGGTATCATTGTTGTCTGCTCTTCAAGGAGACAGAGTGACTGGAGACAAGGGAGAAGAGGTTCGTGTGTTAGTTGATTCACTCATTTGTGGATTCAGTACATTCTCAAGTATGTACTGAACTCCTCCTTTGTGTAAGGCAGGGGGAATAAAAAAATGGAGACGACATAAACCCAGCCTTGAATGTCCTGACCACCTGAACAGTGGGCAGTGCTGTCTTGTTTCCAAGGTAATATGTTTTATTTGTCAACTGGTTACATAGTCAATAAAAATCACACAAGCTGACAATGTCAAAAAAAGAATAGTGAACTCAAAATCAAGGAGGGGGCTCAAATTGCCAAAATTATTTCAGCAGGATGATAAAACATGATCTTGCAATGAAATCCACAGAATCAGAGCAGACCAGGCTCAGACAGTTCACACATACCTGGGGATGCAAACACTAGACACAAACATGAGAGTCATAATCCATGAGACAAACTTGAAATTGAAGGCAACAGAGATTGACAAGGAGGCCTTTGCTCATGGAAATCTCTTCTGTTGAAGACATGCCACCTCCACCACCCCAAATCCACCATGCTCATCACTATTTAACCTTTAAAATCAATCTGATCATCACTTCCATCAGGAAGCTGATCCTCACCACCTTCACCCCAACCAGGTGGAGTTTCATGCCCCTCCTTGTTATAATTCGTGGGTTTCTTTTTTAAAGATACCACTGCACTCCACATACTTGTGTATAGTTATCTATTTGCTTGTCTGTCTTCCCCACCATACAATGAGCTACTGGAGGGCATGGAGTTTCACCTTATTTATATACCACAGTACCTGTTAAATTCTGCAGGCATATTAGGGAAGAAGAAAGGGAGGACGGAAGGAAAGAACGAACAAACTAGTACATTCTTTAGAAGCCCAGGTGCTCAACCCTTACACAAGTGCCTTCGGTGAACTTACACCGGGACTTTGAAAATGAAAATGTGCAGTCCATCTCCCTCCTTCCTTTAGGTCAAGGGCAGAAAGTCAGCAGAGTGTTGGTTAAGGCTGTCCTTCAGCTAGGGAGACAAGCCGTGAACAGTGTGCAAGCTTTCCTTGCCTCTGTGCTGTGGGGGATTTGTCACAGGGCTCTTTAAGAGATCAAGCTGAATCACAGTTTCATCCTGTCAAAACGCATTGGAAATCTTTCTTGGGCAATTTATCATGGAAATACACATGGCAGGGAAGGGGAAGGGGGATTAGAGGAAGCAGAAAAGACCACTCTCGGTCAGCAGTGCTTGGCTGGCAGGATGCCCACAGTGGCCACAGCAGCTGGTGAACAAGGCTGTGCTGACACAGGGATGGATGGGCCCCGATGAGAAGGCCACCTCTCCCAAATAAGTAATCATCACCAGGATAGGCCCCCACGAAGAAGAGTGTTGACACAGAATAGCCACAGCCAGTAAATCCTCAATAACCAGTATGGCAGGGTGAGGGGATTAGATTAATTTGCAGCCACTGGCAAAGCCTGACAGCTCTGTTAAAATATGGAGTAGCTTAGATTTGCTCCCCAAGTCAATAGCCGCACCACTGCTTATTTAAAGCCAAGCCATCCATAGCTAACCAAAGCCACTGCTACAGAGAGACTTGGCTGGAATGACATAAAAAATCAGAAATTTGAGAATATCTCCCAGATCCTCAATGTATCTGCAAATATTTTGCCTCCTTTCTCTTATCCTCCCCTCCCAGCTGCAGGGGCTTATCTCAGGATAATCCTTGTTTTGTGGCAATGACTTTGTTTATTTTTGTGGAGATATATGTGCCAGTACAGCATGCAGGCCCTTCTTGTTAAAAGCAGCATTAACAAATGTGGGCTCAAAAAGAAAGCCGTTGCTATTTGTCAATGTTGTTTTGAAGAGAGGTGCCAGCTTGCACTACAGGGCCCTTGAGGGCAGAGACTCAGTGTTCCAAGGCTTAGAGCCTGCTTATTGCCAAGCAAGATGCTGAAAACAAACAATATAAGGATGAATGCAAATGGGACTGTGCTCCCAGACCCCTAAAATCTAGTGGAGGAGAAAGACAAGAGATAGAGAAAGCCAAAAGGAAAGACTAGTATGGAATTCTTTGAAAAAAGTAAGCTCAGAGTGTTCTTGGGTAGAAAATACCTGTCCTGGGAAAGACTTCTGAGAAGAAATGATGTTCAATCCACAGGTCTCTGAGTGGATCACCCAAAAGACCTCTCCTCAGAAACCCAGTGTGTGTGACCATTGTTCAACCCATAACAAATACCCACTAAGCGAATTCACTTTTCAGCCACTGACCATTTACCAAAGACCAAATACTCATCTCCCAGACTCAACCCAGGGAAGTGTGGCAAAGGTAAAAGGTAACAAAACCAGGAAATTTCCTTGTTAGCTCCCTCCTTCATCTCATTTGTTAACCTGAATATTGCCTGAGCAACTTCCACAACTGTGGAGGACCTATGTGTTTGGCCACAAGCAAAGAAGAAAAGTTTCTGACCTTTCAGCTGAAGGGATGTGGGAGCTCTCTGGTATCCTCCACTCTAAAATGGATGTGATGTACATGCTGAACTGTGTTCAACATCATAAATCTGAAGTGGCTCTGTTGTGGTTTCTTTATTTGTACTCTCATTTTTCTTCCTCTGTGGAGACTTGGCATTCTAGAACATTGAACATTCTGAACAAAATGTCCTTTTCTTATTCAGCACCACATTTTGATAGATAAAAGATGAATGAAGTGCTTAAAGTCATATGCAATTTGCTCTTAACGAATGGCAGAGGGGTAACCGAGCAATGATGCTTTATAAAGGAAAGACTAATTACAGTAGGAGCCAAACATAGCAAGGATCCAATTTTAAACGTTCATACCAGAGAATGTCACTTCACATCTGGGAGAGTTTCTCTTTCATTCTTTCTTATCTTAAATAGTAGCTTGAAATAATGAAAGTTAGGGAAACTTACATTTGTACTAAAGTTATCCCAAAGTTTGATTTATCATCAGTCATCTTCCATTTGGCAGCAGCTTGAGGAAGCAGCAGTAGTGAGAAGTCTGGCAGATTTTGCCCTTGAGGTTAAGATATTAAACAAAAATGAAAACTAATCTATCTTCAGATGCGAGTGTGGTACTTAGAGTTGAATGTTTGAGAGACAGTCTTGTAAAATGTTTCTCTTTGAAAATGATTTTATTACAGTAATTTAAAATGTAGAAAATGGTACCATCTTACTACAGTTGTGTAAGAGCTCTATTCTAATCTCCCTTGCTCTCTGGGGCTAAATAAATCTATACTTAGCTATTCCTGGTATATACTTCACTCATTATCTCTATATACAGATCTGTAGATGGAATATTTGCTATGAACATAGGTCACACAGTATTCACAGGGGAGACTTAAAATCCTGAAACTATAAAATTCTTCCAATAGTTACAGAGCCAGCCCTGGGAAATGAGAACTCAGAGGTGATCTTTGGGTCCCATAGCCATGCATTTATTTCCTTATCCACTCGACAAATATTTACTGAATATCTACGATGCACAGACATACCCATATTCATGGCTGTGAGTTTAACAACAAAAACAAAATGTCTCTGTCTTCTAAGGTCTTACAAAAGGGGAGAAGCAAAATTCTACTTTTGGCAGTACAGCAGACCACACCACATCTAAAATAAAAAGAGGCCTCCTGCTACTATACAAGTAACTACAGTATAAGCAAGGAAAGCAAGATGAATCATAGTGTTCATCTCTAAAAAATCAAAAGCATCCTTACAAAGGGAGGAGGAAAAGAACATAAGCCAGAGAGAGTCCTATAAGGCAGAAGCTAAGAGTGACCAGGAGGCAAGTGCCAAGACCAAGAACCTAAGAGTTTTGAGACTGGAAGAATATGAATTCACTGAATTAGACTAAGGGGAATGAAGGGAAGGGAGAGGGAAGGGGAATAGGAAAGACAGTGGAATGAATCGGACATAACTTTCCTATGTTCATATGTGAATACACGACCAGTGTAACCCCACATCATGTACAACCACAAGAATAGGATCCTAATTAGAACAAGTTGTACTCCAGTGTGTATAATATGTCAAAATACACTCTACTGTCAGGTATATATAAAAAGAACAAAAAAATAATAATTTTTTTAAGTAGCAAGAAGTTAGTCCCTTCCAGGGATTCTTAACCTTGTCTGTGAAATTTAAAGATATTGTAAAAGAATTAAGGGATCTATAGATTTGAAAAGGAAAAAAAATCATTGTCATATATCTCCAATTAAAATTTCCTTTAATAAAAAATGTAAGCAACAAATCATAGCAGTTGGAGTAATAACCGTCTTTGCCTCCAGAAGAAATCATAGATATTTCATATCATATTAGGGTATTGCTGATATCTTGAAATGATGTTTATGCTCATTATTACTGTTTTGCAATAACAGTCATTATTAAATTGCTAAATTTTATTATTTAATGCATGAAGTATATATATATATACATATATATATATAAAAATATATCACACATTGGGTTTTTAGTGTCTCAATAATTTTGCCTCAATATAAATTTGTAATTCTATGTTTCTTATCTCATGTATTTAAAAATATTCCAAGAAGCATGCATAAGCTTCCCTGGATTACCAAAGAAATCAATATTTAGCATGACTGAGAGAATAAGCTAGAAAAAAACTCTTCTAGTAAAGTGAGCCTACAAGGAAATATCTACAACTATAATAGGAAAAACAGAATATTACCATTGGGGTGATAGCCACCTCTTAAGAACTGATGAGCCACAAGCATAGGTCTGTGCACGTATGGGTACAATCAGAGAAACCTTTAACCCAGAAATCAAAGTGTGTCCACACTAGTTACGCTTTGAGACGCATGGCACAAACAAATGTCATTTATTTCTGGGTGAAGCCATCCAAAACTAGTCCCTAAGCCTTCTCACAGACTATGTTTAAAAAATAATGAGTTCAAAATAAAACTTTCTAAGCAAATAAAAAAAAAAAAACACCAGAAGCAAGAGTCAGAGGATGAAGAAGCAGAAAAAACAGTATTAACACCACCACCCCAAAGGATTTCAGATTGGCATTATCTGATCCAGAATATAAAATTACTGTACAAAATGTTTAAAGAAATAAAAAATGCAATTAAAGACTGAACAAGAATAAGAGACTATTAAAATTACTAATTTGTAAAGAGAACAAATAGAACTTTTAGATATTAAAATATACAATTACTGAAACTTAAAACTTTATAAATGGGACATAGACACAGAGTAGATGCTAAGCTTAAAGTTGGGTTTTGAATCTAATTAAACACAGGAAAAAATAAGTATTATATTGGAAAATCTTCCAAAAAGTGCATGAGTCAAATGAGAAGTAATTATGAAAGTTAAAATATATTTAAATTTAATAATAATGGATATTGAAACTTGTAGAATGCTACAGTAATAATTTGAGGCAATTTATACTTTCGCATGCTTAGAAGAAAAAAGAAAGGCTAAAAATTTTTAAAGTTGATGTCTAACTTAGAGAACAATTTCAAATAGTACAATTTGTCTAAAACTTTCCACTAGCTAATATACATAAGTATTAGTGATTTTTGAAGTATCTCATTGGAGAGTCAGAAACTTGGGTTTTTCAAAAAACTGTTTCTGATAAATATTCATGTCCTTAATAAAGAAGACAAGGAAGACACAAAGAAAGTAAAGAAAAAGAATAAATGTAAGAGCAGAAACAAACAATATAGAAAACAAAGATAAAATATGGAATATCAAAAGATATTTATTTGAAAATGTTAATAAAACTGTTAAACCAGCTGGGCACAGTGACACATGCCTATAATCCTAGTGGCTCCAGAGGCTGAGGCAGGAAGAATGCAAGTTCAAAGCCAGGCTCAGCAACTTAGTGAGGCCCTAGCAACTTAGCAAGACCCTGTCTCAAAATAAAACATTTTTAAAAAGGGATGGGGATATGGCTCAATGGTTAAGTGCCTCAGTACCAAAAAATAAAAAAATAAAAAGTAACCTGATAAACCTCTTGGCTAGACTAATCAAGGAAAAAAGATGGAAGGCACAGACAAATACACAATATAAAAAATGCAAAGGGGATCTCAGAGCAGAAAATTGAAAATAACTTCAGCCAATAGCTTTAAAACTTATAAAACTAACAAATTCCTACGGGGAAAAGTAATTTTTTGTGACTTGTGAAGAAATAGAAAACATGAATAGTTCTTTAACCAAGAAACAGAATTAGTAAAGATCTTCCCACATGATAATTTGAGATAATGGATATGTTAATTACCACTCCATAATGCATACACATATCAAAACATCACACTGTACCCCATAAATATATGTAATTTTTTTCAATTAAAAATAAAATAAAGATATCTTTCTGCAAAGAAATAAAAAATATGTAATTTCACATTTTTTTAAAACTCTCCTGAAAAATTAAAAACAAGGAATATTCTGAATTCATGTGTAAGAATATGGATTTTTTTTTTTTTTTTGGTACTGGAGATTGAACTCAGGGACACTCGACCACTGAGCCACATCCCCAGCCCTATTTTGTATTTTATGTAGAGACAGGGTCTCACTGAGTTGCTTAGCACCTCGCCGTTGCTGACCTGGCTTTGAACTTGCGATTCTCTTGTCTCAGCCTCCCTAAGTGCTCGGATTACATCTTGAGCCACCGCGCCCAGCTAGAATATGGAATCTTGGTACCAAAATCAGGAAAAGGAAATACAAGAAAAGAAAAAGATAGGTCAGTCCCTCTCCTAAATATATTTTAAAATGCTACAAACTAAATCCAACAATGTGTATAAAGCATGTATCATAGTCATCTTGAGCCCATCCAGGAATGCAAATTTGATTTAACACCTAATAATACAATTCATTGCATTAACAGATTAAAAGAGAAAAATCATTTCATCATTTGAACAGATGGAGAAAAATCATTCAAAGAAATTTAGTACACATTCATGAGTGGGGGAAAAAAGGTGGCAATTTCATCAACTTGTTGGAAAACACCTACCAAAAATATAGAGAAAACATTTTAAGTGATGGAACATTAGGCATATCCACATAGACTAGTGACTATTTATAAACTAATGAGTACTTATAAACTAGCATCTATTTACATAGAATCTATCTAATGTTCCCTAACTTAAATGTTTTCTATATATTTTTGGTAGGTATTCTTCAGGAGGTTAATGAAATTGTCACCTTTTCTTTCCCACTCACAAATGGGTATTATATTTCTTTATGATATTGTTATAATGTGTACATATATGGATACGTAACAATGAACTCACTATTACTTACAATTATAATGCACCAGAAAACAATTTTAAAGTAGTCATTTGTGTTGCCTTACTTCAGCAAGAGAATGAAAAGTCATTGGAATGGCACAGAATGAGAATTTGCCAAATCAAACTCACAAGAATGGAGAAATGACCTAGTATCAAACTTTATTCATAATCCAAGCATAAAAATAATCACAAAAATGTGGACAAATCCTGGAGAAGCTTATACTGCACTCACAGTTCCTTAGTCCTTCTGCTCCTCCTCCCCAACACCATTCCTCCTCTGATCACTTGAAAATAACAGCAACTCATGCTGCATTATAATGAATAGCACCACTGCAAAATGAGTGTGCAATAACATAGTCTGGGTAGAAAGAACCTGCAATGGTCCAAAGCATTCAGCAAAGCCCTGGAACCTTGAGTCCACACCAGGAAGGCCCATGTGTATGCTTGGATGCATATCCCTGGGCATACTAATTTAGGATACAGTTCAATAACTAAATGTTGTGTTTTCCACCTAGACTTGTTCAGTTTATATTGATTGAGCATTTAAAGCCAACAGGAGTTGAGTCTTTGTGAAGCTGTGCAGCCAGTCTCATTGTACTTTGGCTCTTGCATCCCAGCAGTAGTCTTCAGTGGTAATAGCCAAGTGTTGTTAGACATGATCCAAAAGTGATCAGCTACTTATTTTCACTTTGCAGAATAGCCATTCAGTGTTCACTCAAGCACTAATGCTTTTTAAAACTAAATGGGAACTGCATTGAGTAAAATACTCTTAACTGTTTTAGGAATACTTTGATGTTCAAAGTGATATTTCAGATGCACACCAAAAAAATAATAATAATAATAATATAATAATAATTGACAGAATTAAAAAAATACTTTCTCTTATCCTTTTCCCTTCAGACATTTTCCATTTACTTCAGATGTTTATATATTTAAAATAAGAATAGATACAAAAATATTATGTGGGTAATATGATTTGAAAGAGGAGTTCAACATGTTACCAGAAGGTTGATGGGAAAAGAAGACTCATCTTGCCTTGCTATCTTTATTTTTTATCTAGAAGAATTTACAGCAACATAAACTCATCTGAACATAAATCTGGAAGCTGCTTTTGTAAGAAAGATAATGCTATTGACCTGTTATCAAAAGTAATGATGATGAATTTTAAATGATCCAACCATATACTTCTTTTAAATGCTTTAAAATACTTTCTCTTTTTACCAAAGGTACACATAGCTGAGTTCTAACTCAACAAGGCCCCAGTTGAACCAGGGCCCAGAAATGGAGAAAGGACTTGGAAATCTAACCAGTAATCAGAGTCAGAGTGGCAGATATTGCCAATAAATTGTAATCATGGTTTAGATGGACCCAGTTGAGAGCCATAGTCCAAGGTCAGAGCTCTGAAAACAAATACAGCTAGATAGTGAAACAAATTGAAGGTGGGGACAGCAAGAAACAAAATGAGCATGAAGCACAGAGCATTTTTCTCAGTCCAGTGATTTACAAAGAACACTGTTATTTCGTGGCTTAACGGTTTGGAATTCTGGTCCTGAAACATCCTAGCTGCAATCAGATACTCCATAGCTTCTCAAGCAATGGGACGAAAGCTGAAATTTGTCAGAAAATCAAAATGACCACTTATAAAACAATAAGCAGAGAAACAGTGAAATTAGCCAGCTTAAAACAGAGAGAGTTTTTCTTTTTCATACAAACCCTGGGCTTCTTCAGCATGAGTAAAACACCTAAACAAACCAGCCTTCTCTGGAACTCTGTTCACCACAATCATTAGCTGTGAATCATTTATTCAGAAAATAGAGCAAAGATAAAATAAGTGAGATAGTGAGGGCTATTTTGGTTAAAAGTGACAAAAAGTCAATCCAAAATAGTTTAGGCAAAAAAAAAAAATGTACACTGAGGTGAATGTGTCTCATGAAACCTAATCCTCCTTTGGACCTTAATTACCACCAAACACAAGGACACATTCACCATCAGGATTCCACTCATTTCATGTTTCTGCTTTATTCTTCTGTCTGTGGACCAGCATGAAGGAAGAACACATATTCAACTTCCATCTTAGAACTGTAAATCTGAAAGCCCTAGCACTCAAAAACAGACTTGATTTGTTGATTTCTCTGATCCTAATTAAACTATATTGAGAAGGAATTTTTTTGGCCTAGGTTTCAGTCACTCCTCCAAACTTGGGTCAGTCAACTGTGGCCACGATGGCAGGCTACTTCAGCCCAGCATGAGATAATGAAAGAAAATAGCCCTTCTGGCAAGAACCACAAAGAGTTGGGAATTGTTATTCCCAGAAAAAGCAGATATTGAACATATAAACTGTAAATATCCACCATATAAAATAAATTGACTACATATCATACATATTACACTAATTGAACTAATCATTCAATATTTTATTAAGACCAGAATAAACAATCAACTCCTAGACAAAATATAGGCCAAATCTCAAATCTGATTCTAGTTCTCATTCTTACCTATGCACAGCTTAACAAATCAAGTTTGTTCTAGCTCATTCACTTACAACTTTGGCTGGCATCCATTGTCACCAGTCTGTGACCATGGGTCCCATGAAGCTCATTACCTCTGTGGTCTGTGGTCTTCTACGGCTAACAATTAGCTCCCAGATGCAATGCAAACTGCCATTTCCACTATGGTCATGGTTACCATGGGGATCATCTTATGATTCTCTATAGGAACTAATTATAATGCCTTTGCTAATGGCCCATGGCCTTGACTCTTGGGAGACTAGAAGCATTAGGCAACGAAACACTTGTATCTGATATTCTTCTCCTTCCCTAGGAGCTTCAGTATCAGTGACAAAAGGCAAGGGCCGAGGAGAAGAGAGTACACTCAATCCATTAGAAAAGAGCTTTCCATGGGCCTGTTACTCTGACAATGGAGCTTAGATGTTTTATACATATATGATATTATAGTGGGGTAAAAAAACACCAAGAGATGTTGGTTAAAAATAAAATTTCAGTTAGATAAGAGGAATACTCTCAAGATATCTATTGTACAACATGGTGACTATAGTTAATAACAATGTGTTATATTCTTGAAAATTACTTAGTAGGTTTTAAGTATCCTCATCACAAAAAAGTATGTAACATAATGCACCTTAATTAGCTCACTTTAGCTATTCCACAGTGTATACATATTTCAAGATATTCATAAGTATATGAAAAATATGTACAATTTTATTTGTCAATTAAAGACAACTTTAAAATGCCAAAGAAAGTCCACAAAGCTAGAAGTAAGCAGGCCTGGGTTCTATTCTCAACTGAGTCATCAATTCTCTGAATTGATGCACTTCACTAACCCTCTCTGTGGCCTGTTTCCTCGTGGATAAATTGAAGAATGTGAGCCTCAATTTTTTTTCAAAACTCCCTCAGTTAGCAGTTTGATAATCTTTTCTGCTCTCAAGTTACAAATTAATTTATAGCCTACATGGACCA
Source organism: Xerus rutilus (assembly GCA_028644305.1). Lineage (NCBI taxonomy): Eukaryota > Metazoa > Chordata > Mammalia > Rodentia > Sciuridae > Xerus > Xerus rutilus. The sequence goes on along the minus strand of CM053399.1, from coordinate 82,832,860 downwards.
TGATCAGTAAGAGTTATCAAATAAAAGAGAGAAAAATATATACTGAAAATAAAACATGGTACAGGTCACAGGGCCCATGGCAAGAGAGATCCAGGAGCCAAGGCTGTTGATGGAAGAAGGAGTGTAATGCCAAGCACACAATCAGGCCTCAGAACCCAGGAGTCCAAGAGCAGACTCAGGTCCCCAGAAGGAGGACAATCATGGATATCAAGAAACTGGAGCAAGAAGCTGTATCTGAGCCACATAGTAGAACAGAATAAGACTGTTCCAAGTCAGAAAACAATTAGTCAAAACCAATGAGAAGATTAGAAAGTTGAGCAACAACAAGAAGAAAATTAAATGCCCACAACTTCTCTAAAATGCTTCAGTCTATCTCAGGCCATGCCCAACATCAATCACAGTGGAAGCTATGAAATGTCTAATGGACACATCAGTTTCCTTTCCTTGTAGGGTCTCTTTTCTACAATCTAAATGGACAATCTAAGAAAAAAAGGCCCTGTAAAGTAGGTTGAGAATCCATGGGATCACAAGGACAAGATGTCTTGTGGGTGAGATATGGAAATACTGGGGCTCATTTTGCCCTACAATTTTTGTGGCCACAGAGGTCCCTTTTAAAGCCTCTGGGCTATATTCTACCTCTGCAATGGTGCCCTCTCATCTCTCTGCATTCTGTACCACAGGCAGAAATTGACTTTCTCAGAACTTAGGGCTTGGAGATTGAGAGCATACTCATTATTTCAACAAACATTTACTAAGTATTCACAGTAGGCCAATACCATACTAGGAATTTAATATAAAGGCAGATTGATTGGTATTTAATAATCCAGATATTTTGAGGTTAATTTTCTAATTCCATTCAAGTTATATGTTAAACAGCCTGAGAAGCTTTTTGTAGACTTCTTTTTTCTTTTTTTTTGGTACCGGGGATTGAACTCAGGGGCACTCGACAACTGAGCCACATCCCCAGCCCTATTTTGTGTTTTATGTAGAGACAGGGTCTCACTGAGTTGCCTAGCGCCTCGCCCTTGCTGAGGCTGGCTTTGAAATCGCGATTCTCCTGTCTCAGCCTCCCTAAGTGCTGGGATTACAGGCGTGAGCCACCGCGCCCAGCTTTTTGTAGACTTCTAAGGAATATCTCCCAAGGCATTGGACCCTCCGGATACAGTGGAAGAAGAATGGGTTTCTTTCTTTTTTTTTTTTTTCAATCCAGGGTTGCTTTACCACTGAACTACATTTTATTTTTTTATTTTGACACATGGTCTCACTAAGTTGCTTAGGGCCTAGCTAAGTTGCTGAGGCTGGTCTTGAACTTGTGACCCTTCTGCCTCAGCCTCCCAAATCTCTGGGATTACAAACCTGTGCTATCATGCCTGGCTAACAATGGGATTCTTATGCCAGGTCTTGGCCTTGCTTTGCGTCAAAGCTAAGTCACAAAAACATTCACGTTCTCTCTTCCTCTTCTGAAATATGCACTTAATCTTTCCTCCTTGTCTCTTTCACAGGATGCTGGAAGGAGTCAATGAACTAATACCTGTGAAATCACTTTGAAATATGGTCTTGCTAGTGACAAGCCAGCAGTCAGCAAGATGGAGGTTTTACTAGAATTGGGGCTTCTGATTCAGCCTGCCTTCCTCAGCTATTTCTGTGTCACTCAGCTGTCATGGCATCTTCTCCGAAAACCATGTGAATCTTAAAAGCCAGCACAAGATCAACTGGAATTCACACACCCAGGCTTCAAACAGACAAGGACAATCCAAAATTGGAAATATAGGAAGATGGCAGGTGGTACTGCTCTCCATGAAAAATGAGCATTATAGATACAGCCTCGCTTCTCCCATAGATGCCTGATGTTTGTGAGTGATTTGTAATGCTTTCACTGAAAAGCCCTCATCCCCATGAACACATTTTGAAGATAGAAATCAATCTTGCAATGAAACAAGGAGAGAAAATCTGTTAGGAAAAGTGAAGAGGAGAAAAACTACTTCATTCTAGAATCCTTTCAGCTCAATAAATGGGTTCCAGAGATGTAAGGCCAAATCCATATTTTCTCCTCAGTCTTGATGTTTGCTGAGCAGCTGCAGAGGTAATATTGAAGATAGAGACTGTTAGCCAGTCCTACCAACCTTCCATCTCAATAATTTAGGCTGGATACCATAAAAGAGAGAAAATCTTAGACATTTCACCTCAGGCAACTGCTTACCCAATCCTTGGCATTTTATACTAGGTCAGTGTCTGCCTATATTAGACAAGTAACTAGAACCCTCACAGAACCCTTCACAATTATGATCTATGAAATATTGGGCCTTACTATGCAAGAATGGCTGCCACTATCACTTCGAGGGTAATTGTGACTTTTAAATAAAAACAACACCACATGGAGATTTCACTTAACCCCTAGACCAAGATGAACTCTGTTTCTCAGACCCTCAGGCCATGGAGAATAATGTCATTATGAGGCATACTGGAGTCCACAGCCAAAAACCATCATAGAACACATTGCAATGAGAATCTAGCCACTTTTGGGTTGAGGCAAACTACAGAAACAAAAATTCAAAGAGGGGCACCAGATGAAGCCAGCCAGGTAGAGGGAAAGAGACACATGATGAATTGAGGAAAGCGTTAGAAAGGCACTTCCATGAAGAGGAATCCAAAGTTGATGTCCACCAGAGCATACTCTAAAAAGCCCCTTACTCTTCTCTTGACAGGATGACCATAGTCTCTCATGGTGTCCCATGACACAGAATTTCAGAAAACATGCATAAAGTAGCTAAAGACCAGGTCTCATTCTGAGGGAAGTGTTAATGTCTATAAGCAGTGCCACTTTTCTCCCTATTTTCTCCCCACCCACCTCCCAGCCCACTCCAGAGAAAACATGTGGGAGAATAAGCTGCACTCTTCCCCAGTGCCCTTCTAGCATTCCCTATGTTATAGGAGTCCCTCTCCTGGGGGGAAAAAATCAACACACAGCTGGGCTGGGAGAAAAGAGATCATGTGAGAGCTCATAGTGGGTTAGTAAAGTTCCAGAGAGCAGTTGGCTTGGGATGTCAGAGATGTCTGGGCACTAGTCAGGAAGAAGTACATGAGGTCATCTCCCCCTGATATGCCTCAAAACACAAGATGGAGCCTCATCCTGGGGAATTACCCAGCCACATGCTCAAGAAGGAATTGTACAAAGATCTGGGGTGTCCTTATAATGTAGTCATGAAAAAGGGAAGCAGCTCAGCCTGGGTGTGAAGAAGGAGAATGCTAAAGAAATGCTGTGGTGAGTTCAGAAAAATAAGACATTGTAGAGCCATGTAAGACACCTTTGGCAATCACACATCAAACTCAAAGCTCATGAAGAGGCCCAAAACCTGATGTAAGTACTTTGAATCTAAGACAATAAACACCCTGCCAAAGTCTGCCTTCCAATTCTCTAACTTCCAAGAGTCAATGACTAATCAAGGTTACTCAACCTGACTCTCTTCATTGTAATTACCTGCATCCCATAGGTGTCAATGCACATCAAGAGAACTGAATGTATTACCATAAGCATTCCAAATAAGCTGTGATTAAATCAGAAGCCAGAGAGAGAATTTTATATAAATAAATAAATAAGAAACTACAATTCCAAACATACCCATATTTTCCAGTGCCTCTGCTTTGGTAACACAAGCAAGGACTCCAAGGGCAATTAATTGTGTTATCTACAAGCTTCCAAGTCAGGAGGTCTTTTCAATAAGGCATTATAAAAGGCTACTTGATTATTGTTTTTGACTTCCTCCTCATGGAATATTTTACCAAGAATGTTCTGTAGTGCTGGCTTTCTTGCTGTGAATTCTTTTAATTTTTGTTTATCTTGGAAGGTTTTTATTTCATCTTCAAATCTAAAACTTAATTTTGCTGGATATAAGATTCTTGGTTGGCATCCACTATCTTTTAGCACTTGGTAAATACTTTGCCATGATCTTCTTGCTCTCAAGGTCGGGGTTGAGAAGTCTGCAGTGATCCTAATTGGCTTCCCCCTATATATAATCTGATTCCTTTCTCTTGTGGCTTTTAAGATTCTCTCCTTATTCTGAATGTTAGGCATTTTCATTATGATGTGCCTTGGTGAAGGTCTGTTGTGATTTTGAACCTTTGGTGTCCTGTAAGCCTCTTGAATTTGATTATCCAATTCATTCTTCATTTTTGGAAAGTTTTCTGATATTATTTCATTGAATAGGTTGCTCATTCCTTTGGTTTGGAGTTCTATGCCTTCTTCTATCCCAATAATTCTCAAGTTTAGTCTTTTAATGTTGTCCCAAAGATCTTGGATGTTCTGTTCATGGCTTCTTACCATCTTCACTGTGTGG
>CM053399.1:82776041-82828026 GCA_028644305.1 Xerus rutilus | reverse complement strand
CCAATGGTACAGAATAGAAGACACAGAGAGTAATGCACAGAAATACAGCTATCTCATACTAGACAAAGGTGCCAAAAACATACATTGGAGAAAAGATAGCCTTTTCAACAAATGGTGCTGGGAAAACTGGAAATCCATATGCAGTAAAATGAAACTAAACCCCTATCTCTCACCATGCACAAAACTCAACTCAAAGTGGCTCAAGGACCTAGGAATTAGACCAGAGACCCTGCGTCTAATTGAGGAGAAAGTAGGTCCAAATCTTCATCACGTGGGATTAGGCCCTGAATTCCTTAACAAGACACCTATAAATAAAAAACACACAAGAAATAAAAGCAAGAATCAATAAATGGGATGGACTTACACTAAAAAGCTTCTCAGCAAGAGAAACTATCAATGAGGTGAACAGAGAGCCTACAGTCTGGGAGCAAATTTTTGCCACATGCACATCAGATAGAGCACTGATCTCCAGGATATATAAAGAACTCAAAGAACTTAACACCAAAAATACAAACAATCCAATCAATAAATGGGCTAAGGAGCTGAATAGAAACCTCTTAGAGGAAGATATATAATCAATAAACATATATATGAAGAAATGTTCATCATCTCTAGCCATTAGAGAAATGCAATTCAAAACTACCCTCAGATTTCATCTCACCCCAGTCAGAATGGCAGCTATCCAAAATACCAGCAACAATAAGTGCTGGCAAGGATGTGAAGAAAAAGGTACACTTAAACTTTGCTGATGGGATTGCAAACTGGTGCAACCAATCTGGAAAGCAGTATGGAGACTGCTTAAAAAGCTTGGAATGGAACCACCATTTGACCCAGCTATCCCACTCCTTGGCCTATACCCTAAAGACTTAAAAACAGCACACTACAGTAAAGCAGCCACTTTGATGTTTATAGCAGCACAATTCACAATTGCAAAACTGTGGAAGCAACCCAGATGTCCTTCAATAGATGAATGGATAAAGAAACTGTGATACATCTACACAATGGAATATTATTCAGCAATAAAAGAGAATAAAATTATGGCATTTGCAGGCAAATGGATGGAATTGGAAAGCATTATGCTAAGTGAAGTAAGCCAATCCCAAAACACCAAATGCCGAATGTTCTCTTTGATTAGTGGATGCTGATACATAAGGGGGTGGGAACGGGAAACATAAGAGAAATTGAGGAACTCTGGATGCGGCATGGGGGAGGTGGGGTGTGGGAAAGGGGAATGGGTATAGTAAAGATGGTTGATTGAGATCATCATCACTACCCTTGGTGCATGTATGAAGACACAATTGGTGTGACTTTATCTGGTTTGCAACCAGAGAAATGGAAAAACTGAGCTCTATATATGTACTATGACTTGAAATGCAATTAAATAAACTAAAAAAAAAAGTCTACTTGAAAGAATTTGAAATCCTTCTCTGACACTAGTGAGCTTTCCATTTTTAAATTATTCCTCCCAGCAAATATTCTTTAACTAGTCCAAAAGCCAAGAATAAATGTGAATAGAATCAAGATGGCTGAATGAGAAAATATATATATATACCTCCCTAGGCAGACATTGGACTCAATCAGGATTGTGATAAAGGGATTTCCAAGTACAGAGTCTCAGTCCAAAGGCCTAATGTAGACAGTACAAATGAAATGTAGAGTCAGACTCAGGTTTGAATTTCTGTATAAGGTTTATAGCAAAGGGCAGTACTTTCTGACCTAGTCCAAAGTCTATAAGTTCTTAGGTCCAAGTACAGCATGTCAAAGTCAAGTTGCCCAGAAAAAAAGAACATGAGTTTTGAACCTTTGTCCAAATCCCAGCACTGTCTGCAAATAAATTGTTTCACTCTGAATATGTTTCCTTCTTTTTCTGTCAGTGTCAATGGCACTATTTGTAGAGATAGGAACCTCTGCTTCCTTCATGTGTAAACAAGGGTCTATAACCCTGTTTTAAGTACTGGTGTGTCACTCTGCCCCTTTGACTAGCCTAAATAAACCCTGTCTAACACAGAAACATGTCATTTAAGATCAATGGGAATAGGCTGTACAATTCATGGCTGGAAGGGAAGATGGCCCTATCCAGGTTGAAGGTGTCACAGCCTGTTCTTCCAAGTGCTTGGGCCTCAAGAATAAACATCCTACCAAGAAAACACATTTAACACCATGCCATAAAACTTGAGATAAATGACCTACCCCTACACTTTGTACCTCTCTACACATAAATGTGCACAGACACCTACCCATTAACCAAGAGAAATATCACATGGGGATATTTTTCAGAATGGCATCTGAAAAGTAATAAAGTATTTTGTAAAATATTCCACAAAAGGACAACTCTTTCAAGTCAGCTTTCATGATGTTCTGCCTTTCTGAACTACCTCCAGGCCCACAGTTTCTCAGGAGCTTGTTGGGAGACAGCACCAAGATCAGCTCAGTCTCTCCCCAGGCTTAGCTTATTCTATGCTGCACAGACATGCTCTATCTTCACTGTCACCATCCTTTATACCCACTTCACTCTATTTCTGCTTCTTCCTGGTCAATTCTTACTCATCCTCAAATTCCAGTATGTCCCTCTGCCCGGAAGCCCCACGATTGGCGTAAGTGTTCTTTCTATCTTCACCTATCTAGCATCAGCTAGCTATTGCTATTGTGTTGACTTGTCTGTCTTCTCTACTAAAATGTGGGTTTTTTGAAAACAGAGACTATTTCTCCAGCACATTGGTACAATATTGACATATTTGTTGAACAAATGAATGAATAAATCTAAACCAGATTAATGGCTGGGATAAAGAACTACTCAGGTCTACTTGGAAACAAACCAATAAACCTAGTGAGAGAGAAGTAGAAGTGCCCAGACTTGAAAAATGCCTGTTTTCCCTAGAGTTCACAGTGAACTAGCCAAGTGACTGCACAGCCGGAGATTGTTGTTGCTGAATGAGCAACGTCCAAGGGCAAAGGAAAGACTACCAGTCCAAACCAGCTGCTTCTTATAAGAGGGAGAACCACCATTATGGAGCATGTACAGTATCCATTTTAAACCACATAAACCTTATGAGGTTTTATAATCACCTTCTTACAGACAAAGTGGTGCTCAGAGAGGCTAATAACATGTCAAGAGAAGAGCAAAATTGGTATTGGAATTTGGTCCTGCTGACATCAGAGTCCATACTTTTTTCTCCAACCTGCCTCATTGTTTCTCAAATATTCACAGGTTGAAACATTTAATTCTACATTCACAGAAACAAAATTCTGTCTGGGAAGCAGAACACCCTAGAAGTCATGGCATATGACATGGAGTGGTGGCACTGAATCAATAAGCACCTGCACAGGCATTCAGACCCATTATCTGTGGCCTGCAAAGGGCTTGTATTGCCAAAGATATTTTGTCTTTGAAAACAGTCTGAAAGGAAAAAAATAAAAAGGTTCAGCAAAGGGAATAAGAGGGAGAATGAGAAGAATAGAAGAGTGAGAAAGGCTCCATATTTATGATTGATGAAACAAAATTACATGAAAACATCACAGAGCACACCCACTCACTCACTGAACATGTGTTCCCAAAAGCAAGACCATCTTTGTCATTATCAACAGGAATGCAAATTAGCAACACTGCAGCCAACTATCAGCACACAGTCTCCTACCTTCAAAGACAGAGGTACCAAGAGTCAAGAGAAAAGCTTAGAGGAAACACAAATGGATCCAATTCCCAGTCAAATGAAAATGCTATGGGCCCAAGGCCAAAGAATATTCTTGGCCGGGATGGTGCTCACCACCTAAATTTAGCCAACCGGTGAGCTTTGTTAAGGAGCATCACATTCGACCCTTTGGGAGCCAGAGATTTACCTCCTAATGCATAGTTTGCATCCCCCTGCAGCTGAACACACTGTCCTTGGCTTAATCATCAGGAGGGACAATGTCAGCACACAGCTCTGCTGTCACCACCTCACTGCGCTTGTCCGAGCAGCGCTTGGATGAGGGTTCCTAAGGCACTGCCAAAAAGCCTCCCTGTTGCCAATGAGTCAACCCACTCCCTCCCCTTACAATACCCTCTTTGTCCTTATTACTGGAGATCCATATTTTTGTTTTCATTTCTGCAGTCTCAGAAGTTGCTGTTTGTATTTTTTTCATCTTTTTATTGGTGCAATATAGTTGTACATAATGATGAAATTTGTTCCTACATATTCATACATGCACACAATGGCCAATATTATTCCCAATATTTCCTCTTTTCCTCCCCCCACCCATCCCTTTTCTCTATTCTACTGATCTCACTTCAATTTTCACAATACTCCCCCTTCACCTTTCTTTTCCTTTTTCCTCTCTAGCTGCCACATATGAGAGAAAACATACCATCCTTGATCTTCTAAGTTTGGCTTATTTTGCTTAATATGATGGTCTCTAGTTTCATCCATTTTCCTGAAAATGCCATAATTTTATTTTTCCATATGGCTGAATTAAACTCCATTGTGTATATATATCACATATTCCTTATCCATTCATCCATTGATGGATACTTAAGTTGGTTCCATAGTCTGGCTATTGTGATTTATGCTGCTATAAACATGCTTCTATCACTATAGCACAATGACTTTAATTCTTTATGATAAATACCAAGGAGTGGTATAGTTGGGTCATTGTGTGGTTCCATTTATAGTCTTTGAGGAACCTCCATACTGATTGTCTTAGTGGTTATAGTGGGATTTATAATCCCACCAACAGTGCAAAAGTATTCCTTTTGCTCCACATCCTCTCCAGCATTTATCACTATTTCTTGATGAATGCCATTCTGACTGGAGTGAGATGACGTTTCAGTGTAGTTTTGATTTGCATTTTCCTAATTGCTAATGATATTGAACATTTTTTCGTATATTTGTTGGCTATTTGCATTTCTTCTTTTGAGAAGTGTCTGTTTAATTCATTTGCCCATTAATTGGGTTATTTTCTTTTTCTTTTTCTTTTTTTTAGGGTGTTAAGTTTTTTGAGTTCTTTAAATATTCTAGGTTTAGTCCTGTCAGAAGAGTAGCTATATTTTTTTCTTTAAGTCCTCTCTTCACATTCTCAATTGTTTCCTTTGCTATATAGAAGCTTTTTTATTTTTTTGGTACCGGGGACTGAACTCGGGCACTCGACCACTGAGCCACATCCCCAGCCCTATTTTGTGTTTTATGTAGAGACAGGGTCTCACTGAGTTGCTTAGCGCCTCGCTGTTGCTGAGGCTGGCTTTGAACTCGTGATTCTCCTGGCTCAGCCTCCCTAAGTGCTGGGATTACAGGCTTGTGCCACCGCACCTGGCTAGAAGCTTTTTAATTTGATGTCATCCCATTTATTAACTCTTGACATTATTTCCTGAGCTCCAAGGGTCTTACTGAGAAAGTTGTTGCCTGTGCCTACATGTTGGAGTGTTGGGCCTATGGTTTCTTCTAGCAGTTACAGAGTTTCTGGTCTAATTTCTAGGTCTTTGATCCATTTTGACTTGACTTTTGTGGGTGAGAGATAAGGATCTAGTTTTATTCTTCCATCTGGCAAAAGTTGCTTTTTAATATGGGGAAAGTTTAGGGAGAATTTGCACACCTATTAACATAACCACCTTCTATACAGATTCTAACATTGCTTGTTTCATTTGACCTTTATGACGGCAATGTAAAAACTGAGAGGCAAGATGGGAGGTTGGAAAGCAAGAGACTCTGGAGTCAGACCCAAAATTTAAGTCTTACTTTCATCCAGGCAAGCCTCACTTGCCTCATATAAAAAGAAGGAATTACAAGACCTACCTTTGCTCAATAAAAGCTTCAATAATGGAAACTAATATCATTATTGTATGGTTACTAATTTTAGAAAGCTTTAGAACCAGAGAACCAAGAGGATAAATGTACAACTCTGAAACCAGAGAAACCAGGAACTGAAGATAGTTTTGGTGATTTGCTGTCTAAAGGTATTGCCAAGACACAAGTGAAACTTATATTAGACCCATGAGAGTCAGTGCCAAGCACCCACAGGGGACACAGAGGAGGTAAAGAGAGAAGGAGGAGCTGCAGGACCATCCAAGTGACCTAGGGTAGCAACATAGGTATAACTGTTCATATTTCAGGCCATCTCGTTGTTACTTCTACGTTCCTCCATACAATCATTCCAAAATTAGTAATCCGGAAGCAAGTTTTAAAACAGTAATGTTCCCTATTGAATGGAGGAAAGAAAAAGAAAAGAACCACTAAGCCCCATATTAAAATATTCATCATCATTATTTATATGTGCAATACCTTTAATATAGACTGATGAAAAACAGGGCTCACAGGGCTCAAGTAATAGCTGCCTTTCTCAGGGTCTGGAGTCCTTTGCAAAAAGGACTTTCTGCCAGCAAGTGCCTCACATACACCCATCTCTCCAAAATAAAACCTCAAACTGTTCTTTCTTATCAACTTCCATTTTCAATCAAGATTTTCCAAGCCATGGATAGCCATCTATCAGCCTTCCTCAAACTAGTCTATTTCTCCTAAGTGGCCCTGGAACTTCCTGATTGGGTCCTGACCCAGATTCCTACATTCCCCACCATACAACACAGAATCTTCCATCTTTGATTCAGATTCCTCAGTCTCAACACTCATCCTGTTTGTCTAAGCATCTTCCAGTTCTAACTTAGGTTTTCCTTACTCTGCATCTGCAGCCAGCTCCTGTATGTATTGCTGGCCCCTGTAAGTCTCATCTCACTTGACTACCTAGTTCCTACCCCCAGATACAGCCCATTCTATCTAGCTGCCTCTGGAGCTCTCACTGGCTTTACTCTTCTTCAGTTCCTATTAATCTCTAGTTCTGTTTTCCCAAGATATCTGAGCATGCTCTGTACCCTGATGTTTGCTTCACTCACTGCTGACACATCCTCCGGAGTTTTGCTCATTATTTGTGTCTTTCCTCCAGCTTCCCTAGCTGGTTCTGGCTCAGGGACTTCTTATGAGGCCATCAGTATCAAGCTTACTTCCCACAACCAACTCTAGATGTCCACTTAGTTCTAGATACCAGTTCCTGGTGTCACTCAAAACCTACTGCTATCCTGTTACTATGTGCCTTTATTCTGGCCTTCTCATTCTGCTCATCATATATCTATCTAGCCTATTTATCCCAGTTGATTGCTCTGTTGTCTACATTCTGAAGCTCAAAATTTACTTCTCTATCTCAGTTTTCCCTAGTGTTGTCTGGCTTATACTTCACACACTATACCTAGCATTAAGTATAGCATACAAAACAACCCAAAGCAAAGAGATCCTTAGTAGACCATAATAGCTTTAAAATAAAAAAAGTACCTGATAAAGTATGGAATCAGACCATGATAAGGAAGCTAATTTCTAAAAGAATGTAAGATCCACGAGGTCAAGTGTTTTTATTTATCACTCTAACCTCATCTCTTCAATCAGTTCTTGGCACATAGTTTTCAATAAATTTTGTAGAATGAATGAATGAAAACTAGGTTGGATAGAATTCAGCAGCTAAATGTAATGATTGAAAACCAAGCATTTTTGCATTTATACTCCAATTAGTTAAGACCCCTCTATATACTTGTTATATTCATATGGTGTCACAGATTATTTCAAAGACATTTCTGTGCTCTTAACACCTTGAGGTAATTCATTCATTCTCAGGTGAACTTCCTAATCCAGTCCTGATGAACTTCATTCAATCTTTACAATTTTTTTTTTTACTTTGCTTTAAACACTACCTAAACCATTTGAGACCTTGTTCATCAAGATGGAATGATCTAGTCCAACTCTGATCTTAAGTTCCCCACTTGGAACACCATGATTTGAAAGCCTATTGAACTTAAAGGCAAGATAGGGAGAATTCAGAGGAAGGCAGTATTTCTTTTGTTGTGGGGCAGAACACTCAGAAAACACACCAAGTCCTGGGGATGTCCAAATTGGAGTCTTTATTAGCTCGCCAGTCCCAGTGATGTCTTTATTAGCTGGTCAGCGACTGCTCCCTACAAGACCCAGCAGGGAACAGCACCAAGCCTGAACGTTTCAGGGGATTTAAAGGCAAAACCACATCCTGGTTGGCATAGCTGCAAGCAAGCAGGGGTCCAGAAGGAGAATTGAGCCGTTAGCGACACAATGTGTATAAGGTAATGCATACCTTCTTCGCACAATCAGTACTTTCCATAATCATTTGTACCTGACAAACTCAATACTTTCCATGATAATTTATAATTGACAAAGCTCTGGGTTCAGCATAGGGTCATAAGGAACTGAAATGGATGCCTTAGCTAACATGGAGTCACTCATGCTAACTTAGTCCACAACACTTTGAAGATGATACTATAGATAAGAGGATGGTCTGGGTACTTGGAAGATCTGAGTTTTCATGTAAAGCATTTGTGTGGCTCTAATTATTAGCTCCAATGGGCACAGATGCAACTTCTATTACATACACCTTCCCCTATAGCCATGAACACCTGTGTTGAGTTCTGCATGTTCCTCCTAATGTGGGCAGGAATCCACTTGGTATTTTTCTAAATTTGTGCTACTTTGAATCAATTTTCACAGGTGTAGAGCTCAGATAGAAGTGTAACAAGATTAAAAAAAAATGTAGAGTGGTGATCCACACTCTGTAAATACCATTAGAGAGTAAGGTAATATATTGAAACCAGTTTCACTTCTTTTTAATTTTACCACTAATGTAAGTAACTCCCATTTTCTCCCCAAAAGATTAACAAAAATTGATTTATTTTAGCCTGGTCTGGTCAGAGACCAGAGTGCATTTCTTTAATAGGTCATATTATCATAATTTAAATTAATGTTCTTCCTTGGGTTTTAGTATGACCATTTTTATCCCTGATGATCTTTGCAGTAACTTTTAAAAGGCTAAAATTTAGGATTTAGAAATCCCTGAGGAAAGAGTTGCTAAGTTTAATTAATTTCTATGCCATGCCTTTGGGTGTATGATATTCTTCAATTTTATTTTAGCTAAGAAAGGCATCAAGACTACAGACGTTACCACCATTCACTAGACAAGTTTGATCTTGAAATACCTTCAGGGCTTTTGAGAAACTTTTCTTTATTAAAGTATCTAAACAATAATTTTAATAAGCAATTCCTACCAACAGAAATTTCTTTCACTGTAGCATATCCAAACAGCTAACATATCACAATTTAATTAACTCCAAGAACAAACATGGTGGGCAGAAGGGTACCTGAGAATACCTATCCCACCTACCACCATTCTTCAGTCTATTTGTGTCCATACTGTACAGCTATGACCAGACTTAATTTGGGGTTTAAGTCTGCCTTAACTTGCTGTCTATGAACTGAAGAGTACCAAATAGTGGCCCTCCAACATGACTTGCAATCCATAAATCTAAAGAATTGCAGTCCAGGAGGCCACGTAATATAAGACTTTTCCAGATATTCAAATCCGTTCTTTAATTCCCCCAAATTAAGGAGGATTATATATAAAACTCCAATCAAAGATATCTAATTCCTTAGGAAAAATAATTAAACAACCAGTTAAACAAACACAAATAAGAATGGCTTCCCCAAGGCCACTATTAAAAGGTATATCATAGATAAAAGGCATGGAACTCAGAATCCCCAGAAGGACCAAGTTAAAAAAATTGAGCCTTCACTGAAGCCTACCAGCATTATCCTCCATGACTAAGGAAATGAGCCTGGCTTAGGCCCAGCTCTCAGACAGGAAGCAGAAAGGAAGCAGGAATCCCAGCAGTACAGGAGGAAACTGCTAAAGCCAGAACATAAATACATTGTTAGGCAGACTGCTCCTGAGTGGCAGGAAACTCGATGGTGTCTAAGTTAGGAGAATAAGGATAGGAAAAGGAGGCAGGCCAGATGGCAGAGACCTATGCCAGCCACTCTGCTGCTCAAGGATAGATATCTGAGTTGAAACAGATTTCTTGCTGAATCAAATTCTCACTAATTTTATTGAGATGTTGAAGAAAACTGCCCTGTGAAACTCAGTTTGTATGTGTGTTTTTGTTTGTTTGCTTCACTTTGGTTTTCTTATATTTTTCCCCCATTGCTCAGGCCCTTCAGTATCCTAATATCCTCGACATCCCATGCCAGCTTTCCATTCAATAAATTGCCATCCCTAAATCTAATATCTGAGATAAGAAACAGGCAGGCTTAGATGGATTTTTCTAGTATTCCTACCCCACTCTATTTCACGTACTTCAGAAGGCAGCTAAGTCAGCTTTGTGCAGCCTTTGGTTTCCTAAACAGGAGCTGCCCATGAGGCCAGCCAAATACACTGACTGTAGATGTCAGTCAACTGCTCCTTCAGTGTCTTTGTGGAAAAGAGCCTCAAGAATTAGAATAAATGGGAAGAAAGGAATTCTTGACAGGTAAAAATTCCCTTAAATATCAGTATTAAGCAATGCAGTAGTTCCAAACGTGTTTCAAGCATTTGTGCAAGAGAAAAGGTCTGCATAACCCTCAATTATAACCGAGACAAAGCTATGGATACTCTGGTAGAAGTGGCTCTCAGAGACCTACAACTTTTATAGAGTTTGTCTCCCCCTCATCACCTTTTCTCCCTGTTTCTTCCCTGGCAGATGCTTCTGAGGCATATCTATAGAATCTCAGAGCTATTTAAAACAAGTTTGAAAAATACTGGCCAGTAGTTAAATGTATAGGCTTTGGAATCAAGAAATCCTAGTTTCCAATCCCAATTCATTCATTTATCATCTGCATGAATTTGTGCAAATTAACTTAAGCTTCCATTCCTCACCTATAAAATGCAGGTAATTATAGTAACCTCAAGGGCTGTATTGGAGGTTACATAAGATAAGGCTTGTAAAATGCTTAGCATTGCCTGGCCTATACTAAGAACTCAATAAGTGCCAGATATTATTTTTTAAATGACACATTTTCAACAATCATATTAGAGGTTTTTTTAATAATAGAGGTAAGAATTTGTAACTATTGCCCTTAAAATCTTCTAGAATATTACTTCCCAAATCATATTCAGAACAATATTTCCATGTAATATTTCATGAATATCAAGCTTTGATGATCATATCTATTAGAAAAATGTATTTAATAAAATATCCCAGAGATTCACAATGCACAATAAGAGCCATGTGTCTAGGGGTAGAAATCTATCAGTCACATGATGAAATTTCTCTTTAGAAAGGTAACTCTTGATAGAGAGTAGAAAATGGAATAGAACAGGCAGGACTGGTGGCAGCCACCAGTTAGGACTAGTTAGGAGCCACTGTAGTCACCCACGAGAGATATAATGGTGGCTTAATCCAGGTGGAATAAAGAAAAGTTATCAGATTCAAGTGTGGGTAGGGGAGAGGACAAGGGATGTGACAGAGTCAATTATGAAACCCAGGCATCTGGCATAAAAAAACACACACACACACAAAAAATGGGTTCCATGATGGCATCATCAATGGAAATGGAATGCAAGAGCAGAAGTGGATCAGGGGAAGATGAGTTTCATTTTGCACTAGTCAGTTTGAGATACAAATTGTCCATACATATTCCCATTGCAAGTAACAGAAATCCCATTCAAAGTGACTAGAGTAAGAAGCGGTGTATTAACTCACATAACATGGAAAGAGGGGTGTCCTGGTCTTGGGAATTAATGGCACTGAGGACACAAATTCCTCCCTCATGGCCTCTCTGCCTAATCCCTGAATCTACCTGTCAATTGTCTTCATTCTTACTGGAGATGGGTTGCAGTTGCTCTGGTTTAAAGTCTACCAATCCAAGAAGAACGAATTTGTTAGGAGAGCACCATGAGTAAGGCCTCTCATGAGGCAAGAATGAGTCACATTCCCCAACCTGAATGGCTGGGAAGGCTGTGATTGGAAAGAAGAAATTCTCCCACAGAATTGGTTCTGCGGCCACTAGAAAGAAATGAATGTAAGGAGGAAGATGAGCTCTCCCTACAAGGTGCCCATTCACCACCCTCTCAACACACTACGCAATAAACAATTGAAAGCATAAGCTAATATTTACACATAACTTTTGAGGGATACTTATTCAAAAAACTATTACTGGATGCTCTTCTTTATGATTCTTTTTTTGTTGTTATGACAGGTTTTTTTTCCTATAGTACAGATTAAATCCGGGGCCTTGTCCATGCTAGGCAATCTCTCAACCACTGAGCTATATCCCAGTCCTCTTATGAGTTCCCATGACTAATAATAGGAGAGTCCCTTGCCATTTACAAAGTCTTGTTTTCTATAGTACGGGGGGAGAGAGAGAGAGAGAGAGAGAGAGAGAGAGAGAGAGACATCTCGTGATAACAGTGCATGAAAGGAGGTATTAACAAGCCCATTTTCAGGTGAGACCTAAGCCAGGACAGAGTCAAGTTAAGTGATATATGGCGCCAGTACACATGCCCAATATTTTGGACATTAAATTTGGAGTGTGGTGTGGTTATAAATTTAACACATGGTAAACCTTTGAGGTTCAGATCTAGTCTTCTAATACCTACCTGTTTGAGGGGGGAGAGAGAGAAAAGAGGTGAGACATTAAATATTTGTTCTATTCAGTTAAAACTTCATCCAACCAGATAATTCAAACAGTTCTTGAAAGAAAGCTCTGTCTATGGGAAAAAATGAAGTGTTCCCTAGCTTTGCCTCACCTCCAAGACAGCACTTCATTGCATGGAGTGAAGCATGTGGTTCATAGGAACTTTGGGTTGAGGGAGGAAAATGTCCTCTGGCTCTACTGGACCCTCGGGCAATGTCTCTTGTCTACCCTGTGGCCTGTCATGTCTTTCTGTTTAGCAAGAGCCTTGTTCATTGGGGACCCCTCAGCTCTCTCTAATGATATAGAATCCACTGAGATCTGGAAATATACTCTGCAACCTTTGTTCAAAATTACTCCAACCCTGACTTGAGCCACCTCTGTGGATAAATTCCCAGGCTCTCAGCTAAGTTTGGGATTCTTGTATACGACGAGGGACTTGAAGGTGTCTTAGGAAAACTAAAATTCAAACCTTCTCAGCCTGGCCATACAGTAACACCAAAGTCTCCTTAGGTTTGGCAGCATCCTCAGTTGGTGTCGGTCAGCTGAACTGCTGAGTTCCAAGTAGGAAGTAAGATGAGAGAGGCCCCTCCCACTGTGTTACCCTTGCTTCTCTAAACCCCACCTGCACTTTCTGGTCTCAAGCTTTAAAAAGAGAAATAGGGCCATGCAGCCCTCAAGGCTGTTTCTTCCTCTACCTCTTCCCCTCATCCTCTGACATGCCCTGGATTGGAAGACCTGATGTGCATACAAGATCAATGCTTCTCAAATATAAATGAGCATCAGAATCACCCAGAGAGCATATTTGAAAAAGCACAGATTGCTGAGCCCTCTCTCTCTAGTAAGACTGGGGTGGAACCAGGGAGAACTGGTATTTCCAGTAAGTGATACTGGATTTGGATTCCTATTTCAAGAGATACTGATACTGCTGGCCTGGGGACCACACTTGGAGAAGCAATACTGTAAGTCACTCTTTGCCTCTACCTCATAGCTAAAGCCTGCTGCAAACAAAGGCACTGTTTTCTACACATTTAAAGCCCTTTATAATATGAATTCGCTCTTAAATGAGAGTGCTTTCTCTGTAATATAAGGAGAATTCTACAATATAAATCCTATAAGCTTAGCCTTTGATTTGTTAGATAGGACCTAGATTAATGAAGTAAATTCTTTATCATACCAGAAGGCCTGGTCTTCAAGCCAGTTGTCTTACTCTATTATTCTGTTTTGCATGTTTGGAGATGAATACTGCCCTGTACATTCTCTTCGCATTTATTCTATGACATTCCTGGCATACCTGCAAGCAGATGAGCATACTTAGCTGAGTGAGGAGCAAGTCATGAACTCAGGGGATGAAAGCATTTTGATTTTTTTTAATATACCACTAGATATATTTTTCTGTCACTGAAAAAACAGCAAGTTTTTTTCCAAACATAAATTTTCTCCCTTCACTTACAGCTACACACTCATGGTGCCTCCTATCTTGATACAGAAGCTCAACACTTCATCATAGGTTCCTTTCTAGTTGTTTAGTTGACATTTTCTAGATTACTGACCCTCTTAACATTTGTAGTTCTCTTCATTTCCAAGTTATTATTCTTTTTGCCTGTTTAGAAAGTTTTTAGGAAAACAAACAAAAACAAAAAAATTGTAAGGTACCTGCACAAATCCTGTAAAAGTTTCTTTTGAAGAAGTCATCCTTTCTCAGCTGTCCTGAAAAAGGGGCTGGGTCCAAGTTTGATTTCATGAGAAGGAAGTAGTTCCCTAACCCAGATTATGTAGTGTCAGGGATAACTAAAGCAGAGGCCTTGCCCTGGGGTGAAAGGATGCAGAAACAGAAATGTGTGAGGATTAATTGAGTAACATCCCTTTCATGGCTAAAGTATGCCAAAGAAGGCCAGCAGAGAAGGACCAGAGTGGGCAATCGTAACTGAGACAGTGTGAGGACTTCCTCCCTATATCCCTGTGCTCCAAACATGCTCCAACTCCCAACACCATGGAAAATTTTTCCTTAAGGTTATTATTTTGTCTCCAGATGTGCCCTTATAAATGCCAATATTCCTGAAAAGTATGCCTCATTTAAAGCAAGAACATTTTCATAGGAAAACTCCAGGTTTAGGGTCCCCCAGAAGTCAGAAGACAGTCTAAGCCTGCATCGGAACAGGGCAATGGCTGGAGCTAAAACACCAAAAGGAGTAGGAACAGGTGAGATAGCCCAGCCATTGGTGAAACTCAGAGGCTTCCAAAGCTTTAGCATACTTGTGACAAGGCCAGAGTCCCAGAACAGTGCACTGTGGCTTCAGTTGTATCTGAAGCTCTTGACCCTGAAGTTGTGCAGTGCACAGGCTGGGTGCTGTATGCAACATCCTACATTCTTCAGAGGCCAAAATAAATCATCACAAGATTAGAGTGCTCCCCAGCCTCATTCCCTTTCACTCTGTATTAAATGAAACCTCCTCGAGAAACTTTTGAATCTCAACAATTGCCAAGTCAGACAAAAACAGACATGTTTTTTCTTTAAAGACTTTAATTTATAAGGTTAACAGCTAGAATTGCACAATCTTCTTCTGAATAAGGAGAAAACATCCAGCCTTCAACCACTGCCCTTGCTTACCTTAAGCTTTTAAAAAGAAGCAAAAGAACCAAATGCCAGCACACACACAAATGTTTTCCACTGAATCCTAGAAAAGTCCCAGTAGAAAAGGACCCATATCAGATAGTACTGACCCATCCCAGTATATACTGGAGAAAGCCTCCTTCAGAAAGGTTCTCGAGGAGGCCACTGAGCTCCTTCCTAGGACATTGGGGTCCTGCATGCTCTACTGATAACTTTTCACTATCCACAGAAAAGCACCTGTGATTTTTTTGTTCAAAAAGAATGCAATGAGATCTTCATTAGCACTACAGAAAGCCAACTGTGTCAACAGAGTAGTTTTCCCTCCTGTGCTCTAATTAGCAGTAATGAGCCAGGGGACCTCAGGCTAGTCACTTCTCTCTGGGCTTCAAGTTGTTTGCCTGAAGAACTAGGAATTAGCTTAGACTCTTGGTGCTGTCTTAGAGTCCTCTCAGCACTAACATGGCGTGCTATGAAAGAATCTCTACAGTTCTTTCAGCATCTTGCCCATGATAGGCTACAAAAAGTCTGCCCTTGCTCTTATTTGATAGTGGCAAGAGACTCTGCAAAGACAGGAAGCACAAGGAGAAGATCAGACACTGCTTCTCAGGTGGTCCCTTTACAATGTCTTTATAAGGCCATATTCAGCATCCTTTGCTAACCATCAAGCATCAAACTACATGTAAAGAGTTAAACAAATATATGGTCCCTCCACCTGTGAGGATCTTCTCAACTGAAGCAATTTTCTCTTTCCCTTTTTCTACACTCACTGAGACCTCTTCGAGCTTCTCCCAAAGGACAGGCAAGCAAAAGGCAGAAGGTTTTCTTACCTCACTTCAGCTCACCCTGCATTGTGGCAACCTCCTCACCCCCTGTGTTCAAACCAGAGTTAACAAGGCTCCAGCAGGTCCCTGGCACTTCAACCTGAGGGCAGGGCTGACTGCAGCTTGCCACCTAGAAAATGGACAAAGCCTCAGAAGAAAGAAATTGTGCTTTCAGGTTCTGAAGAGGCATATAATGAACAATGGAAAACACTTGTTGGTGTCTCAGGCCCTGCCTTTTAAATTTTCCCTTCATTGTGGGGTGAGCATCTCCAGGGAGATAGCTGCTTTTTTCATCTTCTGTCCCCAGCTCTTGTTTTCTGGGAAGCTGCTAAGGATGCTCATGGAATTTCCACCCTACTGTGGCTTTTTCCTGACAGCATTACCCCAAATTCTTGACCAAACTCTCTCACAAAGGATAATAAATAAGACAGCAATAACATATGATACACATTGATCAACTCCTACTTATCAGGCATGTGCTGATACATGACATTCTCAAGTTACCTTACAACAAACCCATGAGGTGGGTACTCCCTTGATTCCACAGTACAGATGATAGAATGTGAATTCACAGCAATGAATTTGCCTGATGTCACACAGTGAGTAATCAGATTTGGGATGCATGTTACTCCATTGGTGCTGTTATAACAGAGTAGCTGAAACTGGATAATTTTTCAAGAAGAGAAATCCATTTCTTACCATTATGGAGGCTGAGAATCCAAGATTAATGCACCAGAAGTTTCAGTTTTCTGCTGATGGTGGCTATCTGCTACCAAGATGGCACCTTGGAAACATTAACAGAAAGAAGAAACACTTATATGACTCAGGAAATGACAATTGCTGAAGCTCTGTGCCAAAAACTGGGGACAAAGACTATCCATCTCTCTATCTATGTAATATATATTATTTTTATTAATTATTATCTATAATATATAGTTTTATTTATTTATTTATTTTAGTTTTACATAATCCCTTGGGAACTACATTCAGGCACTGAAACCCTGTTACCTGCCATCAGACTTTCCTGAAGGGAACTACCTACCTGGATTTCTATGAATGCTTCCTGGCTTCTGGCATTGTTCTGCATATTTGTCAGGGCAGCCTGTTTACCTGGAAACTCTCCTTCCCACTAGGGTGCTAATGAAATAGTCTTGCCCCAGAACCCACAGCCAGCTGTGCCCTTGTTCACGCACCCCCTGCTCCAATCCCAAACTGCCTCACTCCAAGGAACTGTCTCCTCCCAGAACTCTGCCGTCTAAATCTGTGCCTATAAGAGTTAACTGCATCATATGTTGCCAGACAACAATGTGACCCAGAGATGCCCAAAGGGCATTTGACATTGCTAGTCAAGGACATGGCAGACCACAATCTTTGGCACTGAACAGGTTAGAGAAAGAATTGGGTCAATATGAGTCATAGCAAGAAAAAAATCCATAGAGTATTAGATTTAGAGAATATTACCATCCACTGTTATTAGAATACCTATCTGGCCATGCTAGCTAGGGCTATATCAGTGTTTCCATTATAAATCTTATTTTCAAGGGTTTATGACTTACTGTAAAAATTCAATTGAGACTGAAAAGCAAGAAACATACTGAGATGGCAGTGCAGAAAGCAGTTTGATTCAAAGAAAAGATAAAAAGTCAAGAAGAAACAAACAAAAATCAAAAAAAGGAAACAAGTTGTTTGAAAAGAGGACAGCTAGAAAGTTACCCTGCTTTGTGCCTTTATGTGAATTAAACATAGTTTTGTTTTTAAATTTGAGTTTTCAGGGGTTATTAACTCCCATGGGGAAAGAGGCCTGTGGGGATTCTAAAGCCAAATGCATTTAGCTCCATGATGTGTTTTCAATTGAGAAAGGCCTGGTAGCAGCATGGGCAAAACCTTGTTCTGCAGGGGTTCTATAGGAGCAATGCCCTCCTCCTCACAGATTGTATTCATGAAAACTCCTGAGGGCCAGATGCAGTGGTGCATGCCTTTAATCACAGCAATTTGGGAAGCTGAGGCAGGAAGATCTCAGGTTCAAGTCCTGAGCAGTTTAGTGAGACTTCCATCTCAAAATAAAATAAAAACAGCTGGGGATATGGCTCAGTGGTAAAATGCCCCTAGGTTCAGTCCTTAGTATCAAAAAAGAAATCTTTGAAGGATACACATTAAGTCCTTACTGGTTTGGCAAAAGACAAATACGATGGTTATTTTATATGTCAATTTGATTGGGCTGAGGGATGCCCAAATAGCTGGTAAAACATTATGTCTAGGTGAGTCTCTAAAGGTGTTCAGAAGAAACTAGTATTTGTGTCAGTTAACTGAGTAAAGAAGATCACCCCCAACAGTCTAGGTAGGCAACATCCCAACTACTGAGGTCCCAGACAGGACAAAATGGCAGAGGAAGGGTGAATTCACTTTCTTCTCCTGCCCTTGGTTTACTTCTTCCCTAGTCTCCACTATTCTCCAGACTTTGGCTTCAGATTGAGAGTAATACTGGTGGTCTGCCCTGTCCTCAGGCTTTCCAACTCAGACTGAATTTCTTCATTTGGTTCATTTTGCAGAGGGAGTATTGTGGACTTTTCAGCATCCATCCTGATGGAAGCAAATTGTCATACACATATATGTGTATACACACATGTATACTTTGGAAGGGATTTATTATGAATATGTATATATATGCATATTTTTGCTGGAGATCTCTAATATAGTAGAATACAGGAGATATTATTTACCAGTAAGTTTGTACTCTCTGATGAAGGTAAATTTTGATCCAATTAGTCATCTCCTAAAATTAAAGCAAATGTCTCTGTCTCTGTTACCCTGGAGAGCATATTTTGAGACAGACACTCAAGGATTATGTACATTACTGACTATTCATCCAGTTATAATTTCACTATAAAGGAGCCCAAGAGACACTTTCTACTTTTGTCAACATCACCCCTAAAACGTACATCCCCAGAAGAGGATGGTTCTTTCAGCTCAGAAACAGCATCTCCCACATGTTGAAAATACAGGCTCAGATACATGATTCATCCAAGTCCACAGCTGTTTGAGGATATGCCTTTGCCCCCACCTCCCAATTTTCCATAAATATATCTTAGCTCCTTAAGGGGAATAAGGAGATGATAACAATCCTTCCTTGGGTCCAGACTTTCTCCTTTAGAAAGAGCCCACAGATGACAATCTGGCTGGAAGAAGAAAATAAAGAGCTTGTCTGGAAGCTGTGGTTGCTTAGTAAACCACCAGTCAGTGCTGCTGAGAACATTCAGTCGCTTATGATCCCTTTATGGAAGTGTTGATGATAATGCCTGTCCAAACCTTGCTGCCATCACAAAAGTGAGATTCTGCATTTGGGAAGATGACATATCTGAAAATCATGGTTGGATCTTAAGTAAAAGGGTTGAGTAAAAGGGACATGGATAGAATTTATTTTTATTAAGTATTAGTGCTGTCTATGTAAGTTGCTTTTTAGACATTATTTCTCATAGACCATATAAAAGCCCCATGATATAGGTGTATGCATATCCATGTCCATTGAAACAATGAGGAATTAAGACTAATTAATTCATCCCAGGTTAAACCACAAAGTGGCAGAGGCAAGATTGAATCCACACCTCTCTGATGTCAAAGCCCTTGATTTTCCACATCAGTTCCCAGCAATACTTGGATATACTGAATGAAGTACACAATGGAAATGACTGGAAATGGTCTAGAAATTTCACGATTGATCTTATCTGGGGCAGGACTGGGGATTAGCCTCATGATCATGTCCACGAAGGAAGGCTGACTTGATACTGATTCCTCAAATCTAAACCATAAAATTCAGAAAACAAGTTTCAGCGATTGTGTGGAAAAAACGCATCTAACCATCTTTCTGACTTTATATGTAAACAGTCTTCTTGTGAACTCTGAAAGACAAGAGCTTCCTTCTTTTAAAGGCAGTGTTGGTAATTAGGTATTGTCTCAGCTCCCAGCCGGCCCGCTATACTCAGCTGCATGAGGCTAAAGCTGGGACATTGCAAACTACCTTTCTGCTTGTCAGCCAGAGCCCTTTCCAGCTTTTCCAACAGGAGTTGCTGGAAGGAGACTGGGAGGCCACAGGAGGGCCTTTCCGCCCACTTCTATTTGCTCTCTATTCCAGTGCTGTTCTTTCCAGTTTCAAATGTTTCCCACACTCCCAGAACCAGCTAGCTCTCAGGAACTCCTCTGAGATTCTAGATTCTAATCACACCAACCTCTTGCCTCTGCTCTCTAACTATGGGGGTTTGGGTTGAATATCCTGTATCTGAAATACTTGGGACCAGATTTTTCCAGGTTTGGAATATTTGCATACACATAATGAGATATCTTGGGGCTGGGACCCAAGTCTAAACACAAAATTCATTTATGTTTCATCTCTGCCTTATACACAAACCTTAAAGATAATTTTATACAGTATTTCAGTGCACCTGTGTTTGGACTACAACCTATTATATAAATTCAAGCATGAAATTTTCCACTGGAAGTGTCATGTTAGCAACCAAAAAGTTTTAGATTTTAGAATATTGTAGACCAGATTTTTGGATTAGGGATGCTCAACCTGTTGTGGCGTCTTCCTAGAGCTGCTCTTCCTACATTATTTTAGTTCCTCTTTTGCCTTTAAAATGCCTGTTTAGCTAATTCCTTGAATTAAATTCCATATTAGATTAAGCAGTATGGTTTATTTTCCCTGAAGGGGTCCTGAATGATTAAAAAGCCCTCTGAAGGAAGCTTCTTTAACCTTTTTCTGAAGTTCAATTCTCTGTGCTATCTGAAAATTGATTTTTATACTGTGTCTTAGTACAAATTAAGCTATTCTGTCTCCAGCACTTATTTTGTGACTTTGAGCACAGAAACTTAACTTGTTTAAGGCTCAACTTTGTCATCTTTAATACTAAGGTATTAATATCTTTCCAGTAATGTTATTGCAAGAACTGGATGAAATAACCCATGGGTAAGCACCAAGCAGAGTAGCCAGTGCAGAGAGATGCTTGTGATAAACATACTTTTGTTTGTTTAGCATTCCTACTTGAGGAATCACTTCCCTGATATGACAGCAATCCTAATCTGTCCCTAATTTTTGAGAAATTAATCCTTCAATTTGAGGTATACACATGGCTTGAACATGTCTAATCAAAGTAAGTCATCGCTGTGGATTCAGAGATTAATACAGGGATGGACTTGTGTTCCAAGACAGGCCAGTCAGAATGACCAATCGCCATGACTCTTCCTAGGATTGTGGAAACTAATTGTATTACACTATTTCTTATTCTGATCCCTAAACTGTGAAATCATACAAGCTTATGATTCTAGGAAACATCTTTCCCGCCACAAGGGTAACCAACTAGTCCCAGTTTACCTAGGACTTTCCTGGTTGTAAAGATAAAAGTCCTGCATTCTAGGAAACCCATTAGTCTCTGGCAAACTGAGACAGTTCACCACTCTACTATTATGTATAAAAGTTTGCAAAAGAAAGTAGCAGCTACAAAAGAAAGCAGGCATTTCTCCTAAGATACACAAATGGCCAATACATATAAGAAGAGGCTCAGCATCATTCATTATGAAGGAAATGCAAATCATTTGTGCATGTAGTAAAAGAATTCTCTGGTATCCTTTGTGGGTCTTCATCAAGCTGAATATTCATTTTACAACCTTTTGAAGCAATGCTTAAAAAGTTCTTTTTGACTGTTATCTGCACCAGAATAGCACACAATATTTTACAAAATTGTTTGACATAAGTCAAATATAAGATACAGAACTCCCCATTCTCATCAAGAAGGAATGGCCAATGTGTCTCACCATTTCCCATCTCATCTGGTAGCAAGTGGCTATAGAATATATAGTCAGAAAATGAATCCTCTTGCACTTCAGATGTTCTCACTCCTCCTTCACAATCATCTTGATGTTTCTGATGTATTATGAGTGAAAGGGTAATCACCTTTTAATGTTGTAGACTGGGACTTAATTGTTAGTATATAATTGAGTGGCCATAAGTGGAGGGAATTAATTGGCTCTATGAAAATGTGATGTGGTTCTGTCAGATGTCCATCTGTATATCAGAATACCCCTACAGCTCAATTGGTTGGCTAATTTTTTGGCAATAAATTGGATTTTATTAACTTTCTTTGCCCTCGATGGTCAACTTAATCACAAGGAGACTGGCATGGGGCTTGAGGTAAGAGAAACTCACCAAATGAGTAGAGTCTCAGATATACTACAACTGAAGAAAAAATCTAACAATGGCAATAGTAACAGCAACCATCACCAACACAGGCTAAATAAAACAGCCTCTTATTTTTTTAAAGATCACAGTATGCAAGTCTTTTCATATCTAGTCTTGGGTTTTTCATATGTAAAAAGAATTTAGGGTGACATATTTCTAAGGTCTTTTTCAGAACCAAAATGTTGTGTTCGACATACCATAATGAATTTGGTTAAGTGCTTCCATCCACTCCAAAGACATATGATGGAAATCATTATTCCCATTTTACAGTTGCACAAGTCAGAGCAGCAGTTCAAGGTGTGAGAGCCCAAAATAAGAACAATATTTTTCACAAGTCACATAACGCCTTACTCCTATATTTTTTCAGTCAGTCAAGCCATATGATTGTGGGACATTTTTGTGGGGAATGCTTCCAAATGCTGTTTCAGAACCTCCATATTGGAGATAGAAGATCTGGAAGAGCATTTCAGAATGCTCTGATAGCAGATATCAACAGATGGAAATAATAAAATAAATACCACATATCAAAAACCTGTGAGGGAAGGCTGGGGATGTGGCTCAGTGGTCTAGTGCCCCTGAGTTCAATCTCTGGTACCAAAGGAAACAAAAAACAAAAAACAAAAAAACCTGTGAGGATAAAAATTAATAACAAATCATATCAAGATTCATATGATATCTTTCTAGGTAGTGACTAAAATCACATACTTATAAGACACATTTCTTGGGCCATGATCTCCCATGCTAGACGATCTCACGCAAATCCAGTTCATGTCAAAGTCAGCACCTTGTGGAATTACCAGGAGGACAGAAAGTAAGAAGCAGTGAGTTTCGTATTTATTAATTTGTGACACTGTGGAGCTGGATGCAGACAATGTTAAGGTGGTACCAGCCAGGGTATCTAGTAATGAATGCTACAACATCACTGGAAATTGAATGGGATGGAAAGAATGTATTTTTAAAAACCCTTTGCAAGCTGCTAATCTATGTGAGAGGTTGAAATATTTTTAAAAGCCATGTGGGTTGGAATGAGGCTATCACCTGTTCAGGTGAGTACATTCGTGAGCTGCCTTCTAAGAAAGGCAATAGAGTTAGTTCAAAGATTTCTCTCTTCTAAGCTGGGTGCACACCTTTGGGGCTGATATGAATTAATCAGGGCAATAAAGAGAATCTGAGCTCTTCCATTTGCATCCTTTCCCCCCAATGAGATCAGTATACATTTTCTGATGAACAAATATTGACGTGTATTGAATCGATAGGACACAAAATTATAAGTGTATTCCTGGGATGCTCCCATGTTTTAGCCCAGCCCTTGCCCCACACACATTCCTCTTGAGTTCAAGAGAAGTACAGTATACAGGAAAGGAATTGTACCATATTTGATCCCAGGTAGCCAAGGAGACTTCCTCCTTGTCCCATTCTCAGTCAGTCCTGTGATCCTGCACACAACAGACAGAGAGCTAGCTATGTGAGGCACAATAGGTATATCAAGTCAGATCGGATCAAGGAGGCCAATTTGGGTCTGGGAAGTTGGAGAGGGATTGAAATGTTAATGCCTTCAGAGCCCTTCCTCCACCCTCATCAAGAAGACCTGCCCCAGTTCTAAACTGTTGCTAAGGAAACCTGTCCCAGGGATTGTCCTTGCCTACAGGGAGTTATAAAAATTGTTTATGTACCCTGGGCCCCCAATCTGCCTATATCACTCCACCTTAGACCTTCTTGTCCATCTGCTTCTTACCATTTGGCCATTCCACCAGAGCATATCCTGGACCTAATCATGTAAGCAGGAAAGAGAGAGATAAGGGAAAGAGAGCAGAAGAACAAAGGAAGCCTAGGACATATAAAAAAAGGCAGAATGCTCTCACCTCTTGTGATATGAAGATACCAGCTATGGCCCCCTTCTCCCTCCTGGGAGAGGTCTGTTACCTCTTTTTAAATAAACCCTGCTTTATATGCTCACCTCAACGTGCTTCTCTAATGTTATACTTCAACATGTGAGGAAGTAGGACTCTTCACCAGTAACCAGTGGTATCAATAGCTAACACTGCACTGGTTTGCTTTGGTTTACAATAAACAATTTTTTTAATTTTATTTTTTAGTTGTAGACAGACACAATACCTTTATATTATTTATTTATTTTTATTTTATTATTTATTTTTATCAAATCCAGTGCCTCACATGTGCCAGGCAAGCACTTTACTACTAAGCCACAACCCCAACCCCTGATAAACAATTCTTATAGCTAGAACCTCAGTCATTGACATAAAGTGACTTATTAAAACACAGATAATTTACTAAATTTTAACAATTAAACATCAAGCTGCTAACAAAATGCCCATGAGAAGTCCATTATTCATAGGGAAAATAGGCACCTCCTATATGTCCACCATGGTACTGGGGAATCCAAAAGTGAGAGAACTCAGCCTCTGCCTCTCAGGAAGAAAAAAACCCAATGTGAACAATTTTCAGCAATAGCTCTGAATCTTTTTTGTTTTGTTTTGGTTTGGTTTTTTATTCCTCCGTGAGTCTAGCTTTTTCTCTACATGTAGTACTCTTTTAGAATGTACCAGAAGCTTCCCCAGGCCAAAGAGATTCAATTGTTCAACAAACATTTACCATGCATCACTCTGCTCTGGACACTGCAACAAGTGGTAGAGATACAAGTATAGATAAGATGTGACTACCAAAAAAAAAAAAGATGAAGGGCTTGCCCTTAGGGAGCTCAAATGCAGAAACAACCTCAGACAACTCAGCTGATATGGAAAGAAAGGAGATAAAATTTATATAATCTGATTCCATTCAATGATGATGATGATAAGCCACACTGTGCTAAATCCTCTACATTATTGTCTGTCATAACAGCAAACCTATGAAGTATTAATAACACCATTTCATGAGTAATGGTATGGAGAAATGTTTTACTTTTTTGTTAATAGAAGCTGGTCAGAATTCTGTAAGAAGAAGCTAGCTTTGTTGGAAAGCAGTTGTACAAACCCATTCATTCAAATCAAGGAGAATCAGCCTCTGTGGCAAAGGTATTGGGCTGGGCACTAGATTTCCTTCAAGGGACCTAAGAGCTACTTTAAATAATAGAGGAAACAGTGGACGTCATTAAAATTGAAATAAGGGAGTAAAGGCAGCACAGAGTTCTGCATGAGGAAGTGTTAGCAGAAAAGCAGAATCCAACAAAATAAAAGAGAAAGAAAAACAGAATGCCTGGCTAAGGAGTACATGAAGAAGGAAACACCAAAGAAAATGCCACACTGACAGATTCTCCAAGACAAGTGCTGTGTGCCATGAGAGTGTCTCTCCCTGTGACATCACAGATACTCAGTAAACTTAAATTTCTGTGGAAACGAGTGAAGACACTGAATTATGGCTCCAAGTTGACCAAGTACTGGACAGAATCTGCAGTAGTGAGTGAAAGGGCTGGTGTCTGTTTTAAAGTAAAAAAATGGGGAAACAGGGTTGGGGCTGTAGCTCAGTGGTAGAGCGCTTGCCTAGCATGTGTGAGGCACTGGGTTCAATCCTCAGCACTACATATAAATAAAATGAATAAAATAAAGATCCATCAACAACTAAAAAAAACATTTAAAAAATGGGGAAACAAGGAAGAAAAGATATCAATCTATAAAACTACATTTGGTACCTTTCAAGGTACAAGTCTCTAGTCTCAGGTTGAAAGCCCACTCTTGCCAAGAGTATAGGGAGGAAATCCAAAAGTCTCACTTTCCAAACATGAAAGATTTAAGAGTCAGAATGCTGAGCTCATAGGGATAAATTATAGGCACAAGTGACTATTAAGGAAGGAAATATGTCTGAGATCTTATAACAAAAGAAGAGAAAGAATAAAGATTCATGACCCCATCACATTGCATTTTTATGACTTAGAAAGGCTTCAAATGACCATGGAAAAGTGGAAAAGCCAGGAAGAGAAGAAAGAACAAAAAATTAGAGGTATCGTGGGCCAAGAACCTGAGATGAGATAAGAGCTTTATTTTCAGGAAGAGATGTGAATTTTTAGCTAAAAGAGAATTTTAAAAAAGATTGAGGAGTTGAACAGGGAGCCCCTTTCAGATTCCATGGCCTCCACTGATCTAGCTAGAATAGAGGTTCTTGTGTGACTTTGATGCTGAGACCTGGAGGTAGGGGAATTTGCAAAGCTACCCCTGAGAGAAGCTCACCTGTCTTTGTCACCCTGGAACATGGAGAAAAGAAATGGGGCAAATGTGGCACATGGTCTCTCCTCAACATTTCTGTTGGACACTGCCCATCTCTGGCTTTTCCTCTGGCTAATCTTGTCCTGGGTCCTCAGATCAGTGTTGTTTTCATTCCTGAGTAATAATCAGGGCTGCATCATGGTAAGTATTTTCCCATGCAAATGCAGATGCCTTCCCAGGTTTTTACAGCATAAATCCTGCAGTCTCTTTGAATATGACCTTTCCACTTCAAAAGGATTTTATTAATTTGCAACTCAGCAATGGTCTCTAGGCCCTATATAGCAATTAAGAGCATCCGCTGTGTAATTTCAAAACTGCTCTTTGGTGTTCCCAAAACTTCAATATTGAAATGGTATTTCATTTAACTTGAAGAAAACAAAGGCTGCGGCAGCCACAATGTCAACAGATATTGAGTAATGGCCTAGCTCACCAGAGAACTAAAACTCAAAGTGTGATATTTTAAAGCAGTAACTGACAGTCATGAAATAGGTGAATTACTTTATACTATAAAATGAAGTCTCCTAGTGAATCTCAAGGGAGATGGGGGGCAGGGGTTAGAAGTAATGCATTATGTAGATTCACTTAAGAATATGAATAGCAGGAATTATTACCATGACACATATTCCAAACTAAGGCTTTTGCCATTGAATAAAGTAATTATCATTCATTAATCTCTGCAAGGATTATGAAAATGTGTTTATGATCAGGCTCCAAAGTATTTGCAGCCATGATTATAAGGATAGATTTGTCATTCCAAATAAGCAGATAATCTTCCTGTGTAATGAGCCTTTTCTCATAGATTAAAATGCATTGTGGGAATCTCAAGAAAATGATGCTCCAAATACCATTTGTTACTCCTAAGTTTATCCAATGTGATTAAACTTAAAAAATAATAAAACACCTCTTTCACTTCATCCTTTTCCTCTCTCCCTTTGAATGTTTTAATCATGAATTTATTTCAAGCTATTCTGACAATGCAAAAAAAGAGATTTTAAGTTTATTTTTCCTCCTCATCTTCCTTGTTACAATTAACAATGATATTCATTTTCCTGTGGCACACCGTGGAAACAGTATATCCAGGCAGCAAAAAGAAGTCAGGACTTTGTGCCAAAGAGTTGGGGGTTTGAACTCTTATTCTATCAATTATTATAGAGAATTTATCTAATCCCCTTCAGTTACAGGCTCCTTCCCTATAAAATGGGGGTAGGATGGTTTCAATAATATGACATTTCTCAACAAATAAGACCTCCACCATCCCGGGTCTTCACGCCCATGTTTCCTGAAGGGTGACGAGGATCAGCAAGCATAGAATGGACCTGTTCCCAGCCCACCTAGATCACCTTGTCTGTTGTCACACTAGGGCTCCTGGCAGGGCAAGTACATATCTAGTGACTTAGAAAACGATGGAGGGAGTCTTCAGTTGCTTCCTGATTCATTTGAATTCTTACAGAACTCAGAGGAGTCTGTAAGCTCAGTTTTATATCACGAGCTAATTGCTTTGTATACAAGCCTGATTTTTCCAGTGGGACTAAAGTTGAATTGTGTCTTCCACTGTTTAATTCCTTTTTAAAAGTTAACATTCCATCTGCTAATTCAACACATAAATTTTTATAAATACAGTATTTCCTTTTTAAAAAACTTTTGAATTAGTTGTATTATTGGGGGAGGGATTGGTCCTGCTTTATTAGAGAGCAAATAAAAGAGGATTAAATGGGATAGACATTTGATTCTTTTCCACTAAAGATCTGGACTGGTAGATCTTTAGGCAACTCTGCTCCTATCTTGTTACCCCTACTCATCCCCAAAGTGATAACCCCATCCACATGCTTAAAACAGGCTTCTGTCGGTAAGAGGAAAACAATAAGTGAAACCCAAGGAGCTTATCTTCAAGGACATGGAGGTGAACCTGAACACAGCACTCATCTTCATAACCCATTGGACAGCACTTGGTCAGTGGTCACACTAGTTGCAAGGGGAGCTGGAAAACAGAGTATCTCGCCTGCAGGAGTAGAGAGCAAAGAAGGAGCAAAGAGAAGGTGTGCCAATTAAAACCTAAGGGATCCATTACAAAGAGGCAAGAAAGGAAGAGTGGATCTTGGGGCAACTGCAATCTGCCCACAGTTGCCACATTTAAGTCAGGGGATTTCATAGAAAATTGTAGAGAAACGACTTTTGTTTTTAAGTAGAAAGATTTGACACCACAGGGCTCAGATCTCAATGCAATAACAATGAGATGTCTTTGAATACCAGATGCTCCTTTTAAAAAGCATTTGCAACATCTATTTTTTGCCACAGTTCCCAATAGGCCCTTATATCCTTTTTACACTTTTTCTCCATTGTTCATTCACATCATTTGCCTAGTCCCAGTGACATTGGAGCTTGCACTTAATGCATCTAGCATGATGCTGGCCGCTACCTATTGTGTGCTCACTATGTTACAAGCACTTTTCCTACATTGTCTCATTTTATCCTCATAGCAGTTTTGCAAGATATCTTTCTTTACTCTGGGGTATAGCTGAGTAAAACCAAGGTTCAGAGAGGAAGAACAACTTGCCAGGCTTATCTAGAAAGTAACAAATTCAAAATGGAAACTCTTTTGTTTTTAATCTGACTCAAATGTCCATACTGGAAAATGGTGATAGGGGTACTCAAAGAGAAATATGGCACTTTTCAGTTTACCATTTTTTTTGGTGAAACAATTTTCTTTTCTTTTTGCCCATAACATCTTTAATGTTGACTCTTCAGAAAAAAAGAACACTTCTTATAGGCAATCCTTTAGCCACTTCCCTCTGACCCTTTGGGGCCCAATCTCTTCCATGAAGTCTTCCCCAGTGAGGGAAGGCTCTTTCCCTTGGACACCCTTAGCTGTTCAGACCTTCCATTTTTATTGTTGACTCTTGGCAAGCCCACACTGAACTCAGTGCCCAATTCAGAGACAATCTTTAATCAACCTACGGAGACTAATTGATGTTATCAAATTAGATGTTTCTTGTTTTTTAAAAATCCAATTCAAAAAATTGTATTCTTGATTGAACGCTTCCTATTTATAGCCTTGAAACTTGCCATTTCTCTTTTTTCCTCTGAAAACTTCAGAGTCACCGTAGGAAATAGCATAAAAGGAGTAAGAAAAAGTTGCCTGAGAATCCAAAGGTCACATCTTTGGTCTTGGCTCTCTTTCCATTCATTCATTCATTCTGCAGACATTGGGCATGTACAACACACCAGGCCTGAAACAGACACTAAAAGCAAGATGAAAAAGGTGCAGTTGTACCCTCAAGAAGATCTCATGCTGGTCAGAGAAGCACACAGAAAACAGCAATTACATTACAGATGAAGAAGGTCTCTGTCAGAAGGTTGTACCACAGACAGGAAGTGTCAAAACCAAGCCATGGGAAAGAGACTCTGTACCTCAGTGTTTCATGTGGCACAACAGAAATACCTGCCCTCCCTTTGCCTGGCTTCATGCTATCAAATGAAGCAAAGTATTAGATTCATAAGAATCATTATGGAAATTTTCAGTTTTGTTCTCTCACTAGTCTTGACAACCTTCATTAATCTTTCTTTGTAGTTCTTACTCTTGTTTACAAAAAAAAGAGTGATTCATAGCTACATAACAATCAGTGATAAAGTTAATTAGAATCCAGACTTCTTAACTCTTCTTTCTCAGCAGTTGCTCATAGTTTAACATGAAAGGTCAATTTAAGTGAGAGATAAATGGGAGCAAACACTCATTGTCAAGGGACTAAAGATATCTGAGTACAGAGGATGTCCATTTCTTTTTAGATGATGAGTTTGGGATGAGAGCACTTTCAGCCTGGAGGATGGAAGATTGGTCAACAGTGGCGACCCCAACCATTATGGTCACTTCTCACACAGTTGTGTGTACCATGGAGGAGCATGGCAAGAAAGACCTTGGAAGTGTGGGAGGAAGAATGCTGACTCTGCCTCAAGATAGTGCTGAATGCCTGCCTCCTGTATATTTTCACATTGACTTTTCACAACCCTGTCACAGAGGAGGAAAGTTAAATCATCTTGATTAGAAAAACTCTCTACAAACTAACATTGTCATAATTTGAATCATCCTTCCCACTCCAAAAAAGGGGCTATTGGGAAAGAAAGGGGCAATATTCAGAACAAAATTTTCATTAATTTTCTTCTCAATATATGAAATAAGAAAATATAGTAGAATATAGTAGAAGCTCCCTCTACCAAACACCCTAAGCATCCAGCACCTCAGTGTGCCACCCGGTGGGGATGGCAAGCAGCCAGCACCATACCAGACATGTCATGAGAACAGAAGCACAGCCCTGACTCCTGCTACTCATGACTGACTCAGAAGAAAAAAGAAAATATGGGGCTCTTGGGTGCCAATTATGTATTGTTGAAAGTTGAAAACTAACAATGGCATTCACTCAAAAATCCAAAAGGACCATGAGTCAGTTCTGACAAGCATAATAAGCTCTGGATAAATACTTTTAAGAAACTTGAAACTTTTTTTAAAAAATCATCATTTAAATCAAAACTGGATGCTGCTAATTGTTCTATGACTCACTCCAAGAGTGTTTTGAGCCACTTTTATTTTACTTATTTTTCTTCAATAAACTAAGAATCTTGATTCTATCACCTAGAG
The DNA here is from genome assembly GCA_028644305.1 of Xerus rutilus. Classification (NCBI taxonomy): domain Eukaryota; kingdom Metazoa; phylum Chordata; class Mammalia; order Rodentia; family Sciuridae; genus Xerus; species Xerus rutilus. The sequence goes on along the minus strand of CM053399.1, from coordinate 82,797,036 downwards.
CTTGTCACAGAAGTTTGATGGGGAAGGGAAATAATGAATAATGGAGTAGTCAAAAAGGAGATACCTTAGTCCTAATCCTCCCTTTTAGGGAGGAAAATTCAAAGCTTCAACAATGCTATCAAGCTAATAGTCTGGCCTATCTTCTGTGTAATAAAAACAAGCTCTAAAACATTTCTCACTGGGACTATTGAGGGATATCAATTTCTATGCCTGTGAGCAACAGACTAATCCCTCCAATGCTTGCCCATGTTGAATTTACCATGTGTCCGTGGTAGCCCTGTTTTCCCAAGAGAGGCCAAGTGGTCTATATTAAGGCATGGAGCTGTATGGTATCCTTCTCATTTGCTCCAAATCCCAGAGGGCATGGAAGCCTCCCACCTCACTCTTTCCTAAACAACAGTTCTCTCAATCAACAGACATTCACTGAACAACTACCTCAAGGCACCTACTCTGAGCTTAGAGTCCATCACTTCCGGCCCAGAATTTATAGGATAGTGAGACAGAATCATGGAAGCAAAGCTGTAATAGAACATGATTACTCTAATAGAGGTAGATATATGGAGCTACAGGAAGGGGAGAGGTGGGGGGAAGGAAACACCAACCAAGCTGTGAGAACTGGAGACAGGGAAGGGTTAGGGAAGACTTCCTCCCAATTAAGGTGACATTGGAACCAGGTCATAGAGAATATGCTAGAGTTCTCCTTTCCTGAGATAGGACCAGGTTTTGTTCCGAACTATATTTCCAGATTTTGTCTGAGACATTTACTAAAAGGAGAAAAGAAGTCAGGAAAGAGGAAGAGACTTACAGGCATGGAAATAGGGTTTGGGGACTTCCTTTGACTTGCTCGATCCCTGTTCTCTGGAATGTCTATTCTTGCCTATAGGCATTGTATTAACAGTATATGGCATCTCCAAGTGCTTGAGCTTGGCTCCTGGACATATCCTGGTCCAGGAATGAGCTGTTGGCACAAAATAGACTTGAGTCTCTTCCTTGGCATTTGGGATTGAAATCCAGAAAGAAAGCCTTTGCCTCTCTGGATAGTTGAGTCTAAAATTTACCAACTTGAGAGATATGGGAGTCTGTGTCTTCCACCATGTGAACAGGTAGCAAAGTAAGCTCATACACAAAGAGCAAAGAATAAAATAGGTATACAAAGAAAAGCAGAGACCAGAAATAAGGAGAGAGGACAGATGAGAAATTCAATCTAAATTTCTATTGCCTTCCAGGTCCTGGCCCCTAATCTCCAATTAAATTCCTGAATTTGGGTCCTTTGAATATCCCCATTTTTCTTTCCCCTAAATTTCTCCATTTTATTTAAACCAGCTTCACTTGCTTCTGATATTTAAAACTAAAAGAATTTTCTCCAATGACAGGGAGGAGGTAGAAGAAATTCTAGATGGAGGCTTAAAATGAACAAAAGCCTTTAGGTTTGAAAGGGCTTCATTTTTTGAAAAATGGGCATGAGAAGTGTGGTCTTCCATTAGCTGAGCAAAGGAATAGCGTCTTGAGATGCCAAGAAAAGAAGGAAATGGACAAACTAGAAATAGATCCATCTTCCTCTGAAAATTCCTACATTTGAAATATGCCTAGGAGGCATCGTCAAAAAGTCTGAGAGGGGTGTTCAAGCTCCATCTGGCAAAAGAATATAAATAAAAACATTCCAGGGACCTCCATTGTACAGACTTTGGAGACTTATAAAGTTTTAAAAACTTACCAAGGGTCAATAGGGACAGAGAATGGGTATAAGTACTAGCAAGACTGACATACCTAAGTAGGACACTTTTTTGCTCTTTTACAATGAGACGCAATGATGACAAGCCCAGGAATACTTGAAGTCTGACTATGCAAGACATTCTATACTATGTGACCACAGAATCACAAGGTTCATATGCATACTGATTAGAACTTACCTACTGTAGAAGTCACTCCTCCTTTCTCCACACAAATGTTAATCTTTGATCATGTTCTTATTTACTTCCTCAATCATGTTTGAAGCCATTAAAGTAGCTCCTGATATATTTCCAGCTTTTCATCTACTATTAGGCAGATGTTCATGTACAAAGTACAGGAAAACAAATGTCCTAATGTCTTCGTGCATATTCATACTGTGAAGACACAGTGTGGCCCCACCTCTAGAAATTCCAACTTAGTATATCATACAGTGAACAGACATATAGGGTAAAGTTTATTAGCATTACAAAATGAGCCTGCTCTTTGCAAAGAATTGGGCTTTAAGGTTCCTTTAACTTGTCCACCTCTCCAGCACAATTAAAATATGATGTGTTTTTCTGAAAGAGCATTTACACACACACTCCCAGGGATACAATTACTATTATGTGATAGGCTTGACCTACATTGAACTTAAGATCTTTGGCAAAAGTAATTCCAAATCATAGCTCTGGGAAGTTTTTCAACAAAGCCAAGAATGAAAGTTGCCTTCAAGACAGGAAGAGATGTGCATTGAGGAAGTCCCTCTTGGTTTTAATTATTTACCACTTGGTGTTATCTATGTACATGTGACCACAGGCTTGGGTATTGGACATGCACTCAACAACATCCCAGACACATAAATAAACCATCTTCTGCTCTCAGTCTAGGAGGCAGTTATTGATCTAAGCTGTGATCTTTCCCTACCCGACTTTCTGAGGATTTCTAAAATAGCTCACCTTAGGGGAATTAGAGGCTCAAGTGTTTTTCTTTTGTCCTTTGACCAATAAAAAAAATCACTGACATCTTGCAAAAGATGAATTCTGACAGAAGAAACATCAGCTTTACTATGATGGCAGAAAACAAAACAAAACAAAAAACTTGACCTAGTATTTAGCCTGCAAGTTGAGACAGAAAGAAAAATCTACCATCTCTTGGTCACCAAGGCCATCTTGCTCCATTAAGAATCAAACACCAGGGCTGGGGTTGTAGCTAATGGTAGAGCGCTTGCCTACCATGCGTGAAGCACTGGGTTCGATCCTCAGCACCACATATGAATAATAAATGAATAAAATAAAGATCCATCAACAACTAAAAAAATTTTTAAAAAAAGAATCAAATACCAAATTATAGCTCTGAGACCTTGATCAGCCACACATCAGGCCATGTGATCTCTGTGGAGCCAAAGGGAAGAAGGGATGTTATGACATAGAAGTTCTCTCTACATACTCAGTTGCCCATCTTGGATACTCAACTGAAAAATCTTAATTCTACTCCTGCCTCCTACTGGCTATGTGACTTCAGAAAAGTCCCAGTGTTTCTCAGGACTTCAGAATCTACAATGGCCAGGTAGCAATGATTGGCCACCCAGCAGGCATTTCCAACCCTTTTTTCTTTTGATTGCTTCCCATCATAGAGATTGCAAATGCTGAATTATCTTTTCTAACCTTCTTTGGGTTAGAGTCTGTGTGATGTATAGTGACATCAGCTGGAGGGACTCTGGATGAGTTTTATCCTTAATCATCAGATATACAAACAGGAAACTACTGTTTCACCAACCCTGATACACTCTTGATTTCTTTTAGAACTTTTCATGGGAGTTGTGGTGGCTGAACATTGTCATACACAGATATGGTGGGAAAAAAAGACCAGAGGATCCAACATCTTTGGGGATCTCTGAGCCAATTAACAAACTTGACTACAACCTCCTCCAGACTTCTTAAGTAAACAATCCAAGTCCTTATGATATAAGATCTGGGTGGTAGGTTTTCTGTTACTTGCAGCCAAAGCATTCCAATTGATACATCTATAAAGAATGAGGATCAAACTAAAGTCTCTGTTGTTCTTTCTAGTCATAACATTTCTGAGGTAGTTTTTATGTCCATTCTTAGCCCACTTAAAGTCTTTTCCCTTTGCTGGCTTATCCATGAAGAATAAGTATGGTGATACAATTGCCAAACATGTTTCTTCAAAATGCTAAACTGAAAAAAAAAGTGATGTTGCTTTTTCTATAAGAAGGTACAGCCTCTGCCTCACCAATGGCCAAGTATAACTTTGGCAAAGCAATGAGTATGCACTCGCCCTAGGCATCAGTATGCCCTAGTGAATGATAAAGTGCATCGAAAATACAGTGGAAATAACACAGGAGCCTTGGCAATGGCAAAGTGAGTAAATGCCTATTGGAATGAAATCTGAGGAATCTGATAAAAAGGTTTCCAATACTTTTCCAACTCATCTGCCCCAGAAATTTCCACCAGATTTTAAGCATTTCTGTTGCCAGAATCTTCTTGAAATATACTGAGAGGAGTAACACATAAGCCTGAGAATATTCAAGCCCCATGGAGACGGAAGGCAAAACAGATGGATTTTTAGAAATCATTAAGTAAAAATGACATAGACTTTATAGCTATAGGGTTATGTTTGAGTCCTTGTTCCACCATGTAATACCCATGTATCTTGAAAAAGTCACCAGAGCCCTGTAAAAATTACTGATTATAGAATGTCCTGCCCTAATTTCGTTTCTTCATATCTAGTATGAGAAGCCAATAAGTCTTTGACAAAAGTCTTCATAAAGTATACAGTGTTGCATGAGAAGTTATAATGTTTAACGATGAGGAATAGACAGTGTATGGAAGGATAGTCAAAGGGCACAAGGACCTGGGAGCTGAGGGGTGCACTGGAAGGCAAACAACCAATGAGCCAGTCTCAGAAAGGCCTTTCTTGGGCTGGATTCTGTCTGTGTTCAGCCATAGAACCTATGTAGGGATTAAAAACCAATCCTTGGTCAAAGCAGCCCCTTTCTTCAAACTCAATCACAACCACCTAAGAATTACCTTAATAATCACAGGTGTTGGAAATATCCACAGTTCGGGACGTTTTCCCCTCCTGCCTGGTTGGGGTTGTTTCCAAAAGTCCTTGAGCTCCTATAAGAACATTGTAGTCTCTCATCTCTCTTGCAGTCTTATAAGGGAGACTAAACTGTATAGCTAAGTGGAATAGAGAAAGTGTTCTATAAATACTGAACATTTGTTAGAAGCTTAACTCAGCTATAAACCAGCTGTCATGGTCCATTTTCTGCTGCTATAACAGAATATATGGGACTGGATAATTTATAAAGAACAGAGATTTATTTGGTTCTGGAAACTAGAAAGTCCAAGCCTGAGGGGCCACATCTGATAAGGGACTTTATACTACATTATTTCTTAGCAAAGGCAGAATGGCAAAAGACGGCAAGAGCAAGAGAGGCCCAAACTTCCATTAATATTAAATCCACTTTCATAATAATTAACCCACTCCTGTGATAAAAACATCCATCTATTCATGAGGTCAGATCCCTGATGATCTAATCACCTCGTATCAAGCCCCATCTCCCAGCACTATTGGATTGAAGGTTAAGTTTCCAAAACATGAACTTTGAGAGACACAGTCAAATCATAGCACTAGACATGTTCCATTAGGCCAACCTATCCTCTCAGAACCTTGGTTCCCACATAGGCTATGTGGGCCAATTATTCCTGTTCTCCCAGGAATGCTGTGAAGTTAATGTGAGATAATGGAAGGAAAGACAACTTGAGCACTGGAAAGCCATGCATAAATATAAATTTTCTCTGGGTCTGTGTACAATTGTGGTTAGGACAGTGGGCTTTGAAGTTAGCCACACTCAGGTTGTACCTAGCTCTGTCATCTCCCCCAGCATGATTCTGAGCAAGTTTTCCTCCTCTTTAAACTTTGAGACATTTTCTTTAAAATGGAACCTCTAACATTTAGCATACAGCCAATCTGAGTGATTAAATTAAAATTCTAGGAGCTCATTAAGCAAGAGCTTAATAAATGTCAGTGGTGATAATGTTTGTGGCTATCATTACTGTTATTATTTTACTTTTAATTCTACCCCTAGTCATACAGAAAGAATGAAACCCAGAGGAAATCTCAGCATGTGCCACCTCCCAACAGTTTGAAAGGAACCTGGATGTTCATTCTAAAAAGTCATGCAGCTTCTGAGGCTTTATTGGAACTCACAGCTGAGCGCTGAGGATGAGCTTTCCAGTTGATAAGACCAGCATCCAGAGGTCCCTTCCTGACCACAGCTGCCCAGCAAATGCTTGTGCTGTAAAACACAACCTGCCAAAGCTCCACACTGTTCCTGCTGGTTCCCTACTATAGGAAATCCAAACTGTGGTACTGTGGCAGCCTGGAAAAGGTGCCTGGTGAAGTTCATCCAAGCCGAGCCTCAACCCCACTGGTTCTGTGCCTGCCAAAGGAAGTCTAATGTCTCCCTTACGAGAGTTCAATCATAGCTTTCAGGTGGGAATCAAGCACTCCAGTTCCACCCAGACCTGCTGCCCTTCAGGACACCCTTTCTGACAGGAGAAGCAAAAGCTGAGTACTCCTCCACTCATTGTTATTCCAGTGTGGTGGGGAAATGGCTGAGGTGGAGCCAAGTCCTCCCTAGACAGACACAACCCCAGGTTGTTGTGCCCTTATCTTTGGACTAAACACATTTTTTCATGTAGTAACTTCTCTGCCCTCCAACTAGACTACGAATGCCTAGCATACAAGAACCCCTCCACGTTTGTTTGTTTTTTTTTAATTTCTAAGCACTGGCACTTGCCCACAAAAAACCCCAAAAACTCAGTTAGTGTTAATTTACCTAAACTGAAGAATTGCAAAATCTGAAAGTACATGACCAGCATTTTTGGACTGTGTCAAAATAAGGAAGATCCAACAAACTGCCCTTAAGACTCTTTCACACATGTATCACCCTATCTATAGCCACTCTTCAGTCACCCAGACATTGGCCCCAGTGCAGGGAAACTGAGTCAAAAACCAAGAAAGTAGGCAAAGGAGATGTTAGAGATGTCATCTCTTCAATCACATTCTTACCAATATTATAATTCCCTGCACTTAGCTACCAAAACTACCCCTAGAATAATCAACTTCTGTGTCCCTGTGCCTACCTCTGAGCTCTAAGGGCTACTAGAAACTGAAGTCACCACTAGTAATGGCATGCAAACAACAGAGCCCTCCCAAAAGCCCAGCCCACCTTAAATATTCCCCTGGTGAGAGGCTTCTCCAGGACCACTCTTTCAGGGCTTCTAAAATACCTTTAGGATATTTTCTTTTTATTTCACCAAGAAAATAGCAGCTATTGAGAGAAACTGCTCAACTTCTCACCTTTCTTCCTATATGTACATCTTTCCCTTCCTCCTTCCCTCCAATTATAATAAAGGAATCCTTCCTCCCATCTAAGAATAATTGTTAAACAAGTTCTTTCTCAAGGTCCCCTATCTCTAATTATCTTGCCTAAGGTATCCTTCTCAGTGGTGTGTAACATCCCAGTCTTTCTCATCATTAAAAAATAAAGAACAACAAACCTGCAAAATTCTTCCTTTACTTTGGCACTGCCCCGAAATGGGTTGAAAAATTATGTCCCTGCAAAAACCTGCACATGGTGTGAAGAGCAGTTTTATTCATAATTAACAAAACTTGGAATCACCCAAGATATCTTTTAGTAGGGAAGTAGATCAGTAAACTGTGGTATGTCCAGGCAATGGGCATATTATTCCATGCTAAAAATAAACAAAATTACCAAGGCAGATAAGGAGGAATCTTAAATGTTTGTTACTAAGTGAAAGAAACCTGTCTGAAAAATCTATCTGCCATATGATTCCAACTATATTCTAGGGTGGAAAAAGGCATAGAGACAGTAAAAAGATTGGTGGCTACCAGGAGTTAGGAGAAGGATGGGTGAGTAGGTAGAACAGAGGGTTTCAGAGCAGTGAAACTATTGTGCATGGTACTATAAAGATGGGTACACTTCATTATACATTTGCCCAAATCCATAGAATGAATCCTAATGTAAACTATAGACTTTGAGTTAGAATAATATGCCAATGTAGGTTCATCCACTGTAAAAATGTACCACTCTGGTGGGGGGCATGTTGATACTGGCAAAAGCTGTGCATGTGTGGGGAATGGGGACTTAGTGGGATCTCTATGTATTTTCCATTTGGTTTTGCCTAAGAACCTAAAACTGCTCTTAAAAGATAAAGTCTATTAAAATTATTAAAAAACACACACACATTTTAAAAATCCCCATTCAAACCTCAGTTCCAATTACCAGGTAAGCAAGCATTAAAATTATCACAAGTTTTCTAAAAAAATTTGACAAATTATTTTAATTTTGACAAGTTATATTATAAAGGAATAAAAAATAAGAAGGTAGAGAAAATGCAGACAGAATATGCTCCTCATGCAGCCTTCCAATCTGCTGGTCCTCTGACCATTGTAAACAAACTGTTAATGAACTGCCATAGATCTTAAGCCTCTGTACTCATCAGTCTGACCGAGTATCTTAGGTCAGATTACCTTTTGTCCCTACCAAGAGTGAGTTTCTAGCCATCTGAACTTGAAGATCAATTCCTGGAACTTGTAATATAATCTGGATTTAGTAGATATTCTCTTAACCAAGCTCTACTGAGTCAACAGAACCAACACACTCCAGCTCTTCTGTCAAATATACACACTGCTGGCCATAGCACCTCATATGGTTCAGCTGGTAGCAGAACCTATTACACACACTTCTTCTCTCAGTTGAACTACAAGATTACACAAAATATATGCAGCTGTGTACTGTTTAGAATAAATATATTACATATATAATGCATAGTATATGATATTACTATATAACTATATATGATACATGAGTATATGATTTACATTCTTGTATATTATATACTAAATATTAATAGAGATTAATTTCAAAAATCCAGCCAAATATTTTTTAAAACCTTAATAAAGCTAAGTCATTAACAATGGCTGGTAAATTTGCTGTGGATGAGAAATTTTTAAAGTTTAGGAAAGGGGTGATTTTAAAAATCTAGAAGAGCTTTCAGATTGTGTTAAATTTTCATCTGCTGTACAAAAACTGAAACTGGAAGCTGCAGATGATGCACTGAGTGTGGTCATGCAAGAAAGATAGTGCTGAGCTCCAGAAAGAAGTAGCCATACTCAAAGGCTTTGGTTTTGTGTCCAGAAATCAGCCAGTAATGTGTTTATGCATTTTAAGTTAAAAAAACAGGTCTAGTGAATCAATCAATCACAAGTTATCTTGGGTGATTCCAAGTTTTGTTAATTATGAATAAAACTGCTCTTAACACCATGTGCGGGTTTTTGCAGGGACATAATTTTTCAACCCATTTTCTTCATTTTAACCAGCGTTTTCTCATTTTTTCTTTTTCTTTATTTTTAATTTTTTTTTATTAGAGCATTATAGTTATACCTAGTTGGGTTCTTTTTTGACAAAATGATACATGCATGGAATTTGATTTCAGTTCCCATTCCTACACCCCCTTTCCCTCCTGTCCTCCCTCCCACTATTCTCCTTCCTTTATTCTACTGACCTTCCTTTTGCTCTTTATTTTTCATTGGTACCTTCTATTTATATATAAAGATGAAATTCCCTGTGGTACATTTGCATATGCAAGTAGTGTGATTATGTTAATTCATTTCATAGTTCCTCCCCTTTCCCAACCCTCCTCATTCCCTCTCAATCTCCTTCTGCTACTCTACTGATCTTGCCTATATCTTTATAATCTCTGATCCTCCTCTCCTTTCCTTTATTTTCCTCCAGTATCCACGTATTAGAGAAAACATTAGATCCTTGATTTTCTGAGACTGGCTTATTTCACTTAGCATGATATTCTCCATTTCCAACCATTTACTATCAAATGCCATAATTTCATTCTTCTTTATGGCAGAGTGAAATTCCATTGTGTGTACATCCCACAGTTTCATCATTCATTCATCTATTGACGGGTACTTGGGTTGATTCCATAATTTGGCTATTATGAATTGTGCTGCTAAAAACATTGAGGTGACTGTGTTGCTATAGTATTCTGATTTTAGTTCTTTTGGATAAACATTGGGGAGTGGGATGGCTGGGGTCATATGGTGGTTCTATTCAGTTTTTTGAGAAATCTCCATACTTCTTTCCAGAGTGGTTACCCTAATCTGCAGTCTCACCAACAATGTCCCCACATCTTCACCAGCATTTACTATTATTCATATTCTTGCTCATTGCCCTTCTGACTAGAGTGAAATCATAGCGTAGTTTTGATTTGTATTTCTCCGACTGCTAGAGATGTTGAACATTTTGTCACATATTTGTTGGACATTCGTGTTTCTTCTTTTAAAAAGTTTCTATTTAGTTCTTTTGCCCATTTATTTATTGGGATTTTTTTTGAAAGGGTTAAGTTTTTTGAGTTCTTTATATATTCCAGATATTAATCCCCTGCCAGAGAAGCAGCTGGCAAAGATTTTCTACCATTCTGTAGGCTCTCCCTTCAAGCTCCTAATAACTTCTTTTGCTGTGCAGCTTTTTAATTTGATGGCATCCCACTTAGTGATTCTTAGTATTATTTCTTGAGTTTTAGAGGTCTTGTTAAGAAAGCCAGTGCTGGCACCAATATAATGGAGTGTTGGCCCTATGTTTTCTTCTCGCAGTTGCAAGATTTCTGGTCTAATTCCAGGGTGAGAGATAGGGATCTAGGTTCATTCTTCTATATATGAATATCCAATTTTCCCAACACCATTTGTTTAAAAAGCTGTCTTTTCTCCAACATATATTTTTGTCACCTTTATCAAGTATAGATGACTATAAGTATATGGATTTGTCTCTCTATTTTCTACTTTGTTCCATTGGTCCTAAAGTCTATTTTGATGTCAATACCACCCTGGCTTTTGTTTTGTTTTGCTTTGTTTTTTACTATAGCTCTGTAGTATAATTTTAGATCAGGTATTATAAATGCTTCCTGAATTGCTCTTCTTGGTCAGTATTTCTTCAATTATTTTAGGTTTTTTATTCTTCCAAATAAATTTAAAGATTGCTTTTTCTTATTCTGTGAAGAATATCATTGGTATTTTGATGGTGATTGCATTGGTGCTGTATATTGCTTTTGGTAGTATGGACATTTTGACAATATTATTTCTGCCTATCCTAGAACATGGGATGCCTTTCCATCTACAAAAGTCATTGTTAATTTCTTTCTTCAGTGTTCTATAATTTTCATTGTAGAGCTCTTTTACCTCCTTGGTTAGATTAGCTCCCAGGTATTTTATCTTTTTGAGGTTATTGTGAATGGGATGATTTTCCTAATCTCTTTCTTGGCTCATTGTTTGAGTATAGAAAAGTTATTGATTCATGAATGTGGATCTTGCATCCTGCTACTTTGCTGAATTCATTTATCAGCTCTACAAGTCTTCTGGTGGAGTTTTTGGGTCTTCTAGATACAGGTTCATGTCATCAGCAACAGAGATAGTTTTCTTCTTTTCCTACTTGTATCCTTTTAATTTCCTTCTCTTGCTCTATCACTTTGGCTAGTGTTTTTGAGGGATATATTGAATAGAAGTGGTGAGAGTAGACAGCTTCATCTTGTTCCTGATTTTAGAAGAAATGTTTTTTAGTTTTTCTCCATTCAGTATGATGTTGGTTTGGGTTTGTCATAAACAAATGGTGCTGGAAAAACTGGAAATCCACATGCAACAAAATGAAACTAAAACCCCTATCTCCCACCATGCACAAAATTCAACTCAAAGTGGATCAAGGACCTGAGAATTAGACCAGAGACCCAATGCTTAATAGAAGAAAATAATAGGCCCAAATCTTCATCATGTTGGATTAGGACCTTACTTCCTTAACAAGACTCCTATAGCGCAAGAAGTGAAATCAAGAATCAATAAGTGGGATGGATTCAAACTAAAAAGCTTCTTCTCAGCAAAAGAAACAATCAATGAAGTCAACACGGAGCCTACATTCTGAGAACAAATTTTTGTCATACACACATCTGATAGAGCACGAATCTCTAGGATATATAAAGAACTCAAAAAACTTAACACTGAAAAAAACAAACAACCCAATCAATAAATGGGCTAAGGAGCTGAACAGACACTTCTCAGAGAAAGATATACAATCAATCAACAGACATATGAAAAAATATTCAACATCTCTAGCAATTAGAGAAATGCAAATCAAAACTACTCTAAGATTTCATCTCTCACCAGTCAAAATGGCAATTATCAAGAATACAAACAACAATAAGTGTTGGTGAGGTTGTGGGAGAAAGGGCATGTTCATACATTGCTGGTAGGACTGCAAATTGGTACAACCAATCTGGAAAGCAGTATGAAGATCCCTTAGAAAACTTGAAATGGAATCACCATTTGACCTAGCTATCCCACTCCTCAGTCTATACCCAAAAGACTTAAAAACAGCATACTATAGTGACGCAGCCACTTCAATGTTTATAGCAGCTCAATTCACAATAGCAGTACTGTGGAACCCACCTAGATGCTCTTTAATAGATGAATGGATAAAGAAACTGTGGTATATATACACAATGGAATATTACTCAGCAATAAAAGAGAATAAAATTATGGCATTTGCAGGTAAATGAATGGAGTTGGAGAATATGCTAAGTGAAGTAAGCCAATCCCCAAAAACCAAATGCCGAATGTTCTCTCTGATAAGTGGATGCTGATCCATAATGCAGGGGAGGACACAGGAAGAATGGAGGAAATTTGGTCACAGGATGGGAGCAGGGAGGGGGCATGTGGATGGTAAAGATGGTGGAATATGATGGACATCATAGCCCTAGCTTCATGTATGACTGCATATATGGTGTGATTCTACATCATATAAAACCAGAGAAATGAAAAGTTGTGCTCCCATCTGTGTACAATGAATCAAAATGTATTCTGATATCAAGTATACCGAAGAATAAATAAATTTTTTAAAAAAATGATGTTGAGACAAATTTGTTCCATTTATAGTTTCTCCAGGGTTCTGAACATAAGTGGGTGCTAGATCTCAGCAAAGGCCTTTTCTGATCTATTGAGATGACCACATGATTCTTGTTCAAAATTCTATTTAAGTGGTGAAATATATTGATTTATTTGTGTATAGTGAACTCTACATCCCTGGGATGAAACCCACTTGATCATGGTGTGTTATCTTCTTGATGCATTTCTGAATGTGGTTTGCTAAAATTATATTAAGGACTTCTTCATCTAAGTTTTTCATAGATAATGGTCTGTAGTTTTCTTTCCTGGATGTGTCATTGTTTGGTTTTGCTGACTTCATAGAATGTATTTGGGAGTGTTCCTTCCCTTTTGATGTCATGGAATAATTTGAGAAAGACTGGTATAAGTTCTTTCTGTAAAGGTCTAGTAGAACTCAGCTGACAATCCATCAGGTACTGGGCTTTTAATTTTTTTGGAAGTCTTTTAAAAATGGCTATTTCAATTTCATTACTTGATATTGGTCTGTTTAGCTTTCCCTATCTTCCTGATTCAATGTGGCCACATTATATGTGTCTAGAAATTTGTCAATGTCTACCATATTTTCCAGTTTGTAGAAGAATAGATTTTCAAAATAAGTTTTGATAATCCTCTGGATTTCAGAAGGGTTGTGGTGATATCTCCTTTTCATCTCTGATCTTGTTGATATGCATCTTCTCACTCTTTCTTTTGGTTAGTTTGGCTAAGGGTTGATCTTATTTATCTTTTCAAAGAACCACCTTGTTGCATTGATTCTGTATATCTGTTTTTATTCTATACTACATTAATTTTGGCTCTGATCTTAATTATTTTCCATCTTCTACTGATTTTAGAATTAGTTTATTCTTCCTTTTCTAAAGCCTTGTGGTGGAGCATAGTCTTATTTGAAACCTCTAATTTTTTCCATGTATGTGCCTACTCAATACTATAAATTTTCTTAGAACTGCTTTTATACTGTCCCAGAGATTTTTGTATGTTGTATCTCTGTTCTTATTTGGTTCTAAAAATTTTTAAATTTATTCTATCTTTTTTCTTTGACTCATTCTTCATTTAAGAGAGTATTTGTTCAATCTCCAGATGTTTATGTGGTTTTTACTATTTTTCCTTATAGTTTATTTCTAGTTTAATTCCATTATGATATGATAGAATGCATGGGATTATTTTTTTTTTGTTTTTTTTTTATTGTTTTGTATTCATTCAGATTTACCTTGTGACTTAGAATATGGTCTATTTTGGAAAAAGTTCCATAAACTGCTGAGAAGAATGTAAATTCAGATGTTTTGGGGTTAAATATTCTGTAAATATCTTTTAGGTTCATTTGATTTATAGTTTTATTTCAGTTGGAAACTTTATTGATTTTATGTTTTGATGATCTGTCTGTTGGTGATAAAGGTGTGTTGAATTCACTCAGTATTATTGTGTTGGGGTCCATCTGAGATTCAATGTCACATTTTTTTTTATGTAATTGGATGCACTGACATATGGGACATATATATCTACTATCATTATATATTCTTCTTGGGTTATTCATTTTTCCAGGATGTAGTGGTCTTGTCTCTTCTAATCAATTTTTGCTTGAAATCTGCTTTGTCAGATATGAGAATAGGTACTCCTGCTTATTTTCAGACTCCATTTGCATGGAATATTTTCTATCCTTTTACCTTCAGCCTGTGAATGTCCTTATTTATGAATCTCTTGTAAACAGCATACAGATGGAGCTTGTTTTTGATTGATTCTGCTAATCAATGTCTTTTAACTGAGGACTACAGACCATTAACATTCAGTGTTGGTATGGATATGTATTTAGGTTTCCTGACATTTTGATTTTTTGCTATACTTAATACTGTCTTGGTTCTGTTTTAGTAGATTACACTTCTATTGATATTCTTCTGTGCGGGAGATTTGGGAATTGTTTTTAGTGTCCTCTGTTACACCTCTAAATGTGACCTGATGTTTCTCTTTTGCCACTTTTAATATTCTTTATTTTCTACATTGGCTATCTTGATTATGATGTGTCTTAGAGAACTTTTCACTTGACTATGTCTATTTGGGGTCCTGTAAGACTCCTGCTTGTGAAATTTCTATCTCATTTCTGATATGGAAAATTTTCTTTAACACTCTAATTGAAAATGTTCTTAATACCTTGAGTTTGTATCTCAATGTTCTCTTCCATCCCAATTATTTTCAGGTTTGGTCTCTTGATGTTGTCCAGTTCTTATATATTCTGATCATGTTTGATAATCTTTTCTCTTTATTGCATTCTGTATATTCAAGTTCACACACCCTGTTTTCAAGGCCCAAAGATCTGTCTTCATGGGCTGATGTTCTATTTTCTGTGCAATATAATCTATTAGTGATGCTTTTAAGTAAATTTTTAATCTGATTCATTGTGCCTTCCATTTTATTGGAGTTCTGATTGGTTTCTTTTCAATGTTCTATTTATTTATTGAAGTGGTCTTTCATCTCCTATAGTGGTTCTCCTAATTCTTTCCTTAAGTTTTCTTTTAGTTCATTGAAAATTTTCATAATCAATTTTATAATCTTTCTCTGGGATTTCATCCATTTTAATATCATTGGGATACTTTGTTGGGGAATTGTGAATTTTGGGAGGAGATTTGTTTGCCTGTTTCCTCATGTTTTCAGAGGTCTTGGACTTGCACATTAATTGAGATGGATTCCCCTTCTGCTTTTTTATGTGTGTCCTTTTGTGCATAATTATCTTATTTGTTTTGGGATTTCTTTCTGTTTTTGATATATGAGTAGGTGTCAAGGGGTGACAGGTCCCTCTGTGATTGTTACTCCTTGGGTTCTGGTTGTTGGTTGGGGTTTTTATCCCTTCAATTCTGTGAGTTAGAGTAATGTTAAGGCTCAAGTGGGGCTATATAACATGTGGGGGGAGATTCACTGCTGCTTAGTTGAGATGTGAGCATTTCTTGGCAGCAGGATCTCTGCTCTGTGATCTTAAAGTGTCCCAATCTCTTTCCAGCCCTTCTTAGAGGGAAGGAGAGCCAAGAAGAGCACTAATGTCAGCAACAGATGTACAGCCTTAAGATAAATACCCAGTGTCTACTTTGACATCTGTAACAATAATTGCCACCTATATAGGAATGGCAGGGTCAGTATTTAACAACAGTAAAAATAATAAAAAAAACTGTGAACTTGATCAGACATTAGGCAACAGGTGTCTACCATGTTGCCCACTGTATTAATAATCACGACAACCTGAATGGGATAGGAATTATATAAACTATATATAATTTCTATTATTTAGTAGGATTACAGTTTCTTAAGGAATAGAAAATAGAACAGGAAGGCTAGAGAAAGTTTGAAGTGTTTGAAAAAGTGATCAGAGGAGAGACAGGAGTTAGAAAGTAGGTGTCACTTATAAAGAAGGAGGAATAAAAATTAACTGAAAGTAATGAAAAAAAGGAAGAAAAGAGGAGGGAACATGAAAAGTTTGGCAATCACTGAGGAAAGAGAGTGAAGAGGCAGAGATGAGAATCCAGAACCTACATGTGAATGAATCAGCAACTGTAAGATCCAAACAACTCAAACTCTCATATAATTTTACTCCATCTAAGTCTAAACTATGCTAAATAATGGACACATGCAGTAGGATGTTATTAATGTGTAAGTTCTATGAATACATATACATTTTTCCAAACCTATCTGCACAGTGAAAGCATACACAACCACATACTTACATACACAAAAAATCATGCATAATGAAAAAAGTGAATAATACAGTACCATGAAATGATGTATGAAATTTTTGAAAAAAATTTTAAAATTTAAGAAGATTAAAAAATGGGTATATGGAGCAAAAAATAATTAAGAAAAAAAGGAAGAAGTCTTAATGAGAGAGGGCTTGTTTCCATTCTCCTGGTCAAGTCTTTTAGCAGAGATGAATTTTCATTCTTTATATATTTCTGGCCACTGTCTTTGTGTCTCTTGCCTAGCTTCCAGCTAGGTACAGTAGCACTCAACTTCCAAGTGTTAGATGGGATAGACTGGGAAGTGCTCACGAATTATGCAACCTTGTAGCAGAAGTGATGCAGAGTTCTTGATTCGAGTTTCCAGTTGTTGGGGTTTGGACTTTGGTGGGCTTTGGAAATCTGTTGGTGGATATTTGAGATTTGATCCATTCTACTTATTGGTGTGGAGCTTCCTATCTCTGCTGGACTTTCGGATCTCTGGGGCTTCTAGTAAAATCCACTTTTAGAGCATAGGGACTAATCTTTCACAGGTTTCACCTTCATTGCCGTGGGTGTGAGTTACCAGGTATCCACCCTGGAGTGCAGATGCACTTGTGTGGCTAGTGTGCCTTTTTGCAATATCTCTCTGGGTGCCAGCAATTATGGGAGTTTTCTCCCTTGGGAATCAGAGGATAAATGGTCCAGTTAAAATTTTCTCTATTCCTATTTCAGTCTCTCTGGTTCAGGCACCTTCTGGAAATTTTTTCATCATCTGCAGTTCTCAGTCCCCTGTCTCTGTTCACAGTTGCACAAGCAGCACAGGAGAGCTGTCAGCACCCAGGAATGTTTTCCTCGCCTGCCAGAGTATTCTGCACCCAGGGAGGATGAAGGGCTACCTGCAGGTGGCTTTCTGTGCTGCACCCATGGAGGGCTGCCCACTGCCCCTGTGAAGTGCTTTCACCCCAGCGGAACACTTTGGATTTGCTTTCACTGAGACACTTTCCCTACCAACTCTGTGTCCACTAAAATCAGCCTTCCTCTGTAAACCACAGGTTTCCCCAGGTTGATTTCTCTTTATGTTTTAATTTCTTTATCTACTGGTCACACATCTCTTTTGTCTGTACTCCATTCTGCTGACAACCACAGCTGGCGTCTCTACAGTACTATTTCTTATGTTCAAGTTGCCTACTTTCTATAGCTCTATGATTTTTTTTCCACAGTTCAGTATTATGTTTCAGTGAAGTTCCTAAGTTACCCACCTCACTGAGGAGCAGTCTTCCTGCTTTATAAGTCTGGTGCTGAGGAACTGCTGGAAAGTGCTTCCTTTCTCTCATCTACTATCTTCTCCAAATCCTTCAAGAGAATTTTTAATTTGATTCATTGCATCTTTCATTTCCAGGAGTTCTTACTGGTTTATTTTCAATATCTTTATTTACTTAAACCATCTTTCATCTTCTGTATTTGCTCTCTTAATTCATTCCTTAGTTCTTTAGTTCAATGAACATTTTAATAGTTAGTTTTTTACAATATTTCTCTGGGATTTCATCCACTTCCATATCTGTGGGAGCCTTCTTGGGGGATTGTGAATTTGGGAGGAGGTTTGTTGGCCTGTTTCCTCATGTTTTCAGAGGTCTTGGACTTGTGCACCAATTGAAACGGATTCCCCTCCTTCTTTTATATGCATGTCCTTTCATGTGCAGTTACCTTTCTTGTTCTTGGACTTCTTTCTGGTTTTTATACATGAGTAGATGTCCAAAGGTAGAACCTGAGGTGCTCCTCTGGTTGTTCATCTTTGGGGTCTAGTGTTGGTTTAGGGGTTTTGTCTCCCCAGTTCTATGAGTTGAAGTAATGTTAAGGCTCAGGTTGGGCTAGATCATGTGTGGGGTGAGATTTGCTGTTTTTTTTGCTGAGTTATGAGTATTTCTCAGCAGTAGACTCTCTGTGATCTTGAAGTTTCCCAGTCACTTTTCA
This sequence comes from Xerus rutilus, assembly GCA_028644305.1. Classification (NCBI taxonomy): domain Eukaryota; kingdom Metazoa; phylum Chordata; class Mammalia; order Rodentia; family Sciuridae; genus Xerus; species Xerus rutilus. The sequence continues at coordinate 82,778,608 of CM053399.1, read as the reverse complement.
GCCTCTCTTATAGGAAGGGGAGAGCCAAGAACAGCACTAAAGTTACAGCCTTAAGATAAATGCCCAGGGGGCTGGGGTTGTGGCGCAGTGGTGGCGTGCTCGCCTAGCGCGAGTGGGGCACTGGGTTCGATCCTCAGCACCACATAAAAAATAGAAAAGATATTCTGTCCACCTGCAACTAAAAAATAAATGTTTAAAAAAAAAAAAAAGATAAATGCCCAGTACCTACCACGACATATATACCCCTAATTACCTCCTATGTAGGAATGGTGGGTTCAGCAGTTAACATCAGCACCAACAATTTTAAAACCTTTGAACTAGATCCAGCATTAGGCACCAGGTGTCTACTATGTTGTCCAATTTATTAATAAGCACAACAATATGAATGGGATAGGATTACATAAACTATTTAATTCTATTAGTGGAATTACAGTTTCTTAAGTAAAGAGAAAATAGGATAGGAAGATGAAAAAAGTTTGAAATATTTAAAAAAGTGAACAGAGGAGAGGCAGGTGATAGGTAGCAGATGTTGACTATAAAGAAGGAATAAAAAATTAACTGGAAGTAACAAATAAAAGAGGGAACAGGAAAATGTGGCTGACAGTAGGGGAAGAAAGTGAAGAAGGAACAGTAAGAGGGACAAAAACCATGGTACAAGAAAAACAGCAAATTGAAGATAAAAAGAACTCAATCTCTTGTTAATTATACGCCACCTAAGTCAAATCAAGGCTAAAAAGTAAATAAGTACAGAAGCAATTAATCTGAAAGTAAAATTAGATGACTATATATTTTTGAACCTGTTGGTACAGTGAGAACACGTATAGCCCCCCACACACACAAAATCTTTAATAGAAAAAAATTTTTAAAAAAGGCAATATGATGAAATGATGTTTGAAAATTATTTAAAATTGTTTAAAAAGAGTAAAATATGTTTTTTTAAAATGGAGAAATACAAAGAAAAAGAGAAACAAGAGAGGAAAAAAGAAGGAAAAATTTTAATGAGAAATAAAGGGCTTATTTCCATTGCAGGGATCAAAATTGATAGCAAGGATGGATTGCCATTCTTTACATTTATTTTTGGCTCTGTAACCCTTGGGTCAAGGGCTGGAGATGAAGTTCAAAGCCTTTGTGCTCCTCAGCCAGCTGCTCGCCAGGAATACCAGCTCTCAGATGCCAGTCTCCTAATATAGGGTGGGATTGAATGAGGCATGCTGGCAAATTGTGTCATCCTGTAGTAGGGGTGATACACAGTTCTAAATTGGAAGTTCCAGAAATTGGAGTTTAGACTTGGTTGACCTTTGGAACCCTGTTGGTGGGTATGTGAGATTTGATCCACACCTTTCATTGCTGGGGAGATACCAATCTCTGCTGGATGTCTGGCTCTCAGGCACCTCCAGTAAAATCCACTGTTGGGACGTAGAGACTAACCTTCACTGCTGTAAATGTGAATTACAAGTATCCTCCATGAAATGCAGACGCTCCAGTGTGGCCACTATATGAGTCTTCGTAATAGTTCTTATGGAGCACCAGCAGCAAGAGGAGCTTTCACCTCTTGGTATCTGCAGCCTCTATGAGCCAGGTGCAAATTTCTTTGTACTTATTTCAGTGACTTTGATTCAGGTACACGTTAGAGGTCACGCAACTGCTGGCAACTTCTTTTATTCGTTCCCAGTCTTCTGTCTCTGCTCGCTGCCATGCAGCCTTTATAGATCTGTTCCTGGGGCCACACCCACAGTCATTTTCTGGGACAGCAATCTCAGTTCCCACCAAACGATCGCCCTAGGGGGCCTGAGCTATTTTTGGTTGGTTTTCACTGAAAACCCCCACTGACTCTGTGTTCATTACAATCAGCCAACATCTCAAATCAACAGCTTCCTCCAACGCCTTTTTAAAAAAAATTTGTTGTTGTTTTCTGCAGTGCTGTCCCCTGCCTCTGCCTGCGCTCCTCCCGCCCCTTAGCGGCCACTGCTAGCACCGCCACCAGCCAAGCTGGTGCATCTCTAACGTATTGTTTCATCCATTTTGTTGGAAGTTTTTGTGCCTCTATAGTTTTTGTTTTGTTGTTTTTGTTTTTGTTAAAGTATTGTTTCAGTGAGTTCCCTTAGTTACCCACCTCACTGAACAGCAGCCTTCTTGCTTTGTACCTCTGGTATTCAGGAACTGCTGGGAAACGCGTCCTTCCTGGAATCCGCCATCTTCTCTCCTTTAACCAGCTTTTTCAATTAACTCATCAACTCGTCCTGATCCCACAGGGTCAAAAGGTATATATGGTGCTAGATGCTGCCCAGCTGAAGCTTAGAGGCCAAGAGGGCACTCATGTTCACATGAAGGCTTTCAATTAAGCCACAGCAAGTAAGCTATATCAATTATGATATCAAGTAGATATGCAATAAATGACTGGCCAATTAATTAGTAAATAGCAGAATAGTGATTTGGAGTTTCTTCCAAAGTCCATCACATCTGATACCCTATCACTAGTCTAAACTGGTTCACTTAAATGTTAGTGTTTTCTTCATAAAAGTCCAGTGGAGAAAGAAATAATTGTAATTCACCCTTGCTTTGGAGAT
>CM053399.1:82756592-82775541 GCA_028644305.1 Xerus rutilus | reverse complement strand
AAACTCATTAGCATGTACACACATGATGCTTTGTGTGCAGGCACTCATGTCTGACAGTCCTAGGGCTGCCCCCATGACCTCCATTCCAATACTACATAGCACTTAAGCCTCAAGCCACTTCCGCATGCCTCCTCTTTGACTTCTCCAAGGTCACTCAGCCCCTCAGCTGGTTTGGATGGAAAAAGCAGGTCTCAGGCAGGCCCAGATCTTAGGAATTCAGGCCCCTGCCCCCTTCCCCCATGCAGATGGATTTTATGTGCACCAATCCTTGTACTCACCACCAGCATCCCTCCCCAGTGTTTCCAAGAGCTTTCAGAATGTGCTGGCCCTTCTTTTGCTTATCTGTTACCCTATCCCTATCCTTCCTCTCAATCCCTGCAAATGATGATTGCCACAGAGATCACACACACCTCCCCCTGTTCCCTCTGCCTATGATCACAAATGTGTCCAGATGGACCAGCCTCCTTCCCTTTCCTCAACCCATGAGTTTCTTCCCTCAGCTCTTCAGACCCATCATTCTGTTATAAATTCTATTAGAAAATAATAATATAGCATCATTATTGAACAATTATTATATGCTAGAAACTTCTATACATTTGTTCATATAATTCTTAACTCTAGCACGTTCACTTAGCATACCTATTTTCCAAATGAGAAAATTGAAGCTTGGGAGGTTGCTTGAGTCCCCAGTGAATATTTAGAGGAGTCGAGATTCCAATCAGGTCATCCTGACTCCAGAGTCCCTGTTATGCTGACTTTAACACTAAACCCTCAAACTTCTCTTAACTGACACATTGCTCTCGGACTGCACTTTCCTCCCAACCCTGTTCAGTGAAAGTGACTTCTCCTGCTGATTCTTCATTCTGGATCCATCTTCAGCCTTCTTCCTTCAATAAATGATGTGCAGGCCATTGGCCTACATCTTTCTTCTGGAATCCATCATATCCCTTCTTCTATGAAATCCTTCATCTTCAAGGATCCCAACACCTCTGTTGATAGGCTAATTCCTTAGCCTCTGAGTTTCCCTACAAAGCTAGTGACTCCCATCTCTGTTCAACACAGAAACTTGAAAAGACCTGGGAATTCTGCAGGTATCTTCATTGTTCTAAATAGCTGAAAAGCATCACTCTATGTCCATAAACTCCTAGTGCCCCCAGTCCTCATCCTTTACTCCACCTCTCCAGCCTCTGTGATCCCCATTTCTCCTCCCATGCTAGCTTTCCAGTCCATTTCCACTCCTGGGTCTATTCACCCACATCTCACAGATAGTCACTTTAACAGTTTACTCTCTGACATCCTGCAACTCTGCCACCAAATGTGGCCCTTCCATGGTAACACTCCCCTCTTTCAAGATTTTTTCCCCAGGAAATCTTAACAAAATGTGAGGATAGAGTAATAAACTTATCCTGAGACATATTCAGTATAAAATCAATTACAAGTTACTAATCCCAGCAGGCCTCTTCCTTCTGCTAGAACCTTCCACTTGGTTCTCAGCACTCTTTCCGTGGGTGGTACGGCCACAACAGCCATTCTTTCTGCTTCCTTAGCCTTAATCCCAAATATGCCCTCACTTTTTTAGGTAATTTAACTTTTATAGGGAAGATGATAAAAATTTATTGTGAACATCTCAGCTTTAATTACTTTCCTTAAAATATCTCCAGAATTTCCTTCACTCTCATATCTGAGAAGTGACTTGCTCCTTTGCCAAGACTGACTTCCACCTGTTCTTGACCCCATTTATTCTTTCTCCTCCACACCTAATTTTCTTGATAGCTCCATCTTTCCTTCATTTTCGCTATCTCCTTCTCTTCCTCCCTCCTTTTGCTTCTTTCACTATGTCCATTAACCACATGGTCTCCCAAGCTAAATCAGGCTCTGGCAAGGCCAACTGTGTATTCATTTCTGAGCAGTATGAAGCAAGCAGAGTTCTTGGTGCTGGAGAGACAAAGAGAAATGCAGTAACTGCCATCCTCAAGGCACTTACATTCCAGGGTAAGAAATAGATAAATGAAGATAAGATTCATTCTAGATAAGTAATAATTACAAGATTATTAGGATAGCTGTGGAAAGACATTTACTCCATATGGGGAGTATGCTCTCACATGTATCAAAAGACTAGAACACTGAGAACCAGAGTTTCCAGATTCCTTTGCCATTAAGGTTCCAAACTTATATTCTAAGCCAGTTCCTTACTTCCTCATTCCCAGATTATTGAAAAATTGTCCTGGGAAGTCTCCTGTTTTCAAATCATCTTTTGATCCGACTTTCATACCACTTGAAAGGTAAACATCACTTCATAACAAACACTTCAATGGTAAATATTACTCACCCACTCCAAAATGCAAAAATAACTCAATCTGAACCTCACAATGAAACAAGCTACTTGTGAAGTAGATGATTCTCACCATTACTATTGATTCCACTTGTGTTGTATTTATTCTATTGCCTCTCATCACTTGTTACATTTCCACTTGCATGACTCAGTTTTCTTTAGTAAATTATAATTTCCATGAAGAAAATGCTACAGAGGTAGGAGTTCTGTATCTTTTTCTGTTGAGTCATGCTATGTCCTCAGTTTTAGCAGACTAGAAATATAAAATGCAAGAGATAAATCAAGAGCAACATTTCCAGTAAAAATGACAGATATGCATTATATATATGTATGTGTTATATATACACAGATATATGCATTATACATATATATATAAAGCATAAAAAGAATTTTTGGAAATCCAAAAGAAAATAAGTGAATAATCCAATAGCAAAATGGTCAATTAACATAAATGGACATTTTGCAACAGAAATAACTAGTACCTAATATACATAATTTTAAAAACTACGTAACCTTACTAAGTGAATGAATAAATTTGAATTAAATTAAACATCAAAACATTAAATTAAGCATGTTTTTAAATATTATTTATTTTTAAATATATAAACTAAGCAAAAATGAAGCAAAATAACAACAGCTAAATTTATTGAGTGTTTGCTATGAGCCAGGAAACTTACACAAATTCATTCTTTTCATTTTCATAATAAGACTATGAGAAAGTCACCATTATTATTCTCAGTGTTTTACAAATGGAGAATGCAGCATGGAGAAGCTAAGTAACCTACCCAGAATACTCAAGTAGACAGTGCTGAAGATAGACTTTTAACTCAGATTCTAGATTCCAAAATAATGCTCTTACCATTCCTCTTTTGTCTCTTCTAGAAGACTAAACATTAACTGAATGTTTTCTATGTGCCAAGAACAGTGCTAAGTACTGTGCATTTGTCATATTTGACCTTTTATTTTTTATATATTTTATTTTAAACTAAAATTAGGATACATTGTTCATAGCTGGCTCTTTTTGTGTGTGTTTTATTTTATTTTATTTTTGACCTTTTCAATAGCCTTACAAAGTTTTTCTTTTTCTTTTTCTTTTGTTCACTTAAAAAACTAAGAAATGAGACTAAGAGAAACTAAAAAGCTTGGCCAAATTAATAACTAGTAAATGATAGAATTGTTTGTTTAGCACAAAAGCTTATACCAGATGTTGGCAAGAGTTTGAGAAAATGGGTATGCATGTATAAATGTGTATGTATATTCTCTCTCTCTTTTTCTCTCATACCCACACACAATTGATGGAAAAGTTATATTGTATAATCAATCTGGGAGGTAATTTGACAAACATCATTGGATATTTCATTTACTATTGGCTAATACAGTTTTTCAAGCATATTATTCCTTTAGAAATCACTATATACAAAGAATCTCCTATAAAAGTGCTTAATTAATTGTTTATAATTATAATTGGGATTGGAGAAATAGCTAATGGTATATCCTTATAGAGAAATACAATGATATCATCAAAAATAATGCTGTAGCAAAATATCTTTACAAGATGGAAAAAAACATTGATGATATGGTACAAAAGGAAAAAAGATACATCAGCAAACAGCAGATACCATGATTTCATTTTCATTAGGAAAATATCTAATATAAATAAAGGTGACTAAATAGATTGCTAGATAACAGGTAGATGGCTGGCTAGTTAGCTATATACCACTATACTTAGATACATAGAGCTATGTATCAGATTACTACAGATAGATTTTTTTAATTAAAAAATGTGGTATATATACACAATGGAGTTTTACTCAGCCATAAAGAGGAATGAAATTATGTCCTTTGCTGGTAAATGGATGAAACTGGAGAACATAGAGCTAAGTGAAGTAAACCAGGCTCAGAAAGTCAAGGGTCAAGTACTTTCTCTCGTATGTGAAGCTAGAGCAAAATAAGGGAGAAAAAGTGCAGAAAGCCCACAAAATTAGAGGGGAGATCAGTGGAGTAGAGAAAGGGGACTGGGGGGGAGGGAGGAAGGATGGGAAAAGGAGAAGATAGTATGAAAATGATGAAATTATGTATGTACATATATGAATATACCACAGTGAATTCCACCTTTTTGTCAATCAAAAAAGTGCCAGTTAAAGAATAATAAATAAATAGAAGACCAGTAGAAGAGAGAAAGGGGGACAGAGGGAGGAAAGAGCGAAGGAAAGGAGAAGTGCTGGGAACTGAAATGGAGCAAATCATATTCCATGCATGTATGATTATGTCAAAATGAACCCCACTATCATGTATAACTAGAATTAAAACATTTAAAAATATTAAGCAAATGTTTAAGCTGGTTCCTCCAAATTGTTGCACTTCTGGTGACTACTTTTCTGTATTTTTCCAGTTGCAACAGGAAAAGAAACCAAACATGCCAATTTCTGTGTATGGTTCCACAGAATAAATCAAAGAAGGTATCTCAGGTGGTCATAAAGTAATATTACCACCTCTAGTTCAGTGGCAGAAGCAGTGATTATAGTGGTAGGTCATTCAAAAGTCAAGTATAATGGTTAATATGCCCCATAAGCCAGTCTCAGAAAGGATCAGACTTTCCTCACAAATCCAGTAAGAAGATTCTCCAGATTCCTGATCCCTTCTCACTAGAGGAATCTAGGAAATTCTCTAGCCCTTAAGTATTAGATTTTCATTTGATAGTACTCCCCACAGACCCCTCACCCCAGCCCTAAAGGATCTTGTCTGATGAATCAGTTACCTTAAACTATTTTTTTAAATTTTTTTTAGTTATAGATGAACACAATGCCTTTATTTATTTTATGTGGTACTGAGGATTGAACCCAGTGGCTCACACATGCGAGGCAAGTGCTCTACCACTGGGCCAGAACCCCAGCCCTTAAACTTTCTTTCCAGGTTACAAGAACCAAATGGAATAAGATGTATCAAAATGCATCCATTAGAAAGATAAAAGTGAGCCTCTCACAGAACTCAGGTGCAGTAGCTAGGACATCCACAGATGGTGTGTGCTTGAGCACCTGCTTCATTCTCCTGTGACTATGAACACTGGTGCTCTCTGCTTCTCCACTCAATGGCAGAAGATAGCCCCACAGCTCCTGAGCCCACAGCCTTGGGATTCATTCCAAAGACTAGCTGGAAAAGAGAAAAGAAGTTCAGTTTGGCTGAGGCCTCATCCTTGCCACAGCTAGGGCCAGCATGGGGGCTCACCTGTGGAATCGCCTGTGACCCTATGGAAGGGGGCATGGTTCCCAGGAATGTGGGGGCACTCCTGCATCAGAACAGTCCCTCAGAGGCATCCTCTGCCATCCACTCTGTCATCTCACTGCTACATTGCTGCTTTGTCTGCAGCTAGGATCCCACAGAACAGCATCCTGCGGTTCTCTAGTGACTTTGAGTCAGTGAGTCTTGTCAGTGAACTCCACAATAAGGACAGGGACCAACTCTACCTCTACTTTTGTTATGTCTTCCACATTTGAGGTTTTGAGCACTTACTATTCAGTTGCCTCAGAGATGTCTGCCTTTAACGCAAGCTAATTGCATCACGCAAGCACTCTAAAATTCTCTTTCATTGATGAAATTGAATAAACGGTTCTGCTCCAAAATCAAAAATCAAAGAAGAGTGAGTTTGGGCCTCTGTGTGGTTTTAAGAAATATTTGAGTGGATCTGAGATTATTGTGCATTTGTGTGAAAAGTGAAGAGATGAGAGACTAGAAATTGCCTCCATTTTACTAGCAGATTTCCATGCTGGAAGCCTATTAAAAAGATATTTTGGTACATGAAATAAAGTAGTGATATGCAAACAGAATAGAATTTAGATCCCATCTCTTCAGACCTACCTGATATCAAGCTCAGACACATTAGGAGAATGCCATTTGGGGAACTTGTTTTAATTGGATTTTCTAATCTTCCATATATTCTAATGAGCTTGAGGGGGAAAGTGAGATCTTCAGCATTTAGGATAACAGCCTGTCAGGATGATCCAAGAGCTTTCTTCTTTTTGGGCTGCTCTGTCAGGGTGTAATGGTGAAGAAGGATTTGGTGTGAATCTCCATCACCTGAGGGAATTTCCCAGCCTTCAAGAGGGACCTGTCCAAGCCTTTTGTTCCAGTCTACCTGGAGCCACAAGAAAGCAAGCTCAAAGGCCTTCAGCAAAGCATCTCTCTGACAGCTCACTGGAGTTCAGTATGTCACATTTGATGAATTAACAAGGATCTACAAATCCAGTAGCAGCCACAGGTCAGCAGGCTGCAGACTGGAAGGGCAGAGGGCTCTGTTGACCAGCAGCCACCCACCAAAGGGCACCTCACTTCAGGAATCCATTACCACAGCCCAGACCAAATGTCCAGATATGAGCTGAGAGACCTTAGGGAAGTCACTTGGACAAGAATGCCTGGCTCCTTAGCAAAACTGTCTAGGAAAACAAAAGTTGTCACTACACTGACCACCTCTGACTATCTGTATTAGTTTCCTAGGGCTGCCATAAAAAGTGCCACAGACTGGGTAGCTTAAACCACAGAAATGTATTTTCTCCCAGTTCTAGAGTCTAAAAGTATAAGAGCAAGATGTTGGCAGGACTGACATCTTCTGAAGCATCTCTCATTAGCTTGTTGATAACTGTCTTCTTCCTCACATTATCTTTCTTCTGTACTTGTCCATGTCTAAATTTTCTCTTATGGCACCAACCATATTGGATAGGGCCCACCTTCATGACCTCATTTCAACTGAATTACTTCTTTAGAGACCCTATATGGTTTGAATATGAGGTGTCCCCTGTAAGGTCAGATATCGATGACCAAAAGGAGGCAAATTAAAACCGCTGAGCAAGGGATTATTGATGTATGCTCCTGGGTGAGACTCCTCAGTCCAACAGAGCGGGTCTGGGAGAATCACGCATGTGCTCGGCAGGATAGAAATTTTATGGGCTTAGGGCAGGAAGAGGAGGGCTGGGGCAGGAAAAGGAGGTTTTTGGAGTCCTGTGTCCCCCTGAGGTTGGTCAGGGGATCCTGCTGAGATCCGTATCCTTCCATGATTAGTCAGGAGAGATCCACTGATTGTTAGGAGACGCCATTACTGCTTGCGTATCAGCATCTGATTGGTTGTTCTTTCGCACGTGGGGGCTGCTTGACGCTTTGTTCCCTTTGGCTGCCTTAAACCAACCTAATATCCCCAAAAACTCATGTGTTGATGCAGGAATATTCAAAGGTGGAATTCAGCTATGATAGCTATAGCCTAATCAGTCTATCCTACTTTGAGGACGGTAAATATAGGTAGCTGGAGTATGGCTGGAGGAGATGGATCACTGGTGGTATGCCTTGGAAGGGTTCATTTTCCCTGTGGTCCCGTTTCCCCTTCCCTTCCTCTGCTTCCCCAAGAGCAATGGACTTGGGTGACGATGAACTACACCTCTGGAACTGTGAATCAAAATAAACTTTTTCTCCTCTAAGTTGTACATTTGTACATTTGTTTTTGTTTTTTTGTTTTGTTTTGTAATGGGGGGTTGTTTTTTTTTAATGCTTATTTATTTTTTTAGTTGTAGGTGGACAGAATATCTTTATTTTATTTTTATGTGGTGCTGAGGATAGAACCCAGTGTCTCACTCGTGCTAGGCGAGCACGCTACCACTGCGCCATAACCCCAGCCCCTGGGGGGGTTGTTTTTATATTAGAGATTTAACCAGGGGTGGTACCACAATTTTCCACCCACAGCCCTTTTTATTTTTTATTTTGAGACAAGATTTCACTAAGTTGCTTAAGGCCTTGCTAAGTTGCTAATGTTGGGCTTGAATTTGGCGATCCTCTGGTCTCAGCCTCCCAAGTCACTGGGATTACAGGTGTGTACCACCGCACCTGGTTCTAAATTGTTCTTGTTGGATATTTTGGTCACAGCAACAAAAAGTAACTAACCCAGACCCTATCTACAAGTCACATTGTGAGATATTGGGGATTCAAACCAACATATGAATTGGGGAGGGGGGCACAATTCAGCTCATAAAATCATCCAGGAACAAATTGGATGTATGCATACTTCCTCCAAACCTCTCTGACCCTACTGGGGAATCAAACCAGCACTGTTTTCACATGTGGCCTCATTCCTAATACTGCATGTCCAGATATGAGCTAAGAGTCCTTAGGGAAGTTACTGTACCCAGATGTCCTTCAATAGATGAATGGATAAAGAAACTGTGGTACATATACACAATGGAATATTATTCAGCAATAAAAGAGAATAAAATTATGGCATTTGCAGGCAAATGGATGGAATTGGAAAGCATTATGCTAAGTGAAGTAAGCCAATCCCAAAAAACCAAATGCCGAATGGTCTCTCTGATTCGTGGATGCTGATGAATAAGGGAGGTGGGAATGGGAAACATAAGAGAAATAAAGGAACACTGGACACGACATGGGGGAGGTGGGGGGCAGGAAAGGGGAATGGGTATAGTAAAGATGGTTGATTGAGATCGTCATCACTACCCTTGGTGCATGTATGAAAACACAATTGGTGTAACCTTATCTGGTTTGCAACCAGAGAAATGGAACAACTGAGCTCTAAATATGTGCTATGACTTAAAATGCAATTAAATAAACTAATAAAAAAATAAAAAATAAAAATAAAAATAAAAAACCTCTATATTATTCACAATACTTAATACCATGTATCTGCTATGCATGGGGGAACAATGACAAGACAAATACCAACATGTAAAAAAAAAAAAAAATAGGACATAGGATTGCCATAACAATTAATGAGTTCACACACAAAAAGTGCTCAGAAAAACACCTGACACAAAATAAATGCATAATAAATATTAGTGATTATTAATATAACCATCAGGCACCCTAATTAATTACTAGCCCAGCCTGGGTGGGAGCTGTTGGAGCTACATAAAAAAGCATTGTTGAAATTGTCCCCAGTGGACACTAACTGAGGTTACCATTGAATCCATAGTGAGTCTGACCACAGCCCATTAGCCATAATTTGAGAGAAAACCCCAATTACTTTCCAGAAGCCTCTGCCAGCTTATTCCTTCTATTTAAGCTCCTGAGTACTTAAGACTTCTGCTTTGTCAATGAATTTGCATCCATTTATAAATCCTTTGTACAGGTTGAATTTACATGCAAATTAAAGTAATTGCTCCCTTTGTTTTTCTTCTTATCACTGAAGACTACAGAGAAAGGCTTAAACTAATCCTTAGAAAGATAAAATTCTTCAAGTGACTCTTCTTTTCCAAGCCTAGTTAGCCTTGCCTGTAGCTAATCAGCTTGCTTGTCAAAGGAGACCCTAGAGCTGCTGCAAATACATGACAGGAGGAATGTACAGAGGCAAGTGACATTTTTGCTCCAATGAACATACTTTGTCATTTGAGGATGCTGGGCTTCCAGCTTTACACAAACTATACCAGAGTCAATGGAATTCTTCGCTCCGATCTCAAGTGGAGTGCTCTCACTGACATTCAGAGTTATTTTTAAGCATCTACTATGTGCAAATCACCACCCAGAAATAGGGAACAGAGATGTGTCACATAAATAAGCAAATCCCTCAAGAAAGTTGAGAGTATAATGAGGCTAGACTCCCTCACAATTAATTATAAAAAGATATAACAAATGCTGGAAGAATTTGTAGCCATGCTGCTTGGGAGCAAGCATAGAGGAAGTAATAATTGTGACTGCTAGGGGAGGGCATATGGGCTCTTTGGAGGAGGAGGATTCAGTCAGGTAGCAATATGGGGATAAAGACCTTCATCATGGAACACACAGCATAAGGAAAGGGAATGAAGCATGAAGATGCCGGAGATGATGAAGTTATATCACTAGGGCACTGCAGGGAGTGGTGAGAGATGAGACTGAAACCCACAAACACCGCTCATGTGGATGCCAGGCCTCAGTGTGCACGCACACAGGTGCAAAGCTTCCCTGTCAGACTCATCCAATACCAGTCCCACCTTCATTCTCATTTACCGCCTGTTTTCCTCGTGTCTGCCAGTAAGCCAACCAATGAACAGCTTCCTAGAGCATAACTAATCACTACAGAAAGTTCCATTGGATAGTGCTAATGAGAGGACAAGACCTGCGCCATTTTGTGACTCTGAGCCTTTGTCCTCAACCCAGCAGCCCCCGCCCAGATCCTGAAAAATCGCGACACACTTAATGGCACACTGCTCTGGCGCCAGTGAGTTGTTTCGCAATCTGGGCCAACCAATCAGGAAATTAAGCGTTGGGCCCATCATAGCCAAAACTATCAGCCTAAAGGCCAACTGACCTCATACTGACAACACTCACCCTTACCCAATCCTGTAGCAACAAGACCTCTGTGCCCCTGTGCTCACTTTCCCTTACCCAATCATGTAACGCCAAGGCATGTACTCCCCCGCTTGCGATTGTAATCCATAAAAATCCCTGCTCCCCTAGACTTGGGGCTGCACCTCCCTACCCGCTGCATCGGTGAAGGTGTGTGCAGACCCTGCTCGAGCTTGAATAAAAGACTCCTTTTCCTGGTGGTCTCTGGTGGTCTCATGAGTCTGGGTATTACACTATCTTTGAGAATATTATTCAAGAGAGCTGGTTACTTTTGGACAGGTTTGGAACAAAGCAACTCCATAACCATTGTTTACAGAGGTTAGAAATCAGAAGCATGACAGTTGTTTAATGTACAATCGTTTTTTGCCTTTGTCAACAAAGCACCTAAGGACTGGGAAGAAAATCCAATTTAGACTTTGTTAGAGTGAACATACTCAGTCTTAAATATTTCTTTAAGCTTCACATAGCCTTTGGCAATTTAACAATTTTTTTAAAAAAAATTTTAGTTGTAGATGGATACAACATCTTTATTTATTTTTATGTGATGCTGAGGATCGAACCCAGTGCCTCACACAAGCGAAGCAAGCCTCTACCACTGAGCCACAACCCCAACCCTGCAACTTAACTATTATTTAGAACCTGGACATCTCTTTGTTGTTGATGTTGATTTTTGTGCTCTTTGAATGTGTGTACAAACCTACCTAAATGTTCCACTTCTCAAGAAGATTTTATGCTCCTTAAATGCAGATTTGTCCTTTTAATTCTTTCTACTCCTAGCACCAAGCCCACTGCTTTGCACATAAAATAAGCACAATAATAACAACAACAACAACGACTTACAAGTTTTCCATGACAAGGTCCTGCATTCCTTTTGAGTCTCACTGCTCCCACTCCCAGACTCACTTGTTACAGTTTACCTATACTGAATTCCACAGTTTCCCCAAATGCTCCAAAATATATATGCTCCCTGGACCCTGCATATACTTCTTTCCACCTCTTTGTTGCTAGCTTTAGCTGATTCTTTGGGAATCAGCTTATACTCCCTGTTCACCAACTTATCTGCCCTCCAGTCACTCCCAGCCCCAGGAGCTCCTGTTGTGTCCTTCTGCAGCACTTGTCTGTATGCAATTACCAGTTTAGCCACCTGGGTCCTTCACTAGACCACAAGCTCTGGGAGGGCAGGGACTGAACCTTGTTCATAGTGGTATTATCAGAATGGAGACTAATGCCTGGGACACAGAGGTCACACAGATGTTTATGAAATGAATGATTAATGAGTCATACAAATGATTGCTTATCACATAAGTTTAATTGATGATTTACAGAAATGACATGGGCCCACTCATTCCCACAAATAATGTATTCAATTCATATTCTTGTATTTTTTCCTATCATTTAAAATTCATACAGATGGTAATGATAAAACTCAAGAGAACATTTGCCTCAGAAGTAAAGGACCCTGGCATAGAAAACACATAGAGATGAATTTTTAAGCTGGGTATTGAGTGTATGCTGTTTAACTTATTAATATACTCTATAACATGTGTTAGAAAGTTTATGCATCAAATATTACAGAATATCAAGTACTTATAATTTTTAAGACAGTGTTATTAATCTTCAGTGACAACTTAATTTTAACCATTTTATCTTTTTGCTACCTTTTGCAAATATTTAGACTTTTTTTTTTTTTTTTTTTTTGTCTTTCAAGTGGAAAACAAACGGTACTTCCTTGAAGTGTAATGGCAATATGCTCCATCTTTTACCAGGTATGAGAAAATGGACATCAATCTCTGTCAGATCCTTTCAGCATCTTTTGTTTTATTTCTTTTTTTAACACAGGAGAATGCATTTCAATTCACAGTACACATATGGAGCACAATTTTTCATTTCTCTGGTTGTACACAAGGTAGAGTCACACCATTTGTGTCTTCATACATGTACCTAGGGTAGTGATGTCCATCTCATTCCATCATCTTTCTTCCCCTACGTCTCCTCTCATCTCCTCCTTCCTCTCTGCCCTTTCCAAAGTTCCTCCATTTCTACTATGCTCCCCAGCCCACTCCCATTATGGATCAGCATCCACTAATCCAATAAAACATTTGGCCTTTGGCTTTCTGGGATTGGCTAACTTCACTTAGCATGATATTCTCCAACTCCATCCATTTACCTGCAAATGCCATGACTTTATTTTCTTTTAATGCTGAGCAATATTCCATTATGTATATATACCACAATTTCTTTATCCATTCATCTATTGAAGGGCATCTAGGTTGCTTCTACAGTTTAGCTATTGTAAATTGTGCTGCTATAAACATTGAAGTAGCTGCATTACTGTAGTATGCTGCTTTTAAGTCTTTAGAATATAGACCAAAGAGTTGGGTAGCTGGGTTAAATGGAGGTTACAAGTTTTCTAGGGACTATCCATACTGCTTTCCAGATTGGTTGCACCAATTTGCAGTCCCACCAGCAATGTATCAGAGTGCCTTTCCCCCCATACTTATTGCCAACACTTATTGTTGCTTGTATTCTTGATTTCTTGATAACTGCCATTCTGACTAGAGGAAGATAAAATCTAAGATTTCTAAGTAGTTTTGATTTGCATTTCCCTAATTACTAGAGATGTTGAACATTTTTTCATGTATTTGTTGATTGACTATTTCTTCTTCTGAGAAGTATCTGTTCAGTTCCTTAGCCCATTTATTGATAGGGTTGTTTGTTTTTAAGAGATTGTTTTCCCATCACAGACTAGGTGGTCACAATGACACTAAAGAGCCAGTGCAACATCTTTTGCCTAAAAGCACATCTCCTAATGGTTTGATGCTGTTGCAAAGTAACATTTTCCTTCCAGAAAGCAATTAAAGACAGCATAGAGGACCTAAGGCACAACATTGCTATTCTCCTCAGTTCAAGACATCTATTTGGTGCCTACTATGTGTTCAACATCCTGCTGAGAGCACCAAGGACTCTTAGTGATAACGAAACAAAAACACATAGCTGCCGATTCCAAGGTTCTCAGCTTCTTCTGTGTAGAAGCAGACAAGGAACTTGAGGCGCAACATTATCAAAAACAGGAGTGGCCTGCGTAGAGGAAAAGTTAACTTTAAGTTGGGGGTGGGGAGTAAATGATGAAGTATAAAAAGCTTCCAAATTTTGGGGGGAAAACATTTCAGAAAGAGAAGACAACATGTGTAAAGGCATAGGATGCAAATATCACATTCTAAATGGCATATTAAACAGATTCATTTAATTTCTAGACTGCCCCCAATTCCATTATATGTATATACACACATACGAACATCAAGAAGGGAATCATCAACACAGCATAGTGGGAGTTTGGAGAAGTTCATGAATATATCCACTCGCACTTAATTGTGGGCCCCTGGGTTTCTGGAAGTTAGGATATGCAGGTTATATTAAAAATTATTTAAAATTTGCTCTGTAAGACTTAACACCTAATTATATTTTACTGGGATCAATCTTAAAAATTTCATCTCCTGAGCATTCTGCAAATTAAAGGAGAAAAAAACTAACTCAGAAAAACTGAGGAATAAAAGTAAACCAAGTCAAAAGTTGGAAATTTTCCACAAACAGGAATAAAAAACCTCAGATATTGCACACTCTGGAATTAAATCATCAGCTTCCTTCACTTAAAGAGGAGGATGTGTAAGACCTTTACTGTGGCTTTCTTTGTCCCAAGATCATTTCACATCCATGAGTCTTTCCACAGAACTAGAGATCTGGTCCTGCTAGATAGAGGCACATGATAGTACCTTAACTTCTGGCTTTTTTTTTTTTTAGTTGTAGATGGACACAATATCTTTATTTTATTTATTTTTATGTGGTGCTGAGGATCGAACCCAGTGCCTCACGCATGAGAGGCAAGCGCTCTACCACTGAGCCACAATCCCAGCCCAACTTCTGGCTTTTTGAATGACTCATTTGGGTGGGTTAAGAATTAATCTGGGCTCCATGTCTTTCCTAGCAGAAGATGGCCAACTATAATTACTTGATTCCCTTTTCAAGGGCTGGTCCTTCTCTGGTCTCTTTTGGGTCATTCCCATTTCCATTCTGAGTAGCAAGCTCGGCTGGCAGAGATCATAATTAGGTGTGATTTAAGTGCCGCCTAATTTTTACAATGCTACAAAATGCCAATGGAAACTCAAGAGAGTCTGGTCAAGAGGAAAATTTATTTTGGAAAAGAAGATGAGAGGGGGAGCAGGTGGCACTAGGCCATCTGTTTCAGAAGGGATAATTAGGATTCTGGTTTTGCTGAGAACATTTTTAGAAAAAGCATTTGCAAGGGTTGCTGAAAAGAAGCATCAATTCTGAGATGGAAGTAGGAAGAGATGCAAAGGCTAAGCAGGCAGGGCTCTTCAGACATATCCAGGCCCAGGTCAACCTCACAAAAGAAAACTTCCCTGAAAGACTTGTCCAGAAGGGAATCCTGCTAGTAGAAAGTAGCCATTAAAGTGGACAGAATGACCTCAGTTCTAATAAGCATCTCTCTGATCTGTTTAGAACCTGCAATCCCATTTATCTCCAGAAAAGCTAAGCAACACGAGAAGAATTATGAACCAAAATGTCTTCAGAATGTGAAGATTTTCTTCCTTCGCAGTCTCTAGACTCTCACCATGGGTCAATTCCTTAGTGTCTCTACTCTGATTTGAGGATGAAACTCCTCAGGAGCAAATACCCAGGAGAAAAGAGACAAGCTTGGAAAGGTCTCGAGAAAATGTAAAGAAAGAAGGATGAAAGGAAGAAGGGAAGGGAAGGGTAGGATAACAAAAAGTATATAGAAGAGCATGTTGTTGGGTTCTAACTTCTAGAAGGTATTGATTTCTGAATATGCATCACGTATTTGGGCCAGTAAAGACATGAGAGGGTTTCTATAATATTACCAATTCAAAAGTATCTGTGCCATATAATTTTTAATAAATATTGCACACTTACAATTCAATGCTTCAGTTTTAATAGTTTCTGTAATGTGAACTAAATTAGTCAATTTATTGCAATATTTGCCAGCATCTATTATAATCACAGTAATTACCTTCATCTGTCTATTAAAGGACAATTTCTACTTCATGTCATTATCCTTACACTGAAACAGCACAACACAAATTAGAAATTATATATAGACAAATTAGTTTCCTCTCAGAATTTCAGTTTCTCATGTTTAAACTTCAGTGATAGATTTCTAAGTTTGTTTAGAAGATTTTAAACTTAACTCACAATCTCATATCAAATGAAGTTTAATAGATAGTATGCAATAGAGTAAAATCTCATGCATCCAGACTTCACTAAGGTAGAATTTATCATACTTATCTTTGCTATATTTACAAGAACAGTTTTCTAGCAAATTATTATCATAAAGTCAATTTGAAGAAGCTTCCTAATACCATCTTCAGAAATCTTGAGTGCTTTAAAACTAAGGATGTAAAAGTTTGTTGTATGTTATTGTGGATTACACTCTGTTACAAAAGCCCTGCTTACCATTTTTTTTGTAACTGAAAATATTAGATCTAATCTATTCTACACATCTGACAAAATATACCACACTAAAGTCAATGTTCTTTCCCCTCCACAACTTGAAAATACTCATATTAAGAGGTTACAAAGGGGGGCTGGGGTTATGGCGCAGTGGTAGCGTGCTCGCCTAGCATGCGTGAGGCACTGGGTTCGATCCTCAGCACCACATAAAAATAAAATAAAGATATTCTGTCCACCTACAACTAAAACAATAAATAAATACTTTAAAAAAAAAGAGGTTACAAAGGAACACTAACTGAAAGAAAAATACAGCTGTATGCTCTCTGGTGCTTGTTGTTTGCATAGATTCCCTGGGGGTGGGGGGGACCCAAAGGGAAGAGGAGAAAGTAGACAGGTTCAAGGACCATCTAACTCCAAAACCATCACATAAGTACTTAACTCCATTTCATCACAGAAAAAAGATCTAGGTCTCCTGCTAGCAAAATCATAGAAGAAAAATCCAGGTCACCTGCTAACAAGAAACCTAACCCAGCTTCTGAAGAATGCCATTTAAAAGATATTCCCACCCTGAGATCAGCTCATTGTTTCCTAGAGCCATTCAAGAAAGGAAGGAACAAAAGCTTATGTTCCCACTTGGTTCATTTCTGGTTTTTTTCCCTAACAGAAATACTCAACTAGATTGGGCTCATTGGTCAGAAGAAAACCACCTCTTTATGCCTGCCCTAGGCAAGCCTACCCTCAGGAAAAAAGAGAAAACTACCCTGCTTACAGTGAGGCTGCTGAGTTTAACAAGATGATCTCGAAGCTCCTCCCAACAACAATCTTCTAATTCTATTTCAGTCTGTGCCCAGTGCAATTGAAAATTTTAAGTAATGCTATTTTTCTTGACAAACACACAGAGGTGATGCTTGTCAAGGTCCAGCCACAAAGCCCTTGGAAGGGGGCACTAGGGGAGCAAAGCCACAGAACCCTCTGACTACAGAAAGCCACAGTCTTCAAGGTGAGTACAAGAACTGGCCAACCTGCTCCTTAGTGTAATGCAGGGAAGTTGGATGAGCACCAGCCTGGGAAGCAAGTCCAGCTGAAGTTTTAGGGGTGAGCATGACCCCTCTGAACTTTCTGTGTGTCTCACTATAAGTGAAATATGCCAATTCCCAAAACCAAAGGTCAAATATTTTCTCTGATATATGGAAGCTAACCCAAAATGTGGTGGGGGAGGGGGAGTAAAACGGGTGGGTGAAGGGGTAAAAAAAAGAAGTTCAGCAGAATATACAAAAGGGGATGGGAAAAGGAGAGACAGTGGAATGAATCTGTCGTAAGTTTCTTAGGTACATATATGAATACAACACAGTGAATCTCACCATCATATACATCCATAAGAATTGATTTAAAAACTAACTATGGGGAAATAGCAGAAAGATCAGTAGAGAGAAGGCAGTGGGAGGTGGGGGCGCGGAGGGAAAGAGAAGTACTGGGGACTGAGTTAGAACAAGATATATTCTATTCTTACATATCAAAATGGATTCTACTGTCATGTATAACTAAAAAGAACCAATAAATTAAAAGCCCCAAATCCCTTATGATAAATGAAGGTGATTAAAAAAGTGAAGATGTTAAACAATATGATTGCTGCAATTCCAAGACTCCATGATGTTAATAAAATGCCCCTTTATGAGAGGTAATGAACAGACAATGCTTTTTTTTTAACCAAAAGCTATACACCTGAGAGTAGTAAGATTTACTCCCAATTTTTGAAAGAGCCAAACTCAATGAAAAAAGTTTGTCAGAAAATTATTGACATTCAATCCATTAAAGTAATTGCTTCCCATATTCCAAATTCAAAATAGATTGTTTTCAGTCCATTCTGAGTGATTTTGAGAGATCTTTCGTGAACAACAATTTGGCCCTATCTTGAGAAATCCTGGTGGCTTATATTTCTGTTTTGTAAGAGCAATTAACATTCCTCACAGTGGAAACATGAGCAACAACTTGGGGCCATGAGTAATCAAGGAGTCCATTTTCATTTCCCAGCGTATTAAAGACAGAAACCCAGGGGTTTGGGCAGAAGCTAGAAAACAGCAGAGGAGATGTTGATTGTTTTTGAAATTCCAATTTCATTTTCAAGTGCAGAATGTGCCCAGAAGCAAGACTCAGCACAGCAACCTACAGCAAATGTCCTTAATTACTTCTTTCCCAGGGTCCTTTCAACATTAGCAATCTGGAAGCCAGGTCCATAAAACTGGCCGGAAATCATCCCAAATCATTTTCTAATCATTTCCTTGAGAAGTAGGCAGAGGTTATGCTGTGTAATATGGCTCTTCTAAATAATTATTCTACAGAATGGAGCTCTTAGTTCCACAATCCTCTAGGACCAATGGGATTTCAGAGGCAGCAATGATACTGATATTTTGTTTCCCTTGGGCTTTACATGACATGATCATACATACTTCCTTGTTCTACACACCCAGATGCAGTACTTATTGCCTTTTTCTAAGTTCTGGGACAGCCAAACAGAAAACAGTCAGCCTTATTTATTCCATTATTACAAACACATTTGCCAGAATTTGTGGCCTAATTTTGTTGCCTAAAAATTTGCTACCCTAAGGACTGAAACTACCATAATTTTTCCTCTATGCATTCATGTGTTCTTTCTTGCTCTCACTCCTTTTATCAAGGGTGGTACCAACCAAATAGTCTTGGTATTTCTTCAAATAAAATTTTCAATACCCAAAACCCCATGTTGGTTTTGGTCAAAAGATTCTTTCAAATCCTTATCAAAAATGCTCAAAACATGTAAGAATTTATTTTGTCTCCCTG
>CM053399.1:82682553-82756092 GCA_028644305.1 Xerus rutilus | reverse complement strand
CGAGGGCAACTTTTCACTGTGTCCTCACATGGTAGAAAGGGCAAGGCATGTCTCTGGGGTCTCTGTTATGAGAGCACTAAGCCCACTGATGAAAGCTCCAGCCTTGTGACCTAATCATCTCCTAAAAGGTCCCATCTAGTACTAAAATGACATGGGTGATTACATTACACATGTGAATCTAGGTGGGACATTAACATTCAACCATGGCAAAGGCTCAGCTGTGGGATCACTCAATAGAAAGGAATGTATAGTATTAATTTTAATGGTGTTGTCAGTCTGCTTTCCATGAAGACTGTAACAATTTACATTTCTGCCAGCACTGTACAAAAGGGACTCCTCTCCATATTCCCAATAACAGTGGATATTAACAGTCTTAAATTTGGCCATTAAAAAATCTCATTGTTAGCCAGGTGTGGTGGCGCATGCCTGTAATCCCAGCACTTGGGGAGGCTGAGACAGGAGATTCAATCGCAAGTTCAAAACCAGCCTCAGCAACGGCAAGATGCTAAGCAACCCAGTTGAGACCCTGTCTCTACATAAAACACAAAATAGGGCTGAGGATGTGGCTCAATAGTCAAGTTCCCCTGAGTTCAATCCCTGGTACCAAAAAAAACCCCCCAAAATCCCATTGTTACTTAAAATTAGATTCCTTGAACTCTGATGACTTTTAATATCTTTTCATAAAATATTGGCCATTTGGAGTTATTCTTCTGCAGTTAGTATTTGTATATCATTTGCCTGTTTCTTTTCTTTTGGGTAGTTTGCTCCTTTTTGACAGTTTGTAAAAATTATTTGTATATGATCAGATAGATGTGTGGCTATTAATCCTATATTTTCATGGATTTTTTTTTCTGTAACTATCATGTGTTTGTTTTTGTTTGGTAAAATTTTTTTGACATAGCTTGTGAGTTTCTAGCCTTAGGATCTCTCCTGGCCACAAACCATACAAGTTAAATCCCATTTTTTTTACAAGATTTGTATTACCATATGTATAATAAAGGAATCCAGTTCTGCTCTCATTGGATGGAAAACAAGGAATCCCAAGACTATATTATTACCTCAGCCTTTTTCTATTGGAACACATTAAATTCTCACACAAATCAAGCTCTGTTACTAGATTTTCTATTCTGTTCCATTACTCTGTCTTTCCCAACACCAGCATCATATTGGTATTATCTCATTGTCTGAGAAGTGAATGGTGATGTCTAGTAAGGAAAATCTCTTCCCTCATTTTTCTTTTACAAACTTTTCTTGGCTAGTATAAAAAGTTCATTCTTTCATATAAATTCTAAAACTATTTTCTCTAATTTCCAAGATACAAACTCTCTCTTGGGATACTGACAGGAATTACCAAAAGTTTGTCTGACTTTTGAAGAAAGCACTTTTTAAAATTTAAATTATGTCCTTGGGAAAATTTTTTCAAATGTTCAAATATTTTATGTGTCCCTAAGTAAATTGTCATGGTCTTCTTCATAAAGGTCCTGTGTCTTTCTTAATATATTTATTTGACCAATATATCATATTATTTAAAGCTATTATAAATGAATTTTTCCATTTCCACTTCTGACTGCTTACTTGTAGAAGAAAAAACAAGTATTGGTATATGTATATGTATCTTAATCCAGTTACTTTACAAAATTACCTTATTAACTTCAGTAGCTTTTTCTTAAAAACTTACAAGTAGCATCTTTGGGGTTGGTTTTGAAAGGTTAAAAAGAAAGTATCCCACGAATAAAAATAGTGTTAATATCAGTCATTTCTTTTCTTGACTTATTTAATCAACTGGAAACTCCAATACAACATCATAAAAAGATGGTGGGGACATACCTTTACAGTTTCTGATTTCAACAGAAATACATTTAGTGCTTTGCCACTTAAGATATCTGCTGTTGGATTATGGTAAGTGGTCTTTATGTATTTAGATTATTTACTTCTATTTCCATATAATGAAGCTTTCTTTGATAAAAATTTTATAAGATGCCTTTTCAAAATCTACTAATATAGCATATTATTTTCTCTTTTAATTTGCTAATAAGTTATACTGATAGATTCCTCTATGTTCATCTATTCTTGCATTCTTTTTTAAAAAATATTTTTTAGTTGTAGAGGGACACCTTTACTTTTTTAAAAACAATTTTTTAATATTTTTTTAGTTGTTGATGAATCTTTATTTTATTCATTTATTATTTATATGTGGTGCTGAGGATGGAACCCAGTGCCTCACACATGCTAGGCAAGCGCTCTACCACTGAGCTACAGCCCCAGTGCCACACCTTTACTTTTATTTTATTTTTATGTGGTACTGATGATAGAACTCAGTGCTGCACACATGCAAGCAAGTGCTCCACCACTGAGGTACAATCCCAGCCCTATTCTTGCATTTTTAAAATAAATCTAAGTCACAATATAGAATTCTTCTTAAAATTTCACTATATTCTATTTTCTGTATTCTATTTATTTTGCATCAATCTTTGTAGTTAGATTGGTTTATAGTTTTTAAATTTTCAATTATACTTTATTAGAGTTGAGTGTTAAAACTGGATTGGGTCCATTAAGTGAATTTGAATCTTTTTCACTTTTTTATGGTCTAGAAAAGTTTAAGTAACTTTGCAATTACCTTCTTTACTTCGTTAAATATTAGATAAATACCCATTTGGTATTGGGTTATGAGGTCTTTTCATTGGGAATGCTCTCCCCACCCCTCAGTCCTGGGGATTGAACCCAGGACCTTGCACATGTGTCATTGAGAATTCTTTAGGAATCCTTAGTCTCCACTCTGCTCTCCATACTCTGGGGACCAAGGCTAGATATTGCTTAGCCTTTCAGGATCCACAGAGAACAATATTCTTCACTCAGTACTGTTTCTTTTCCACTCTTGTCTTCTGTTTTGAGTAGCTCATTTGCTGTTGGTTTCTTTTGTAAGTATTTTGCTGAGATAACCAGTGTGAATGAAAAATCTAGAGGATTGTATATCTTCAAACCACTTTTCTTTTTCTAGCCCTGACAAATGAATACCTTGCCTGGGCATAGGATTTTTGTGTATTTTCTGTAGATTTTGTCCTCATATCTTCCAGCTTCCATATTAGAAGTGTGATGTCAATCTTACTCTTGTTCACTTGTAAGTGCCTTGTCTTCCTAGCTAAAAGCTTACAAAATGTTCTCTTCATAATTAGAATTCAGGAATTTTTACCAGAATATGTCAAGTGTCATATTTCTCATCAATCTAACCTGAACCTTGCTTAGTACCTTCAAGTATATAAATTCGAGTCTTTCCAGAAATTTTCTTCTGTGTTTATTGATTCTTCTTCGGCAGTTCCTCTTTATCCTTCTGTAAATCCTATCGCTTGAAAGTTAGGTCTCCTGGTTCTATACTCCCAGAGTCACTCAGTCTGTTTCTTTCTCCCTCTCTCTCATCTCCTTATGATTTTCCTCTGTGCTTTGATCTTCTAAGCCACCAAAGTGGGTCTCAATAGTGACTGTTAATTCTTAGTTACATCTATTGAATTAAGTGAAAACATTTTTTTTCCTTTAGGAAGTCTTTTTGTAATGCATTTAAATCTCTGATTTCTTATTACTTTTTGCCCATTTCCTTCAGCAGCTCCATTTTCCTGAGATTATGTTCACTTGGTTGTGATCCATCTTTTTCTCTCCAGCTGCATGTTCTTTTTCTCTGCTGGCTCAGTGAGGTTTGAGATGGTTGGTGGTGGGTGAAAGGGGGTCTCTTCCTCCAAAGGCTGGCAGCACGAAAGCAGGCAGGGTTGGGGATCTGCTAAATCTTTGGGAGGAAAATGCCTGGCTCCTCATCAGCCTTTGAAGAAAGAGGCCCTGGTCCATCCCTGCAGCTCTTTCTTGGATTCTTAGGCACCTGGGAGACCACAAGACTGATGTCCTCCTCCTTCAAGAGTGATGTCATCCTTCTTCCCTGAGACACAGATCTCCCGGGACCAAACGCTTAGCAAGATTAACCCCTTTTGAATCCCCCACAGAACTAACAGCTGTCCCCACATTCTTTCCAAATCTGCATCTAGTTCTGACATAATATCTTTGTCATTATTCTCTCCTCCAGCCCACCTGAACCCAGCGCTCATCAGCTCCAGCTGCCATGTACTCTTGGAGATGCAGGTAAATTGGAATTGGGGATAAAATGAAATTAACTTACTGGTTAGTAAAACACAAAAATCTAAGAAATTACTTTGTCTCTTGTCTTCTCTTCCCTTCAGCCTAGTTCCAAGAAAATCACATGGGTATGTGCCACATAGGCCTGCTGTGGGAAAAAATAAAGAGCAATCCAATTTAAGAAACACTTTAAATTATATTTCTCTTCATTTCTGCAAGCCCTGCCCTGGTTCTGTGGAGGCCCTCAGCATGTGGGTCAATTCTTAGTTCGCCACTGTGTTCATTAAATACAGGAAACAGGGCCATGAAGGTAGATCAGAAGGAGAGATGTTTTCTTCCAGGTCCTATTTGGCCTTCATTTAATTCAACTGTAATGCCAAGAAAACTAAATATTACACAGCAATAATCCTTGTGTAGCACTGTTAAGAAATGAAGAAAACTATCACCGGCTCATGCCCTAATAAAGCCAAGCTATTGAAAAGGCTGAGAATGTATGGCAAAGTCCCCTCTGAGGTGTCTAACGACCATTTCACTTCTGTATTTCCTTTTTACCAATGATTAAAGTATATCTGTACATCCCAAAGCTACCTACAAATCTCAGCCTAGCACACTTAAAATCAAGCACTAGAAAATCACATGCTCCAAAGGTCCTTGGGAAGCATCTGTGGGCTGCAAAGAACAAGCATGGATGGGCCTGTGCTAGGCATGGGTCTAGGTGGGCGGTGACAGGAGAGAGCTCAGGTCAGGAGTCTGCTCATGTTTCCTTTCCTGACAGGTGGAGGCCAAAACCTACTTTACAGGGATATTGGAAAATTAAATAAAATGCTTCATAGGGAGCCATGCAGAAGCAAAGGGCTGGAGCTGTTATCATCCTCATTCTAAAGGCCTTAGTGGGCCCCCTTTCCAGCCCATGCCTCTGCTCCATTCAGGTCCCACATGTTTCAGAAAACACATTTCTTCACACCTCCATCTATTTTTATAGTCCCCATTAGCAACAAGAGGCATCGGAATGATTAAGCCAGTGTTACTATTAACAGTCTCTCGTTGATTTATGATAGCACAAACAGAAGCAGCATCTTATGGGTGTAGTTAGCTGGATACATTAACTGCGCAAAGGTATTACTGTTTTCATAAGTAATAAACTTAAATCAATCCCAACTCAAAAAAAAAAAAAGACTAAAAGATCTTAATGGGTTCAAACATGAAAGTGAGTTTTTTTGTTTTTCTTCTTTGCTTTTGTTTGCCTATTTGTTTGTTTTTCCTAACAAAGGCTCCCTTTCCAATTCTTCTGGCAGAGAAATAACAAGATTTTTCTTCACCAGAGCACTGAGCAATTGTAGGATATATTAGCCTTGACTGACTGCCTTCCCACAAATAACAGAGGAAAGTGTTTTATTACCAAAAGACAAAAAATAACTGAGAAACTCTGGAATCATACTCATTAATCCCATAAACTGGCAATCTGGGGTGGTGGCTCAGAGATAGACTTCCTTCCAAAGTCAGATACTTGGGTTCTGGCCATATTCCCCACTTGGTCACTTGAACTAGCTACTCAACAAATTTCTTCAACGTCATTTAGTATTCATTTCCATGGCTTTGGAACATGAGGGTGTTCTGCAACATATAACTGAGGATTACACTATGAAGTAAAGTAACTCTTTTGAAAATTACCTAACACCTGGCAATAACAAGTACTCAGTAATTTAATATTAGCTTTTTAAAATAAAATACCACTTAAATTTCCTATGTACATATATGAATACACCACAATGAAACTCCACATCATGTGCAACCACAAGATAGGATCCTAATTAGAATAAGACATACTCCATGTATGTATAATACAAAATAATGCCAAAATATACTCTACTGTTATATATATCTAAAGAGAACAAATAAAAAAAAAGAAAAATAAGTAAAACACCACTTAATTCTGTTCTAAAATGTCCATATTTTCTTCAAAGAAAATAAAATGCTGATGTAACCAAACCTGGGCTTATAAATCTAAAGACTATGACAGAGATGGGTGATTCCCAAACCTGGTTACTCATCAGAATTTTCTGATGACTTCAAAATGCAGATGCCTCATCACTATGAAATCAGAACCTCCTGGAGGAGGGGGTCATGGCAAGAAGCTCTATCTACTAAAAAGGACCCCAGGTGATCTCATCTGTTGTGTGTGGGAACCACTGACTTACAAATGCAGAAAAATTAGTCCTATTACATAAAAAAACAAGAGATAAAAAAAAATCATCCCAATTTCATTTCAAATTGTGTCTCTAAGTTCCCTTAAAAACTATTTTAGAAGAATGACTTGTATGTGTGGTTAAATGTAATATAAATATGTAAAGGAACAACATTCACAGAAGAAAAACACCTGTAGAAGCCAGCGAAGTTGCACATTGCTATAAATGAACAATGTGTGATGGAAAAATGACTGAAATCATTCTCTAGATTTTATGTTACAATTGGTTAAAATTCAGTGAAGTGTCCTGAGGGCCATTGCAAACTGTTTACTGATAATGCAGCACAGGAAAAACCACAAGAAGTCAAGTAACATCTCAAGAAAGAGGGTGGTGTATGGGAAGTGCATATGGATGCAGGCCCTCACCTCTGGAGACCACCCTGATGGCACAAGGCAAAGGCCCAAGAACACCTCTGATCCTCCTTTTCCCACCACCTGCCTTGCCCATGCTATGACCAATGCATCCTGGCTATTTCACCTTCCAACCATCTTTCCGATTGTTTCCCTCCATCTGACTACCACTAGCCCAAGAAAACCTGTCATTTGCCCATCCTAACTATTTCGGTACTATTCCTGTCAGACAAGGCTCTGCTTGGGATCAGGCACCTGAGAAGGAAGGACATGGGAATTCATGGATGCTAAAGTTAGGCAAGGCATAGATGGGACCAGCAGTAATGAAAGTCTTTGGTCTGGAATTGAAGCCCCACAGAGGGGTCTGTATGAACACACTGGTCTGGAGGGTTTGTGCCTTTTTATTGAACAGTTCATAGAAAGGGAGGGTCACCATTCCCAGGGTCAATGCCTTTGGCTAGAGGCCCCCCAAATTCTTATCCTTAAAATAAAGAAAATATACCACAGTGTAATATAACAGGCAAGATCTGGGTCAGAACCCCAAAACTACTTGCCATATTAGACAAATTATTTAATCCCCCTGAGCCTCAGTTTCTCTTGAAAATAAGAATAATAATGCCCATTGTATAGGCTATTCTGAGAATTAGAAATATTTAGAAGTGCCTAACATACATTAATCACTCGATAAATTCTAGCTAATACTCTCATCAATAACTATGTGTGTATATCTGCTGATGAGAAAGAAACTAAAGAGGTTTAATCAAAAGAGAACCATTCCTCAGGGTTACATCATCCTTATTTTGATAGGTATTTTGTGAATATCAGCCCCATAGTATGAAAGTGTAAGATTCTCCATGCATCTATTTAACAACATGGTCTAATTCCAATGCCGTTTTGATGGCAGTAGGGCACGGGAAGGTAGAGGCTGGATGTGGAGAGTAAAGGAGATCTGCAGAAATATATTTTAAAATGACAAGTGCTTTGAGGTCAGAATAAAAGAGCTGCTTGGGTTTGTTTTTTTTTTTTTTCCTTAATGAGTGACTCCTAGAGTCAGGTCACAGTGTTCCCATCCACCTAGTGTGAACCAAGTGGGTAAGTGCTTCAGCACGACCTTGTTAGGATCTCAATTGAACATGCTCCGTCCACTTAGTGCCTAATGCAGCGCTCAGTGCAGACAGATGCTTAGAAATTACTTTTAAATGAGCATTTTACAGATGACCTCTCTTTTCTTTCTGTAAGCCGTGTTGAAATAAAGAAGACAATGATAATGGCAATACGTAGTGACCTTGTTACAGTACTATTTGTTCTACTGAGTCTCCATCCTGGATCCTTTCCAAAGAGATATGGTTACTAAAATACCCAAAAGATGTATCATGAAGCAGTTTTACCCAAAAGAACATTGGGATATATTAAATACCTGAATAACCAAATGCTTTGTTGTACCCTTATCCCTCTGGAGTCAGAAGGGGAGGCAGTGGGGTGAGAAGGAGAAAGGTCACATTCTGTAACCTTCCCAGTGGTATAACTATGTGTGGAAGAAGGACAGGGGAAAGAATCTTATTTCCCAATTCACTTAAGAATCCTCCTGTGGCTATACCAAGTACCCCAAACGTCCAGTCACAGTGGAGATACTGGAACTAGAAGCCCATCCTATCCTTTTAGTATGAATTAAATCCTTTAATGTTCCAAACACTCCAGTGTGGAATAGGGATACAATAGTAAAAAAGACCAGCATGAACTTGCCCTCCTGGAAGGGAGGTGGACAAATAGGAATAGCATCCTGGGGCAAGTATCAGGCACTTTTTGGCCTTACCTCACATCCTCAGTGAAGCTTTCCAAAGGGACACCTTAACAGCTTTTCACCATGTATTGCTTTCTGTCCTGGAGATTCTTTGCAGCCACTATTGGGGGCACGAGCAGGATCCACTCAGCACTCAAACAGATGCAGTCTGGAAAAGCCATAGAGTTGATGCTCCATGGGGCACTGACAAAGGAGATCAGGATCCAGCGTTTCCCTTTTAGGTCTCTTTAGCAGATAATTCTGAGGTCCATTTACACAGCTTGTTAATGAGGTAAATTGTGTTCTCAAAAAAGATGCCGAAGTCCTAACCCCCAGTAGCTGTGAATGTGACCTTGTTTAGAAATAGTGTTTGCAGATGATCCAGTTAAAACTACATCAATAGGGTGGGTGCTAATCCAACATGATTGGTGTCTTTACAAAAAATGGAAATTTGGAGACCAACATGCACATTAGGAAAATATCAACTGAAGATAAAGGCACAGATCTATGAGCTAAGGAACTCTGAAGATTGCCACCAGAAAGCTAGGAAGCAGTATGAACCAAATTCTTCCTCATAGCCCCTAGACGGAACCAGCCCTGCCAACACCTTGATGTTGGCCTTGTAGAACTGTAAGGTAATACATTTCTATTGCTTCAGCTACACACTTTGTAGTACTTGGTTATAGTAGCCCTAGAAACCTAACATATAGACTCTCAGAATGTTCTAGTGAAGTGCCCTAGTTTCTCAAAATGAGGACCAGCTTAAGAACCCATGCTTGTATCAGCTTCACTTCAATTCCTATTTCAATTTTTCCAGAACTTTTAGTCCTTCAAGTTCCAATATTAAATCCCTAAATAAAGACCTGAATAAAGCCCTTATCTCAGACTCTGTTTTGTTATAGGCAAACCCCAACTAAGGCTCCCACCCTTGGATGAGAGTCAGCCACAAATGTAGGTCCCTGAATGACTACATGGAGGCGAGTGACCTTGGACTATCACATGAGTGAGAAACAAACTAATATCTTTTTCATCCACTTGGTGGTATGTGGAGAAGTCTTGGTAGTTATAGCAGCTTGGCCTACTCTGAGCATCCAGGGTACACCCCCAAAGGGCCTGGCACTGACAGACACAATCAAGACACAATTACAACTGACAGTTATAATCAAGCTCACGGTGGCATAGTTAGGAGAAATGACAATGTGTTGGGGCAAGATGTCTTCAGTAGCTCTTAACAGTGTTTGCTTCCATCTTCCCAATGCAGGCATTCTTTGCTCTTTGTGTAAAAATGCTACTTGACATACAATGGGGCTGTGTCCTGATAAACTTATTGTAAGTTGAATATATTGTAAGTCAAAAATACATTTAATGCATCTAAACTGCTGAACATCCTTGCTTAGCAGCACAGTGCACTGTGGAGGGTTGGCTGTTTCTCCTCATAATGGTGTTGCTAATGATAGCTGCCTAGCATCGGAGAGGGAGTTATATTGCTAGCCTGGGTAAAGACAAATTTCAAAATTTGAAGTTGCATATCTACTAGATGCATATCACTTTCACACCATCTGAAATTGAGAAATCTTAAACCATCCTAAGTTGTGGATCTTCTGTATAGAGGTAGATTTATTTTTTTTTTAATATTTTGTTTAGTTGTAGATGAACACAATATCTTTATTTATTTTTATGTGGTGCTGAGGATTGAACCCAGTGCCTCACGTATGTGAGGCAAGCGCTCAACCGCTGAGCCATAGCCCCAGCCCTGGTAGAGTTATTTTATAGGGCCCCTTGTTTGCTTTCTAGAAAAATCCCACACCTGGACCTCACTTCCTCACCCTATCTCATCCCTGTCCATATATTCCTCCCAGGATAGAGAACTATTGAGTTAGTTGGGGACATCTACATAACTGCTGTAGCCACTTTCCTAAGAGAAGTATCCCAGATGATATAAGAGAAAACCCTGTATGTGCTAATAAGTTGCTATTGGAAACAATATTATGTTATCATAACCTTTATGTCTCTATCTTGACTCCTGGACTACATTGGAAAGTCCAGTTCTTTGGTGTCTCCAAAGAACCCCATTATCAGACAGCTTCAGAGGTCCAGGGAAAACGTCCTTTCTTTGCTCAAAGTAGGAACTGAGTAAATATAGAAGAATTTATTCTCCTCACATTTACATCTAATTTTTCTTAGTCCTTCCTCTCTTATTTCTCTTCAAGTATTATCCCAAGTATGACTGTTAAAAGAGCAAACTGAGCAGTTTCCTAAGATAATATTTTATACATCTATAAGAGGCTATTTTAATGCTGCAGTTTGAGATCATCTTGGGAGTAGAGAGGACTGGGAGATTCCTTCTGCCCCGTCCTTGCCTCTGATTATGTGCACAAGCAGTTTGTGAGTGGTTCTCTCTTCCCTCCCTAACCCAGCCTGAGCACACATCACAGTCATACAGCACCTGTCCATCTGGCACCCAAGAGCCTGGCAAGGGAGCCAGAAAAAACAGACGATCTCTTTCCATACAGCTTCCCATCTGCAGATGAGCTGTAATAATTCTCTTGTTTTTGAAAGGAATAATCACACCAGGTACTAAGGGAGTGAAGGAGGATAAAAGGGCTGGAATGGACCAAAAGTTCTACACACACCACAACACTCACTCTTCCTCCCTGCCGTGAACACCCTCCAGAACATGCGTGGAGCTGATTGAATTTAAAAATCATGTGTGGAAGATGCTAGCAGTGAAAAATACTAAATACTACAAACAATTTAACTCAGTGGACAATTATTTGCTCAGGATTTATGTGTGCCTGCAAATATTTGGGCAAGGTTGTAGAGCATGGACACGGAGGGGTGAGGGAGTGGTTAAGGTAAGCCAGTCTTACATTTCATTCCTGGAGCATAGTGAGTGCTGTCAGAACTGTTTAGAAATAAGCCTCCAGGGGAACTGGGTCTGCCCCAGTTTCCAGCATCCTAGAAAGCTCCAAGTCTCTCCAGTGACACCAGGAAAGCAAACTAGGCAGAGAAAGTGGTGACATAGCAGCCAGTACAACTCTCAGGTCACCATGTATATGAAGCTGGAGCAAACTCTAATTCAGTGTAACTCACCTATGATAAACCAATTGCAGTTCTACTGATGAGCACTAGCATTTACTGGGTCTTTCCACACATGTGTGTGGAGAAGCTTATTCCCACATGAATTACACAGGAATTACACAGGAGTTCACTGGTTGGGAACTATATTGTTTGGATCCTGTGTTAGTCAGCTTTCTGTCTCTGTGACAAAATACCTGAGATGATTAACATAATAGGCAAAAAGGTTTATTTTGGCTCATAGTTTTAGAGGTTTTGATTCATGATTGCTTCACCCTGTTACCTATGGGCCTATAGCAAGGCAGTATATTAAGGTAGAAACTGGCAATGGAGGAAACTGCTCACTTTATGGTGGCTGGGAAGCTAAAGAGAAAAAGAAAGAGAAGGGGGCCAGGGTTCCAAAATTCCTTTCGAGAACCCCCATGACTCAGTTTCCTCCCAGTAGGCCTCACCTCTTACAAGGTCCCCCACCTTCCAACAGCACCACGGGCTGGCAACCAGGCCTTAAACACACTTACCCAAACCATAGCAGATCCAAAGGCCAGAAGTGTTTTCCAGTTGATGTCACATGTGTCTCAGTTTTCATCACTCTTGAGAAATACCACATAACTTCGGCTCTGCACCTCTTGCCAATAAAAGTAAACATATCATTCTCTGTGGAAGAAATCCCGTGGTTTACAATAAAATTATAGAATATATCAATTAAGGTTATTAACATGCCATCCCACAAAGAATGCTCTTAAGCTCTTTAGGGGCAGTAAAATTGATCCCCTAGCACCATAGAAGCATCTGATTGATTGATTGATTTCACTAACAAAGTGATCAATATGCCAATTTTTTTTGAGAGTACAAATACATTTTATTTCACAATTTTTTTAGATGTAAACTTTAAATGTTAAAATAATTTAAATTCCATGAAAGGCCAAATATTCAATAATCTGAAGGAACTTAAGTTTTACCAGCTTATTGGACATAGAGGGGCTTTAAGGGAACATCAGCTCCAACTCTAAGTTAATCAGTCTAATTTTCTGGTTTCTCATTAAAAATCAGTTGTACACAGTCTCTTAAGACTTCAAGGCAGAATATGCTTGGTCATCCTCATTGCTCTCACTGTAGGATCTACCTCTCACTGTTTACTTATCCATTTCCCTACAATAAATTCTTGAGAGCAGAAATTTTTTTTTCCCAGATCAAATTCCTGTGGCTAGGAGGCAGAATAAACAATAAATAAAAAAACTCAGAAAAGAGTCATTAGCACTTGATTTTAATTAAAATTAATAGTTCAGATGAAGACTGGACTAGAATAGTGTTTAATATCAACCTCTGGGAAGTCACATTTATATAAAACAAATGAAACAGGCCAGCAGAAGTCCAAGAAAGGTCCAGTTTATGTTATTACACATGGATGAAATGCTATTTATGGTAGCAAAATCCTCAGTCCAGATGAGGAGGAGGAAGAAACAAACACAGAGGATAAACCTCCAAGTATTTATTCTGCATTCTGAACTCTCCAGTGGCCTCGAAAGTATTTAGCATGTTGGACACATTCAATATGCTCTTTAAAAAAATGACCACAGTGTCTTTCAACACATTTTAGTTACACTCATACGCTTTGTTCTAGTCATGTGCAAGTTCAATGTACAGCTACCTCACATCCTGGGACAACTGTAACACCAAAATTCCCAGGGCCTACAGTCACGGGCAACAGGGGAAAGGAATAAAGTACCACTTCATACATATTTTAGGGAACAACACTGTGGCTATTGTTAACCCTTTTGAGCACTACTGATTTTGGTCATACTGGAACATGAGAAAGAATGACAATGAATATGAATGAATACTAAAGTAACTCTTAGGCTACTTCTAGAAAATAAAATTCCCTGCCATGTACATGAAGGCGGCAATTACTGTATGTATAAGAAAAAGGCTGTAAACTTATAGAAAAGATCAACTCTGGCTTCTAAACAAATTACAAAATTGATTTTGTTTTAACCTGTGAGTATAATACAAAAAAAATGTAAACCTGTGGACCTAGTCACCAAGACTACTTATCCTTCTCAGCCCAGGCCTGAAATTAAAGTTTAGCTTGAGCTAGT
Source organism: Xerus rutilus (assembly GCA_028644305.1). Taxonomy (NCBI): domain Eukaryota; kingdom Metazoa; phylum Chordata; class Mammalia; order Rodentia; family Sciuridae; genus Xerus; species Xerus rutilus. The sequence goes on along the minus strand of CM053399.1, from coordinate 82,742,426 downwards.
TTTATATTCAAGTTTTCTCCAAGTTTGTCCATGAACTCAAAGGTATTCAAGTAGTCAGAACGTTGTACATTGGGTAGACCTTTAATGCAAGCAGCCAAGTCCTTGGTCATGAAGCCAGCCTCGATGGTCTCAATGCAGACTTCTTCCAAAGCCTTTGCAAAGAAGCCAAGGTCATTATTGTTATCCAGCTTTGCTCTGTGAGCTAATCCTCTGGTCCAGGCAAAAATGGAAGCAATAGGATTGGTGGATGTCTCTTGTCCTTTCTGGTACATGCAGTAGTGGCGTGTTACTGTCCCATGGGCAGCCTCTGCTTCTACCGTCTTGCCATCTGGACAAATCAGCACACTGGTCATCATGCCAAGGGAGCCATAACCTTGGGCCACAGAGTCTGGCTGCACATCACCATCATAGTTTTTGCAGGCCCAGGTGAAGCCTCCCTCTGATTTCATAGCTTGAGCTACCATGTCATCAATGAGCCTATGCTCATACCAGATCTTTTGGGCTTCAAATTGGGATTTGCACTGCTTGTCATATATCTCCTGAAAGATGTCTTTAAAGCGTCCATCATATTTCTTCAGAATAGTGTTTTTGGTGCTCAGATACAAAGGCCAACCCTTAGACAGAGCCATTTGGAAGGAACTATGTGCAAAATCTTCAATTGACTTGTCTTCATTGTACATGCCCATGGCAACTCCACCACCCGTTTCAAAGTTATATACGAGGTATGTCACCTTCTGGGTTCCATCACTTGGTGTGTAGGTTATCTCTACTTTTCCAGGCCCAGGAACAGCAAAATCAGTTGCTCTATATTGGTCCCCATAAGCCCGAAGGCCTATGATGATGGGTTTTATCCATCCACCCACAAGCCATGGGATATGTTTGCAGATAATTACTTCGCTGAAGACAGTGCCACCCAGAATTTTTCGGATGGTGCTGTTTGGTGATTTCCACATTTGCTTCAACTTGAACTCCTTAACCCTCTTCTCATCAGGGGTGATTGTAGCACATTTGATGCCAACGTTGTACTTCTTTATAGCTTCTGCAACATCCTTGGTGACCTGGTCATTGGTAGCATCACGATTCTCTATGACAAAGTCATAGCTATGCAGATCCAATTCCACATAGGGAAAAATGAGTTTTTCTTTAATCAGTTCCCAAATGATTCGTGTCATTTCATCTCCTTTCATCTCTACCACAGAACCGCCATGGATTTTTTTGGACATTTTTACTTCAATAAATCTTTACAGTGAATTGGCTTTTAGTCACCCCCAACTCCTTTCAGTCTTGCAGACTCAACTGCAGTTTCTCTCCTGCAGGGGAAGGTACATTGGAGAACAGCCGGAGGCGCCACAGCTATTCACATGCTCAAACTCACACGCACACCACAGGCAATCCTAACTGGGCCCCAGCTGTTTCAGCTTCTGACACCACCTTTGTACAGTTCCAGGGACCAGTGGGCGGGCAATATGCCAATTTTTTAATGACCCCAATCAGAGTTAAATCTTATTGATTCCACAAAAAATCTGTATACATTTAGTAATAGAGTGGTCCCAGGGAGAATTTTTTTCCGTGTAGCTTTGACATTTCAACACCCACACCCACCTCTGGTGTTCAGGAATGGGGGACAGTGAATACAAAGCAAACCCAATCTAAGGGCAGGCATAAGCAGCAGAGGCCTTTGTGCTTCCAGGAGTACAATGACCTCAGACAATGCTGCAAAGCTCTGGGAATCTAGGAGCAGAGCACTCACTGTCAGCCCTGGGATCAGAGAGAAAGCATGTGGCTTCCATCCCCCGTGCCCATCTTCCCCAGCACTTTTCCCCAGTAGTCTCACAGGTGAGGCCACAGGCTCCCTTCCAGTTAGGTGGGTGACTGCATAATAGACACCTCTGGGAGGCAGCAGGCAGGGAGAGAGAATAGAGATCCTACCTGAGAACCAGAGGCCTTGTGAGGATAGGCAAAAATAGCATGTACCAAAGTCTTCCAAGATCACATTCATTTAAAGGAAAACAAACAGGTGAACTGAGGTCTTTAAAAACAAACAAACAAAAGAGTGCAAAATATATCTTGCAGTACTGAGTTGGCCCTAGGGAAATGGCCCAGAAGGAAAATGTTTAAAGTATTTTCAGAAGCTGTCATGAATGAGCAACTAACATTCTTCAAACAAGGAGGCACCTACTCTAGAGACTGCAGCAGGCTCTTTGCATCTGTGCTGGTAAGAAAAGGCAACTCCAGGAAAGCCTGTGCAATCAAAATATGGAAATGCACATGTATCCTTCTGATGCATGTACAGAGATTACTTTTCTAAAAGGGACAATTTTACCACTGGCGAAGCATGCTGGGGCCATCCCGATGAGTGTTTGTCATGGACATCTTGCAGGATGCAAGGAATGGGGCTCCAGGATAGAAAGCCAGGCTGGAGCACACTGTGCAACAGGGATATACGAGTGGCAGAGACCAGCACAAACCAGCCTTCTTGGAGTTCAGGCCAGGGCATAAGCAGGAGGTATCTTAAATGGAGCCCCTTAGAGGGGTAGGGGATTTCAAGTTGTTGGGGAAACTCAAACCCAGAAGAATCCAGGTCCTAGAAGAAGATGTCCTAAGCAAAGAGGGGATCCTTTGAAGAGGCCCCGAAACAACTGCTGAAGAGGCAGGGCAAGGGCAGGGAAGGATTAAAGTCACAACTTGGAAATTATTACCCAGCCTGTCTGGCTACATTTAAAACTTCACCTTCACTCTCTGCCCGATCCTCTGCAGGGTTCTCGTGCGGTTGCTGAGAGCATTGATGATAGCCAGTGGTACAGCCCTCCTGGTGCCAGCAGACCTAGAGTGTGCCAACATGGTTCCCATAGCTGCTCTTTAGGGAGCAAAAATGTATGTATCCATATGCTTATGGTGAATGTTATGGCACTAAAAGGTTTTATACACACAAGTGATGACCAAAAATAACATTTATAACCCTCTTAATAGAAAATTTCATATAACTGATTCTTACAGAATGATTTTGTTGATTTTTGCTGGTCTTCTAATTGCTTGAGAAACTGTTTAAGGACCACCCCAACCCACCAGAGCAACATCGGACAGCAAAGCAAATGAGCATACATTTCCAGGTCTCAAGGAGTTGATTGGTAAAGAACTGTTTTGAATATGGCATTCAAAAGTGGCTGCCACCTCAGCAGCTCTGCTCCTTCCCACATACACACACACTCATGATGCCATCCTGGACAGCCTCCCTCTTCTGTTCTCAAACCAACACATTCCACATTAAACATGGAGTTAGGATCCATCAATTCTACCTCTGTATATGCCTGCAAGAGCAATGCATATGAATGTCCACACAAAAATTGCAGATGTTCATAGCAGCATCATTCATAAAAACCAAAAGGTTGAAACAAGCCAAACGTCCATCAACTGATGAATGGATGAATAAAATGTGGCATATCCACAATAGGATAGTATTTGACAATAAAAAGGAACGAAGTGGGGTGGGGTTGTGGCTCAGTGGCAGAGTGCTTGCCTAACGTGTGAGGCACTGGGTTCGATCCTCAGCACCACATAAAAAAATAAAACAAATAAAGTTATAAAAAAAAATGTTAAAAAAAGAATGAAGTACAAATACCTGCTACACTATGGCACAGAAAGTGATGCTTAGTGTAATTTCATTGATGTGAAATGGGCATAATAGGCAAATCCACAGATAGAAAATAGACAAGCAGTTTCCTAGAAAGGTCAGAGGAGAAATGGTGAAAAATTCTACTATTTTAGGATACTTTTCAGGGATGATGAATGCATTTGAAAGTTTATTGTGATGATGGCTGCATACCTCTAAATATCCTAAAACCACTGGACTGTCCACTTTCAAACAGTGAAATATATGGTATGTTAATTGTATCTCAGTAAAGCTGTTCTTTAAAAAATCCCTAAGCCATGGATAAGGGGCTGGTTTAGGTATTATTTCTTGCAACCCCTGTGCATGTATGTCTAATATTAATAGTTCAAAGAAAAGCTTTTCAAAATGTTTTGACCTCATTTTCTGATTGGATTCCCACACCTACTATGGCAAGACTGCAGAGCAGAGATTATGCTTATTTATATGATGCTGGGATGTCTTGCAGTGACTGTTAGGTGGCTTTTGTAGGGGGACATAGACAGCTTAGCAACAGAAGATGGTCCTTGGTATTTTCTACTACTCTTGCCAACACAGTTCAAGTGCCTACAGACTAAAGACAGGCTCATAATCCTACAAGGGGGTCACAGAGCGAGGCCAGGGATATGGACTCCTGATGAACAGCCTCTTCATGAAGGCTAAGGAATAGGAGAGCAGAGATGCTGGCCCATAGCAAGAGGCCTCAATGGTAGGTGAGACTGGTGAATTTTAGGCACACCTGCTTGGCTCATGTATCCACCCAGTAAGTAGCTACTGAGCATCTAATATGCTCTAGGCCCCAGGGATTCAGCAGAGAACAAAATTTCCATTATCGTGGAGCCTTCAATGTAGGGAAGCTCAGATGTTAAGCAGATAATCCTATGAACAATTGATTACCATTACGATATGACCTCTGACAGGAGAACAAAAAGTATCAAGAACATACAGTGGGACCTGGCCTGCTCTGGATTAAGGAAAAACTGGGAAGCAAAAATCTGATATTTTGCCAGATTTTATTTTAGCAATTATGCCTTTAACTTGTAAAGTCAAACCAAACAAGCTATTTCTGAGTTGTTTGTTTTTCCACTGAGCACAAGATGTTTATTCTTCACAGAAGAAACCTTGCAAACACTTCCAACATTCAAGTCCTAGGGAGGTGCTATAGTTTAGACTGATGTGTCCCCCAAAGGCCCATATGCTAAAGGCTTGGTCCCCAGCCTCTGGTGCTATTGGGAATGGTGGAACTGTTAGGACTCAGGGCCTTGTTGGAATAATTTAGGTCAATTGAGGCATGCCTTTAAAGAGGATATTGGGACCCTAGTCCCTTCCTGTCTGGTTCTTTTGCTTCACAGTTGCCATGAGGTGAACAGGCTTCCTCTACCATGTGTTTCTGCTATGGTGTACTGTGCAAGCACAGGTACAAAGCAACAGTGCCAAACCCTTTATGGGTTTGAAATTTCTGAAAATATGAGCCCAAACCTTTCTTCCTTATAAGTTGATTTTAACAGGTATTTTGTTACAGTGACAGGAAGCTGACTTCCACAGGAGGAATACTTTATCTTTCTCTTCTTTTTTACTTGCTCCTTCCCAGAAAGAGGATTATCTGATTAGTGAGAGTGGCGAGAGGCTAATACCTGCTGGACTCTTTCCAAGGAGCAGGTCCATGCACTGCATGGAGTCACAGCTGATCTGAGCTCAGGTTCACTGGACTCTCCTTGGAGAGTTAAATACAACCATTTGTTAAGCACAACCAGAAATTGTCCAACCTTTAATCTTTGTATTTTAGCCCCCACCCCATCTGGGACTGAATGTGTTCCAATAATTTACTGATGAATAACAAACTATTCCCAAGTTTGGTGGTTTAAAACAACAGTATTTTATAATATATCAGCATTTTGCAGGTTAGGAATTTAGGGTGAGCTCTAGTGGGCAATTTTTCTGCTCCACATGGCACTGACTGGATATTCCACATGGGCTGGAACTGGGCTGGGAATCCCAGACAGCTTCCCATGGCAGATAACTGGAAGACTGGGCTCATCTGTGTGCCTCTTCCTCTCCTTAGAGTCTCAGTGCCTGCTATATTACTTGTCCAGCAGAGTAGATGGATTTCTAAAATAATCCAGGACTCTAGAGTGAGTGTTTCAAAAGACCAGAAAAAGCCAGCAGCTGAGAAATGGGCACAGAGCCATTTCTGCATATACTCTATTAGTCAAAGCAGTTATAGATTCCACATGATTCAAGAGTACAGGACATAGATTCTACTTGTAATGAGAGAAAAATCCAAGGACTTGCAGCCGTCTTTATCTGCTGTAATAGAGAGGTCTGATTTCAAGGTGGCAGAAGATACAAAAAGTCCCATTTGGCTTTAAGCCTATATAGTTTACTGAAGACCCTCACTTTGGTTAGCAAAGGTGATCTGCATATACTTGCTTGGCTCAGTTCTTTGTGCTTATATTCTATAATTCAGAACCCTGAAGAGTAAAAGGAATGATTGCCCCCAGGCCTAGACGAACCCAGATCTAGAGAAGCCAGAGCTAAGAAACCAGCTAAGCCTGAAGATCTAGAGAAGCCAGTCCTAAGAAACCAGAGCAAGCTAATAGAGTAGGAATCCCAGAGAACACTTCTAATTTCTTCTAAACTCTTTTCTGCTGCCACCATGAATCTCAGACTTGGTGTGCTCAGCAGTTGCTATCCTGTGACCTGAGAGATAGGCTGGAACTGGAAAAGAAAGACTGCAAATAATGCTTTTGGAGTTCTTCCCAGACCCCTTGCATTTGCAATGGGCCTTGTGGGATGTGGAGCTGTGATTCCTGGGATACAACAGCTGCGGCCTTTCTGCATTGTTGGCAACTTGCACTACCTTTTCTGCATCAAACAATCTTGTGGCAGGCCTGGTGTGCAGGCCTCAGGACACTGAGCCATCTGAATCCCAGATGGCTCCTGGACAGCATAGCCTGCACTGGCATGTGCAGACCTGCACCTGGGATACACATAAGTGCTTCATCAGCTCCATGTACAATCTGTACACAGAGCCCCTGAAGTTCTCATCATGGAGTCCTGTTCTCTGCAGCATGGGTGTGGAATGTGCAGAGGCAGGGGCATGCCTGGTTAGAGCAGGGGGTATAAATACCAAAGGTCTAGGGCATCTTACTTCCCATTCCAAATCCAAGTAAATGATGTCATCAGCAACAATAATGTTGCAACCACTCCACTTAGATGTTGATCAACTTGATTCCCAGAACAACCCTATGAGGTGGGACTATTACAGGTAAGAAATCTGAGGCACATAGCAATTGTGCAAGGTCATCCACAGAGTAAATGGTGGGAGCTGGCTTGAAACCCAGAGCCCCTGCCTTTCATCTTAGGCTGGATAACTTCAATAGCATGGCTAGGGACTACATCTCTATGAGATCAGATAATTGTACCAGGACTTTGGCTTCTGGTTTTGCAGAGTCCCTGGCATGTGTTTCCCAAGACTGCTATAACAAATTGCCACAAACTGGAAGGTTTACAATAACGGACATTTAGTCTCTGTTCTAGAGCCTGAAAATCCAAACTCAAGGCATCTGCAGAGCCATTTTCCCTCTGAATGATCCAAGAGGGGATCCGTCCTTGCCTCTCCCTAGGTTCTGATGGTTGCTCCTTTGGCCTATAGATTTTCACTCAATCCCTGCCTCCACCTTCTTCATATGACCTGTGTGTTCCCTGCATACTAGGTCTTCCATGTCTCTGTGTCTCTTTTCATAAGGAAACTAGTTATTGGATTTAGGGTCCACACTACTCCAGAATGACCTTATTGGAACCAATCACATCTGCAAAGCCCATACTTACAAATAAGGTCACACTCTGAGGTTCAGAATAGGCATGAAATTTGGAGGAGAAACCACTGAAATCTGTATGTTTGAGGACAAAACATGGGGTTATTTCATTGCAAATAGACAAAGAAAATCTTGATTTGAATTCATCAACTCCACCTTCTGTCAAGTTAAATTAGACACATCCCATTCAGGCTGGTTAGCTTGCCCCATGTCTCTAACTTTTTTTATTTTATTTATTTATTTTTGGTACTAGGGATTGAACTCAGGAGTACTCGACCACTGAGCCACATCCTCAGCCCTATTTTGTGTTTTATGTACAGACAGGGTCTCACTGAGTTGCTTAGCACCTCGCCGTTGCTGAGGCTGGCTTTGAACTTGCGATTCTCCTGTCTCAGCCTCCCAAAGTGCTGGGATTCCAGGTGTGTGCCACCGCGCCCAGCTTCTAACTTCTTTTAGAACTCACATTTGTTTGCACTGTGATTACAACTCCAGCATTTAATTGACTCCTTTGTTGGTTTTATGTGTTAAGGAGACTCTACATTTCCTGATGCTGGTGTAGTGTTCCATATTTTCTACCTCTCATGACACTGTGCACAGTCTGTGTTCACTCAGATCTCAGAATGGCCTTCACAGTGTGAATACAGCATTTCCCAAATTTCAAAAATCATTCTCAAATCCTCCTCTCTTCTCAAGAGCTTAGCACAGCATTCAGTCTCCCTGACCTGTAAGTGTAGGCTCTGGAGTCAAACTGCCTTGGCCAAAATCCTGGCCTGCCACACAAAAGCTGAACTAACTGGGTAAAGTGTGTGAGTGTTGACTGTACGTAGAGGTGTCTGGTAAATGTTGGCAATTATCATTTCTATTATTGATGCTTTTCAGCCTGGGTTCCCAATGAACATTAACTTCTCGCTACTGGTCACTCTAGGATTTTTCAAGCTCATGTTATTCCCTCTTCTGGAATGCATTTTCCCCTCTTTTTTGACTATAAATTCCAATTTACTTTTGAGTGTCCAGCTCTAATGCACCCTCTCAGTGATGCCATTTCCCACCTAGCCTAGAAAATTGCTGATTTCTCCTCTGTGCTCAGACAGACCTTGAGCTTTTGATCTTCCACCTCTAAATCACCTGCTCTTCCAGTCCCCAAAAGAGCCCAGAATAGTGCCTGGAACATTGGTAAGCCATCAGAAACTATTTACTAAATGGATGTACAAAATACTGAATATTTGACCTTTTTTAAATTCACCCTGTACACCACAGCCCTTCCCCCAGCACTCCCACAGATCCAGCCTTGTCCTTCAGCCCATCTACCTATCCACAACCCCTCTGGGCTAATTTATAAATAGGACATGATATCTGCATACAGATACATCCCACAGGCCAGGAATGCTCTGAAGACAAGGTCAGACACATTTATTTTTTCTACCTTTTGAAATATCTGATTCCTATGTATTTTGGCTTCTTCAGTATCCAAAACTCAGGTTTCTCCCTCAGGGTCATGAATGCTTTGCTCATCTTTGACCCTCTTTATGAAAAGCTTTTCTCTTGAGGCTGGTAGCCCTTCCTCCAGATAACTCCTGCCTGCTTAATTTGAAACAATTATACCATGTCCAAAGAATCTTAAGGCTTTATTAATCCACTTAACACAGAGTCTAACAACACAACAGATTTGGACCCTCTCTTCAGGATTTGCTGTTAAGTGTGAAAGACATCATTATAAGCAGTTACATATTTTATAGGCGTTTTGAGATTACAAGGGAGTGCAGAAAGGTATAGCACAGAGGTGTTGGCTGGGCTGAGGAGAGACAGGAAAGTCCCTGGGAGGTACTTGAAAGATTTTAAAGGAGGAGTTATCTAGGAGAAGAGGAAAGGAAAGAGTGCTGTAGGTAGACAGAAGCATGTACAAAGGCCCCAAGGCAGAAAAGATGGGTTCTTCATACCAGTGAGCTGATCCAACCATTGTGGCTAGAAGATGGTGCTGCAATAAGGCTGCTGAAGTAAGCAGGGGCCATATTATGAAGGACATTGTGACTCAAAGCAAAGGATTTAAACCTCATCCAAAGAATGAGGAAAAACCTCTGCAGGGCTGTAAGTAGATGCATTAAGTACTGCGATCTGGTTTTAGAGGGTCCTGCAGGGTGTAGAGTAGATTGGAGGAGGCAAGAAGATGAGTTAGGGGGCTGCTGCGTATGCTCATCCCTCCCTTTCTCCTGACCACTCTGGAACTCCCCCTTCTCTTCCTACACCTTCATCCAATTGTTCTTCCACACCACCAAGAAATAGCACAAAGCTTCATGCCTTTCACAAGTAGCAACCAGGCTTTTTACTATAAACAAGGCTGAAATGAAGATCTGTCCATATCTTTTATTTCCTTGGCATAAATTACTGTATGTAGGATTATGGGGTAAAGGAGACACATAATTCATAGCTTTTGATTCATATGGCTAACTTGTCCTCAAGAAATAGACCGATTTAAGGCAGATTGGTTTTCTAATTATTACTACACTTGTGTACTTGCAAAACAACAACAACAACAACAAAAATCAAACCCTCAGGCCCCACATGCCCATCACTGCTCTTGAAACCATAACATACCCTTGGGCAGATGCCGAGCCTCCCTCCTCCCAGGTGCCAAGGCAGCAATTCCACTAATGCATCTGGCTGTCCCTGATACAATATAAAGATTTGTAAGGCAAGAAAAACCCACAGTTTCTGTTATTTTTTTTTTTTTAAGGAAGCCTCTCGAGACTCTCTGAACAGGGCTAATTTCCATTTTCTGAGAACTCAATAACCCTCTCCAATACAGAGGAAAAAACAAACCAAAACACAAACTCCTTGGGGGACTCCTCTCAGATCTCTGCAAAGACTTAATGGCAGGATGGAAGCAAAGAATTCAACTATTTTTGTGGCTTAACCACACAGCACACCCATGCATTTGCCTCCTGTAAAGCAGTGAAGCAATATGTCTGTCCAAACAAGCAAGGGGGTCCCCTCGGCGATATCCTTTGCTGGATTTTCTTTATTTTTTTCTAAAGTTGCTCACATCTTCACAAAGTTGGATCAAGACAATTCTATCCAACACCCCATAATGCTAATTGGTCTCCTCATATAGGACACATTACTAAAGATTTTCTGTGTTTCCATTTGTTCTTAAAACAGTCTAAGCTGTAATCATTCTAATGGGCTGCAATCACAGTTTTGAATATTAAGTTTACTCTTGGAATCATTTCATGTTTCTTTTCCAAGTACTCTTTTAATGGCAGAACTACAGGTTTCTAATATTCCCTCTAAGTTCTTTAGCTTTCCCAGAAGCCATCCTTTAGATCTTAGGGTGGCTGTTATTTGGGAGGTGATCCCAAATACTCTAAATACAGAGGAAGGGCCACAATACAGTATACCACACACCTGCCTCACCAGCCTCATTTCCATGCCTCTAAGTTGAAGGCAGCCTGGCATCTTCCTGCCCTCTGTGCCCACTCATGAAGAGGAGCACTACAGTGAGAGAACCAATTCTAACAGGCTTCAGACTTGCCTCAAAAATGTTGAAAGGTGTTCATTTTGCTGGGCATAGTCTGTTGAAGAAACATGGGCATGCAGTTAAGACTCTTGACTGTCATGGTCCTCAGAGAAACATAGATGTTGCACTGGGGGTAGTATTATGGTTTGGATATGAGATATCCCTCCCAAAGCTCCTGTGTTACCGCAGGAATATTCAGAGGTAAAATGATGAGATTACGAGAGCTGTAACCTAAACAGTCCATCCTAGTTTGAATGGACTAACTGGGTGGTAACTGTAAGCAGCTGGGGTGTGACTGGAGGAGGTGAGCCACTGGGGTGTGCCCTGAAAGGCTTCATCTTCCCTATGGCCCTCTCCCTTCACTCCCTCACTTCCTAGTTACCATAAATGAAGCAGTATTCCTCCACCATGCCCTTCTGCCATGATGTTCTGTCTCACCTTGGGCCCAGAGCAATGGACTCAGTACACCATGGACTTAACCTTTTGAACCATGAGCCAGAAGAAACTTTTCCTCATTCAAGTTGTTCTTGACAGGTTTTTGGTCACAGCAACAAAATGCTAACCAAAAAAAAAAAAAAAAGGTACCAAGAAGTGGGATTGTTGCTGTGACTATGACTAACCTGATCATTGGTTCAGAAGCCTTTGGTGCTGGCTTGCAAGAAAAGTTTGGAAAAGTTTGGAGATGCAGGATGGAGAAGCTTTAGAATGTTGAAAGTGGAGCTTAATAGGTGATTCTGGTAGGAGGACAGAAGATCAGAATGCAGACAGTAAACACTAAGCTCATGAGATTACACAGGGAAATGAGAATTCTCTTGGGATTTGGACTACAAGTCATTTGTGTTATCTTCTGGCAAAGAACTTGTCTACATTTTTCTCATGTCCTGAGACTTTATGTGAAGCTTGAATTTAAAAGTGATGGACTAATTAATTAATCTGGCAGAGGAAGTTTCAAGGCAGCAAAGCATTCAGTCAGTGGTATGGCTTTTGCTGGCAGCTTTTAGCCAGGTTTATCATAAGAATCTAGAGCAGAAAGCAGAGTTTCTTTGCACAGAGAGGAGAGGAAAAAATGCTTGAAGGCATCTCAGGAATTTGCAAGACTACATCCATTGCATCCTCAAGGATGTAGAAAGGGAAATTCCTTGGAGAAGAGATCAGGGAGGCACCAGGCTTGCATGGGGAGGCAGGGAGTTGTTTCACTGTGCAAGGCCGAAGGACAGGTATTCTCAAGTCCTTTAGAAATTAGATCTTGCTACCATGAGTCCTAGATGCCAAAGATGAAGCTAAAAAATGTTTGCCCAGCTGGGTTTAGCTCTTATTATGGCTCCCTCTGTTCTTTCTAAGCCCCTATTCTTCCCTTTTGGAATGGGAATGTTTACTCTGTGCCGTTGTATATTGGATATATGTAACTTTCTTTAGATCTTTATGGGGGCTCACAGTTAAGAGTTTGTCCAGGTGAGACTTTGGACTTGAACTTTGGGCAATGCTGGAACTGTTAAGACTATGGAACACTTAGAGATAGACTAAATGCATTTTTCATTTTGAGATGGACATGAGCTTTTAGGTACAGAATATTATGGTTTGAATATGAGGTGTCCCTCAAAAGTTCCTGTTAATACTGACAGCTGAAGTGATTGGATTATGAGAGCTGCAATCAAACCAGTTCATTCTAGTTTGAATGGACTGTGTGGTAACTGTAGCAGGTGGAGCATGGCTGGAGGAGGGGGCCACTGAGGGTGTTGCCTGGAAGGGCTCATCTTCCCTGTGGCTCCTTACCCACTTTCCTCTCTCTCTCTTTGCTTCCTGGCTGCCATAAATGGGGCAGTACTCCTCCACTGTGCCCTTCCACCATAAGCATATCCCTTACCTAGGAACCAGAGCAATGGACTAAACCTCTGGAAATTTTCTAAGTTGTTCTTGTCAGGTATGTTTGTCAAGTAATGAAAAGCTGACTAACTTAGGTAGTGATTCTAATATTTTTTAGATTAAAAGAGAAAATGTGATTCTTACAGTTTGGGGCTTTAAATGAGACACGACACTGTAGAAAACAAAGCAGAATGTTGTCATATCTCTACTTACAGATGGCATGTGTGGTGGTTTCTCACAATCTTAACTTACATGTGCCCTGCCATGGCTGCCCATGTCGCTAGACCATTCCACAAACTTCTGGCTTTGGCAACCCTTCTCAGCATCACTGCCACAGTTTTATGGTTCCTGGTTTAAACTTCATTGTGAGAGGCTCTCATTGACTGAGAGCCCTCATATCAGTCAAGCTGAAGTTTATGGACCTCAAGGTGGGCATTACCCTGGTCTGGTCATCTGGGGCAAAGAAGTGTTAGGGAGCAGAAGTCCCTATAAAGAAGACCCTTCCATATAAGTAGGAGGTAGAAGGTGGAAGGTGTCTCCTTTCTTGGAGTGTACTTGTGGTGATGGAAAGGCCTCCCTGTATGTAGATTAACAGCCCATGCTGAAACCTGAACCACCCCACATGAGTTCTGTTTGGCAGGCACATAAAGAACAAAAGAAGAGGTGGAGAAGGAGAGGAGTTTTAAAGAAACAAGGGCCTCTTCCAAGTGTGTAATTATGACCTTGAGTTTTGGGGACAGTAAGAGTACCTGGACTACTTGCACACTGAATTACCCATTCACTTGATAAGCAAGGAAGCGAGAGCAGGCTCCCACAGGAAACCACCAGACACAAAGGGATCCCTCTCTTCACCTCTCCCCTGTGTTTTCTCCAGAACATCTGGAGGTGTTGTTTGGGAGGAGGGTGGATCTGAACATGACTCACCTGCAGAGATGTTGGCAAGGTTTCTATGCAGGCAGCTTTGCAGGGCTTTTGTTCCTCTGCTTGCTCTTGGAGAGGCAGCCTAAAAACCAGTCCTCCTCTTCCTCATCCCTTGGCACCTTCTTTGACAGAGGAGCAGACTCCTCCTCCCTCCAGATGGTTGGGGCTGAGCTGGGCTGTCCTTGTGCTCACCAGGGCCTTTGGGAGAATGAGCTAGCTGTAAAGCTTAAATTGTCAGTAAGGGATTGAGGCTTAAAGTCCTTCCTCATAGCCAGACAGTCTACTAGTTGCCTTAGGACACTGAGGGAGGCCAGGCTTCAAGCAGTACTAAGGTTTGAGGCACAGGGCCATGTGGTCCTTGTGGATATCTCCAGGCCCTCCTACCACCAAACAGTGCACTGCTGGTTTTGGTCTATAGCATCTTCAAGGAGAGCACACCATCTTCCCAGGGCTTGAAACACAGTCTCTCCACCACTAAAGCCTCCCAAGGTGGACTAAGGCCCATAAATGTAGCCCTTTGAACCCCACTGCTCAGTGTCCTGTGCAAGACCTTTTGTGCTAGTGTGGTCATCAGTGGCTCAGCCAACTGCACTGACTTTTAAGGAGTGCTGAGCTGGCAGAGGCCAAACTTTAGAATTCAATAAGTGAGGTTCCAATCCTGGCTCTGGGTGAAGTGAAAGAAGTCACTTAACCTCTCAGTCTGTTTTCTTATCTGCAGAATTCTTATCTGCAGAACAAATAATACCCTCCTTTCAGAATTGTTGCCTGGATAAAAAAAAAAAGAGAGAGAGAGAGATAATAGATGGAACAATCAGGCTGAAAAGTAGCTCCCCTTCATCATTCATCCACAAACATCTTTGGTACTTTCTATGTTCCAGGCTTTGGGCTAGGTTCTAGAATATAGAGAAATCAAACAAGAAAGCAATTACTTCAGCACATTTACACACTATATATGTAAATGTATAGAAAAGACCTCTAACTCAGGTTGGAAGAAGAAATCAAGGTGAGTTTCCCAGAGGAGGTAGCAGCTGCAAGCCAGGAGAAGAGGAATATTCTAGGCAGAGGAACTAGGTGTTCCAAAGCCCAGGGGAATGAGAGAATCTCTAGTGTAGGAGTCCACAATGCCACAAACTGCCTAACACCTGGAGCCACGTTTTCTCTGGGAAGCTGAGGGCCATTGATGTATCTGTGCATATCATTTCTGATATAAATACACATACAATGCTATTATGTTCAAATGCTTCCAAGCTGGTGCCTCACAGAGGAAGTACTTGCTGACAGTTAACATCTGTGGCCTAGAGGAATCCTGGGCTGGTGAAGGGAATGCAGTTTCAAATTTAATAACATTTTTACTCACTCTAGAATAGTTTCTATTCAGCCCTGAGGCCTTCAGAGCCATGCTAATTCACACACAGCATAGACACTCAGGTTTGCTTTTACTCAGGGCAGGAAATAATAGTTAAGGATAAAAATTATAATTGGAAAATAAAAACACTTATGAACTACCCAGCTTAGCATATTGTAGCTGATGCTTCCAGCTGGAGCACTCAGCCAGTCATTCAGGGTAGCTGGCAGGTTGATGCTTCAATGACTCATCTTTGCAATGGCAGGGTCAAGGCTAGAGGTTAAGAGATATGTTTTAATTTAATAAACCATCTGTAGGAAATGCACAGTTTTCAGTTTAACACCTTTGGCCTCCCTATATAAATGTTTCTACACTTAGGTCCAGCACATTTCTAATTAAAATCTAAATTGCATCTAAGACTTTCACTTCCAAAGAATGACACACTGTTCAGCAAAGACCTAGCCCACTGAATCGTGAGTTAATATTTGAAAGCTCTTTAATTGTCCCTCCTCAATGCATGATTTTCCATTTTTACTGAATGCCAGTAAGTAAGCTTGCTATGACTATAACTAGGACTCATTTCTCCTCCCAGCAGATATAACTGACACTTCATAAAAATAGTCAGAAATCTTCAAATGAATCATCCCCATCAGCAGCATAACAATAGCTTAGAAATACACTAGATTTTCAGACACCATTCTTACATGTCAGAAAATGAGGGGAAAATGCACCACACAGCCAATTAAGTCCACATATAGAATACCAACTGCAGGGTTCCACTGTCTAGCCCAGCAATTCTCAGCTCTGCATGAACATTAAAATCACCTGGGGAAGTTTAAAGTACACTAAGGAGTTGAAACAATTAAAAGCAATACATTTTTCAAAATTATTCAGAATTATCTAGAATTAGTCATCAATTTCGATTGATGCAAGTTGAATAAGATCTGTAAATTAATGAATGCTATTGTATCAATGTTAATAACCTGTCTTTGAAAACTCCACTGTGGTTATGTAAGAGATGTTACCATTTGGAAAAGCTAAGGAAAGGGCACACAGACACAAAACTGTTTTGTACTATTTGGCTTTTTTTTTTTTTTTTTTTTTTTTGGTAACTTGAAATTATTCAAAATGAAGTTAAAAAAAATCAAGAAAAAGAAAGTAATTGGGGGAAAATCACTAAAGAAGCCTACAAAAAATACCAATGCTTGGACTCCTCCTCAGCCTAGTTCATTCAAATCTCTGAGTGTGAAGCCTGAGTTTTAGCACTTTTGAAGCCCCTCTGATGACATTAATGTGTAGGGAAGATGGAGAATCAGTCTTGTAGTGAGGGTAAGTGAACTGATTCTGATGCCACTTTTATCATATCCTGCTCTACGACTTCAGGCAGGTCATTTAATCTATTTTAGTCCATTTTTCTGTTGATAAAATTAAACACACAGACTGGGTAATTTATAAAGAATAAAGGTTTATTCAGCTCACAGTTTTGGAGACCAAACGACAAGTGGCTAATGAGGACCTTATTGGGTGAGGACTCCGAGTCCTGAGGTAGCAGAGGGCATCACTTTGTGAGAGGGGTGTGTCCAAGAGACACAGCTAGCCTAACCTTTATAACAGAGCCACCCTCGAGATAATCCATGAATCTATCAATTCATCAGTCCATGAGTGGGTAATCCATCCAGGAGAGAAGATTACTCATGACTTAATCACCTCTTAAAGTCCCACCTGATACTACCTCTTAGTATCTCACAAAGGGGATTAAACTCAAACCATACAGCACTCACTATGCCTCACTGGCCTTATCTGTAAAATGCAAACACTTGGATGCACCTAAGAATATTGCTAATGTGATAGTAAAGAGGCAGTGCAGATGGAAAAAGCTTTAGAAATTTTCAGGTGGTATAAAAATGTGTGGTGTGGGGGAGTCATTTCCTCTGAGAATTTTCAACACTTAAGAGTCCAAATGACCTTCAGAACACAATGACATGCTGATAAATTAGTGTCTAGAGGGTGTCTAGTAGTCAAAGAACAAGCACTTTCATTACATCCATCTCAACCTAGCCTTGCCCTGAATCTCTACAGTAACAGCGACATCTGTCCATCACACACCATCAGATCCCACTGCCCGGGTTCTTCCTTTACCTTGATTTATCACCTAAACTGTGAACTCTCCTTATTAAAAAGAATGACTTCCTACTTGTTCTCTCTCCAACTCAATCTATGACAGTGGCTCTCAAAATGTAACATGCACTGGGAACACCTGAAGGACTTGTGAAAATACATTGCACAGGAATGATTATAGCTGTAGTACCCTTAAAAGCCAAAAAGTAGAAACAACCCAATGTCCATCAATTCATGAACAGAGTGTGGTCTATCCAAATAACAGAATATGATTTGGGCATAAAAAGGAATGCAATATTGATACATATTACAATATGACTGAACCATAAAAACATGCTCAGTGAAAGGAGCTGGACACAAAAAGCCCTCATTGTAGGACTCTATTTACAAGAAATGTCCAGAATAGAAAAAAGAAAAAATTAATGGTTGCATAGGGTTGGGAGAATGAGGGTATGGGAGATAAAATGAAGGGTGCAGGGCTTGTTTCGAGGTGATGAGATGTTTTAAAGTTGCCTGATTGATGGTTGCACAAATCTGTAGATAAACTAAAAATCACTAAATTGTATACTTTGAATGGGTAAATTGTAGGGTACGTGAATTACAACTCAATAAAGCTGTTTAAAAAGTGTTAAAAGTATATAGCCATTTCAAAAAACAAAAACAAAAACAAAAGAGACAAACAAAAAAAGGACTTGTAGTGTTGCTGAGCCCTAACACCAGTTTCTGATTTTAGTAAATCTAGGGTGGGGCTCATGAGTTTGCATTTACAAATTTCAAGGTGATGCTGATGCCATTGGTTCCAGGGACCACACTTTGAGAACAACCAATCTCCCAAATTCTTAATCTGCCTAATAAAATTCAGGATGGTTCTGTTCATGACCTCTGGGTTTCTGAAAATCTGTATTTCTGGTTTTGTTTTCATTTTCTTATATTGGGCTGATCATACTGGGCTTCACTTGACATAAGGAAGTAAAGTCTTTATCGTTGTAAGGGTTGCAAACACCCAATGCAAAACATACCCCTAAACCCAGGCGGACATTGGAAAATGACTTTTCTCAGGGAGTTCATAAGAATACCTCAGGGCACTTGATGTGATTGGTTGGGACATGAAAAATATCTAAGAGCCCTTTCCAAACCTGCAGAGTCTTTATTTTTGACTGTAGTTTGAAATTAATTTATTCCTCAATTAAAAGTACTTCATTAAGTTTCTTGTATCAAAAAACTGCCATGCACAGTGGCACACAACTGTAATCCCAGCTACTAAGGAGGCTGAGGCAGGAAATTCACAAATTTTGAGGCCAGCCTCAAAATGAGAATCTGTTAAAAACAAAAAACAAAACTTCTGAGGATGTAACTCCACATAGAGTGCTTGGCTAGCATGCACAAGGCATTGAGTTCAATGCCTACTACCAAAAAATAAAAAACAAACAATCCTTAATATTGTTATAATATGCATATCTTTTATCCCACAATTTCCCTTCTATAAACACAGTCTAAAGAAAATAATAATAGATGTGTGCAAATATTTAATTGTAAAGACATTTGTCACAAATGTGTTTAAAAGCACTTAAATGTTCAATTTAAGAAATTGAAATTTAGAAATCACTTAAATGTTCAATCAAAAAAGATTAAATAAAATATGATGCATCTGTTATATGTCACTTTCTAAATAAGCTTTTTATTTTTGAGCTATTTAACCTTACAGAATCATTATGAAGCTAGTACAGAGAGTTCCCTTATACTCTGTACCTAGTTTCTCCTATTATTAACTTCTTATGTTAGCATGGTACATTGTCACAATCAATGAATCAATATTGATAAATTATTAAATTCCACACTTTAATCAGGTTTCCTTACTTTTACTTAATGTCCTCTTTCTATTTCAGATCCCATTCAGGATGTCACATTACATTTTGTGACCTTTTTCATAATTTACAGTTTTTGATGATCATGAGAATTTAGGTAAGTGCTTGGCAGGTATTTTGTAGAACGTCTGTCAACCTGGATTTGCTGATGTTCTCATGATTAAACTGGGATTGTGTAAGACCATAGAGGTACAGTGTCATCACATCACATGAAGGATATGTACTATCAACCAGACTTACCACTCTTGGGGTTGACTTTGATCACTTGGTGGAGTTATTGTCTGTTAGCATTTCCATTGTAAAGTAACTCTTCTCTGTTGTATTCTTTGGAAGAAAGAATAGCCTATGATTTAGTAGTATAGTGTGTTTCACCATTTAAAAAAAAAAAAATTTGCTAGTTGTAGATGGACACAATACCTTTATTTATTTTTTTTATTTTTATGTGGTGCTGAGGATTAAACCCAGTGCCTCACACATGCTAGAAAAGTGCTCTGTCACTGGGCAACAACCCCAACCCCTTAAAGGCAAAACATCTACATGAATTATTTCAAATTCTTCAGCATATGAGGTTTGTCTCTTTTCCTTTACTTGTGTAATCATTTATTTATAACAACATGCATACTTGTTTTATAATGTTAGGTTATAATTCAATAATCCTTTATTTATAGGTTACTCAAGTTCCTTCACCTTTGACCACTGGGAGTTTTTCCCAGTTGGCTCTCATACCCCTTTGGCATGTTCCCACTGTATGGGTTGTGTGTGTGTTCTTTACCACTTACTTTCTGGTGTTACAAGTTGCTCCAGGCTCATGTATTTCTTGAATCCCAGAGCCAGGAAATTCTCCAAGAAGCCCTTGTTCCTTTCAGTGGGGAATGATTTTAGAAACCAAGATCTGGGTGCTAGGGGTGCTCACAACTACTAGGATGTAACAGAATTTTAATACAACACTGAAAAGTATGTTGTAAAAGGAGCCAGGCACAGTGGCGCATGCCTGAAATCCCAGCACTTAGGGAGGCTGAGACAGGAGAATCGCGAGTTCAAAGCCAGCCTCAGCAATGGCGAGGCGCTAAGAAACTCAGTGAGACCCTGTCTCTACGTAAAACACAAAATAGGGCTGGGCATGTGGCTCAGCGGTCAAGTGCCCCTGAGTTCAATCTCCAGTACTAAATATATATATATATATGTTGTAAAAGGATATTTAATGTCTACCAAATCTTAAGATAAAAAATCAGTTTATAAAATAGTATGTATAATCTCATAGATCCTTTCACATATATGGCAGTACACAATACAGGCAAGTGTTGTTTAACAACAGTGAAAAACTGTGAAAAATGTATCATTAGGCAGTGTTGTCAGTGTGTGGACATCATAGAATGTACTTACACAAACCTAGATGGAATAGTCTACTGCATACCTAGGTTACATGGCAATACTGTCTTATATGTGGTCCATCATTGACTGAAATATCATTATATGGCCCATGACTGCCAGCAATGGCTAACTTTGGATATTCAATGACAGGTGGTTTTTATTTTACTTTGTTTTATATAACTACAAATTTAAAGTTTCTGTAACAAACATGTATTAATTAATAATATGAGCTTAGGCAGCTCCTACACATAATGGATCCAAGGTCACAGAGCTACTTATTGAAAGAGCTTAATTAGAGTCTGAAGTCAGAAGATTCTACTCCAGCTTTGCTCCCAGAGTACTGGACCCCATATGGAGCAGTTCTATGTGCATCACTGAAGGTAACCTGGGAAGCAAACACACAATGAAGGAGCTGTTACTCTGCCCTGAATAAGTGGAGTTGGTTAAGACCTGGGATAGCATATATCACTGAATATACTTTGGTTCAGTCCCTACTCCCTAAACGTGCTAATCTGTTTTTTGTTACTACAACCAAATGTGTAAGGCTAGGTAACTTCATTTTAAAATGGGTTCATTTAGATCACATTTCTGGAGGCTCAAGGGCATGGCTCTGGCATCAGTGCACTCTGAAAGACCCCAACATGGATAGCATTGCAATGACAAGAGCCCATGGAGGAACAAGAGATCACCTCACCAGACAAGAAGCCAGAAAGTGATCCAGGAGTCAGGCGCTCTCTTATAACAAGTCACTCTTGTGAGAACTAATTCAAGGACTCATGAAAACTACCTTAGTCCCTTTCAAGGGCATGCCCTTAGTGTCCTAAAAACCTGCTACCAGGCCCCATCTCTGAAAGGCCCCACCACCTCTACACTGCCACACGAACAAGCCTCCATTACATGATCCCTTGTTGGAAAAGCCACATTTAAACCATAGCACCAAAAGGTGAAAAATGTCAAAATAAATGTTATTTTTCTAGGTTTTTTTAAATTGCCAAATGCTAGAGACATTCATTTGAACCTAAATTCATTCTGTCAGTCATACTCCTCTGACTTCTACTGAAGTCAAGAACTGTGGGCAGTACCTCCCACCTGCAGAGGAGTGCTCAGAATAGCAAGAAGGCCTTAGGTAGTCAGACTCAGGGAGGCTGTCCTCTTGCTATGGTCTGCATGTTTGTGTCTCCCACAAAATTCTTATGTTGAAACCTAATCCCCAATGCAATAGTATTAAGAAATGTGAACTTTAAGGAGTGATTAGCACATGATATGAATGGGATTAGTACCTTTAGAAAAGGAGACCAAGAAGCTTTTGTGCCCCTTCTGCCACTTGAAGATACAGAGAAGGTATCATGCCCTCCTCATCTGACATTGAATCTGCTGGTGCCTTGATCTTGGACTTCTTAGGTGTCTCGGAACTGTGAGGAATAAATGTTTGTTCTTCATAAATAATCCAGTCAAAGGTATTTTGTTATAGCAGCCCAAACAAGCTAAGAACCATTCTTTGGGATAGCCAGAAATACTCGTTTTCTACAGAATTCAGATAAGAGGTCTTCAAAGGTGCTTCTCCAGGGACTCATGTCCATCAAATTCTTAATGAAAAGAATGATAGAATCAGTTTATTAATTTTATAGCTAAAACATTACACTAGATATGCTATTGCACCTATTAGATCAGTTAAAATAAAAAACTAACATATTCCCATGTTGGAGAGAAATTAAGTCTTGTTATTCACTTCTTGATAATATGTAGAGTAAACTCCCTTGCAAGAGTTTCTGCAGGCATTGGTTTCATTTTTATGTTTGTTGCTTATGTTTATGGCAACTTTGTTCATAATAGTCCCAATCTGGAAACATCTTAAATATCCATTAACAGGAAAAAGGATAAATAGTGATACAATCACACATTTTTTAGTTCTCTGTTGCTACATAATAAAGTACAACAAAATGTAGAGGCTTACATAATGATGTCTTCACAATTTTGTTCACTTGGTACATCAGTAGGTGATTGATGTGGGTGGTATGGACCAGGGAGTTTGGCTGGGCCTGGAGCATCTAAGATGTTCCTTTC
Organism: Xerus rutilus; assembly: GCA_028644305.1. NCBI lineage: Eukaryota > Metazoa > Chordata > Mammalia > Rodentia > Sciuridae > Xerus > Xerus rutilus. The sequence continues at coordinate 82,719,901 of CM053399.1, read as the reverse complement.
ATATGTCTGGAATCTCAGAGGGTGGCTGGAATGGCTGGTTACTGCCTGAGATCTCCTATGTGGCCTCTAATACTTAAGCAGTCTCAGTGGATCTTAACAAAAGTCACTGGTCTTATCAGTGATAACTTTTTCTTGAAAACTTACTATGTACCAGGTCCATATTTATCTTGTCTAATTTTATTTTCAAAAGAGCTACTGAAGGTAGGCATTATTGCTACATTTTAAAGTAAACTTCTATGAGATTCAGAAAGGATACAATGTCATGCCCAAGCTCAACAGCTAAGTGGCAGGGCCCAATAACCAGTAGTAAGAGATGGAGCTGGAGTTCTGACTCAGATCTGCCCCACCCCAAGAGGCCTAACAATACTGCCAGTACATACACTGTTGGTCAGTGGCCCAGGAGATACTGATTGATTTCCAAGGTATATGAATGGTTTTCAAAACAAGATGGCAAAAAAGTATGTCTTGGGTAATCTCCTGCCCAGGACTCAATACATCCCCTAGGACTAGGTCCTTGTTGCTCTACAGCTGCACAAAGCCTATCTTGATGAAGTCTTTGCCAATTCTGTTTTGTTTTGTTTTTCTTTTTTGTACCAGGGTTTGAATGCAGGTGCACTCAACCACTGAGCCACATCCCCAGCCTCTCTGCCTTTTTTAAAAATTTTTTTATTTTGATACAGGGTCTCACTTAGTTGCTTAGGGCCTCACTAAATTGGATACTTTTATACACAACTCTATCTTACAAACTCAATTTTTTTTCTTCCAATATAAACTCTTGCCTTAGCTGGGTATTAGGCAATGGGAGATCATGCATAAAATTTAGTGTGAATCACTGAAATTCTTCGTCCTGCCAGGGCTACATGCCTTTCAAAAGGAAATATCATTAACCCAAATACATGTATATATAATTTGTGGGACATATGCATTCATTCATCAAGTGTTTGTTGGGTGTTCCCTGTGTGCCATTTATTAGGAGATGGGATACAAGTATTCTCTAGCCTCAAGGAGCTTCCTGTGCTTGGCAGGGGAGGGAGAGGAAGCAGCATGGAGACAGACAAAAAGCAATGTCAGATGGTGTTAAGTGCAATGAAGGAAAGCAAAAGGACAGGGAATGCCCAAGTGATTAAGAGGATGCAGTTTTCCATTAGGTGTCAGAGGAAGCTTTACATAGTGATTCTTGGGCCATGTAGATACTAGAGGGGTAAGAACTCCAAGGAGAAGAAACAGCAGAATCCAGAGTGAATGAAATGGACTGAGCGAAGACAAAGCAGATGAGGGCAGAGTTAAGACAAAACATGGGGCCTCATGGCTGTGGAAAAGGCTCTAGATTTTATTTGAAGTGAGACATGCAGCCATTAGAGATTTGAGTAGAGGAGTCTTAAGATCCAATTTATGATTTAAAAGGGTTATTTGGCTACTTGTGAGGGAAAAGGAAGAAGCAAGGAGATCAGCTAAGAAGTAAGTTACTGCAATAGTTCAGAGAATGGTGGCTTGGAATAGAGGGAAATTGCAGCGGAAATGATAAGTTGGCTTTTGGATATATTTCAAAAGAAAAGCTAATTGGATTTGCTAATGGATTAGATATGGTATATGAGAAAGACAAGAATGTCTTCAAGGTTTTTGGCCTGAGAAACCAAATCAATGGTGATGATAAACAGACGGACAAGAAAAAAGAGGAGAAGTTATGGGGAGAAATTAGGAGTTCATTACAGGATCTATTACTAATTCTGTGATGCTCATTAGATATCCAGGTAGAAATGTTGAGTATAGTTGGATATGAGCCTGGAATACAGAGTAGTTAGGCTATAGACATAAATTTGAGAATTATCAGAGTATAGATGGTACTTTATGCCATGATATTGGATGAGATGACTTATGAGAAATATAGATAGAAACCTCTAATGTTTAGAAGTCAATAATATGAAGAACAACCAGAAAAGGATGGAAAAGAGGTAGCCAGTGTTTCAAGAAGCTGAGAAAACCAAATCTACTGATAAATAGGATGCATCCCAAGAATTAATCTTGGATATAGCAACAAAGAAGTCCATGGCAGCTTGACAAGAGCCATTTTAGCAGAGTAAGAACAACAAAAGCATAGAGTAGTTTGGAGGAGAATGAAGAGCTTCCCGCACTCACTTCCCCATGGCAACCTGATGGTGCAATATTCAAAATTGCTGGGATTGCTTCATGTTGGAGAAAACATCATTTAGCATCACAGGTGGGCTCTCCAAGGAAGACCTTCACTTTCCAGTGAAGAGGAAAACTATCATTCACATTAGAAAAACCAGATAATTGGTGCTGGCTGTAAACCTCACTTCTGAGAGGTCTGGCGAATGAAGGAAATGCTTCTTAGAAAAAAGCAGTGGATAGCGCTAAGCTGGCATGTGAAAACCCCTGCTAAGGTGAGCACAGCTGTCTAACAAAGGCAGCTAAGTTCCAAGTGCCTTGGTTGAATGATGCAAGAGATTTCATGGTTCTGTGTCTTTCAAAGCCTGCAATGGCAATTCAGTAGTGAAAGAATAGATTTTTCAACAAGTGATGTTAGACCAGAAGAATAGCCATATCCAAAAAAAAAAAAAAAAGTTTAATGCATACCTTGAATCATATATAAAAATTATCTTGAAATAAAGCAAAAATCTGAATAGCAAATTTAAAACAATAAACTTTCAGAAGAAAACATTTGTGATCTTGGAATTGGGATAGGCAAAAATTTCTTAGGACATTAATCATACAATCAATAAAGGAACAAGTAAATAGATTGAACATCATTCAAATTAAAGCTTTTGCTCTTCAGAAGACAATTATGAGACAGAGAATGAAAAGAGAAACCAGAGTGGGAGAAAATAAGGAATCAGCCAGGGAAGATGGTACACACTGTAATCCTGGCTAGTTGGGAGGCTGAGGCAGGAGGATTGCAAGTCTGAGGCCAGTCTGGGCAATGTAGTAAGACCTCATCTCAAAATAAAAATTTTTAGAAAAAGGGCTAGAGATCTAACTCAGTGATAGAGGACTTATCTACAATGTGCAAGACCCTGGGTTCAACTCCCAGGACCACAAAAATTAAATAAATAAGTAAATAATAAAATAAGCACAAATTTTAAAACTGGCCAAAATATTTTAAAAGGCACTTCACCAAGAAAAATATATAGATGACAAATAGGCACATGAAAAGATAAGATATTCAACATATTTAGTTACTAGGAATATGCACATTAAGGCCACAATGTGATACCATTATGCATCCATTAAAGTGTCCAAAATTCCAAATACTGGTCAAGTATTGGTGAGGGGTGGGGAAGCTGAAACTTTCATACAATATTGGTGAAATGTCAAATGGTTACCCAATAGAAATAAACATACAAAGACTTGCAGATGGAGATTCAAAGCAGCTTTATTTGTAATAAACTGGAAAAGTTTCATAGGTAAACAGATAAACTATATATAGTATGACCCATACAATAGATTACTATTCAGAAATAAAAAAGAATAAGTACTTGGTATATGTAGCTACATGAATGAACAAGATAATGATGCTGTGAGATAGAAACCAGATGAAAATGAATACATATACCATTTATATATTCTAGGAAGTATGAACTAATCTATAGGGACAGCAGGTCAGTGGTTGGGGTGCAGAGAGCTGGCTGGATGAGAGGCAGGGAACACACGGAGGTATAAGAAAGCTTTTGGGAGTGATCATACATTCATTGATGTAGTAATAGCTATATGGATGGATGCACATGTTGAAACTTAAATTTTATACTTTAAACATATAAAGCTTGTTGAATATCAATTATGTATCCCAACAAAATGTTTAAGAAAAAGATTGGGAAGACAAAGTCTAGAAAGGGAAGAGAGACAATCCTTTTGAGTAATTAGACTGTAAAGGGAAATAGATTGGAGGGTGTTAAGATTTTAGTTTTGGTCTTTGAATATTTTGGGAACACATTTGTTAGCAGATAGGAATAAAGTGGGGAGGGAAAATTGATAATGCTTAAGAGAAAGGGGACAACTGCACAAGTGATATCCATGAGGGACCAGAAGAGATGGGATCCAACATACAAGGAACTTGGTCTCTGGCAGGAGCATGGGCAGCTCCCCTCCAGTAGCTGGGGGAGGACAGAACACAGACCCCAGGGCTAGGGAATGGATGGATATGGCAGCTGGGCAAGAAAAATCCCAAGCAAGATCATCAGCCAAGAATGGAGGAGGAGAAGCTCTGGAAGTCTATGGTGAGAGGAAAATGGATGAAATAGTTCTTAGAGAGCAGGTGAGAGGATGAAGCTAGGAAAACAGCACTGAAGGCACACTGGAGGACAGTGGTCATTAATTCAATAGTAAGGCCAGCCCATATGGTCATTTTCTTTTCTTCATTGATTTTCCTGCTGCTAAGGTGATGGAAAAATAGGCCATTCCTTCAGAACTCGTACTCATCAGATTCATCAAAATAGCCCCTGCCCCCTGTGTCCTACTCACCAACCCCTTACCCTGCTATAATTTTCTTCAAAACACTCACCCCTACCTGGCAGTATTTCCTAGTTTGTTTGCTTATGGTTCATCCTTGCTGTCTCTCTAGTACTGAGCAGTGCCTGGTACACAGATGAGGAGGGTCAAAGTCTCTGAAGACCTCTTTTTTCCTTCTAAAAGAGAGATTCCACCTGTCATCAGGTTACTGATGGCCTGCTGTACTGTCAGTGATGCTGCTTGCTTCCAGAAGTTAAAGCTGGAATGCCAATAACCACATGCTCCTACCTGCTGACCACTGAGTGATCACATAGTCCAATTGCCTAGGGGAACTACAGACAAGCTCAATTTGGTTCAAATGCTATGGTGACACCTCAGACAACTTTGGGTTCATTATAGTATTCTTGAAATACTAATACTAATACTACTAATAATAATAAATCCACTGGCACTATGACAGATCTCTGTCCCACTAGGAAACAAAAAAGGGCACTCTGATTCCTGGAAATCTCCCTTCTCCATGAAAAGCTCTGATGACAGCATGCACACCATACCCCCTCATCACAGGTCCTAGCAAAAACCCAGATCCCAGACCAGCTAGGGGAGAGAAGGTGCTTTTAGAACATGAGCCCTCCTTCGCCATTCTTTGGTCTTAAATAAAATTTTCTGCCTGGTCCCAGAACTAGTTATTAGCAAATAATATTGAGGAGGAAAAGAACCTGCAAATTCAGTAACATACCTGCTTTATGCCCTACATCTCTGCATGTCTCCTGCTTGCTCTCACCCACCCTTTTCTACTTTGTTGTGTGTCCTGGGAAGCTACAGATCATATCTACAGGTAACTTGCTCCCTGGCTTTGGGTTGTGTGGGGCCAATGGGTGCCACTGGCATGAATTTATTCTCTTGGCTCTTCCTAGTGTTACCACAGGCTGGGTGCATACCTCCACTGAAGGTCACAAAGCCACTGTGTGCACTCTTCTGTTGCCTTCAGGATTTTGGTAACCAACTACTCCCTGCAACTTGCCCCAATCCTCTCAGGGTGAGGGGTGGTAGATAACCCTTATGATTTCCTTACACCCTGACCTCTTGTAGGTAAATAATCCTTTTATTAATCTCCCTTAGAATGATCCTAATTGTGTGCACTACATATTTCCTGTTGGGGCTCTGATAGAATTTCTTTGTGAATAATTATTTTTAAATAGCTCTCTCTCTTTGATCTCCATTAGAGCCTTCACATCCAAATGTGACCATGGGTCAGCAGCATTGCCATCCCCTGGGAGCTGGTTAGAAATGCACAATCTCAGGCCCCATCACAGACCTACTGGATCTGAATTTGATATTTTAAAAATCTCCTGGTGACTCCTATGCATGTTGACATCTGAGAAGCACTGCCTTTGGGTACTCTGAATTTCACTGAAGCTTTGTGGGGTGCGAAACACTCAAAGACTCATTTGAACTAGCTCCAGTGATGGGGTCTCATACCTCAGGCAGCAAAGGAAACATACTTACCCAGAAACCTAAGAATAAGACCCATGAAAAGGTTAGGCCTATTAAACTAAAATTCTTGATACCAAGGGGTTCCTGAAATAAAAAGAATTATCGAGACATTATAGATGCAGACCAGAAAAGAAGTGGTCCTGGGACAAGTCTCTGCTGCTACAAGTAGCAAGACTAGGTAGCAGTGGCAAAAATGTCTGCTGGTTCAGAGCTAAGAGCACTTTTTAATTAAAAAATCTGGTGAAGGAAGGTATAGTTGTTTGTGTTGAACCTATGCTGGCTATAGATAAGAGGGGCAGGTTTAAGTGAACAAGGTAAAGCTCTAAGGTGGAGGACAGCCCATAAGAAGAATCCTTGCTTCTGAATTGGTGGGGATTGTAAGCAGGATGCAGTGGTACCTAGGGTGTCCTGATGGGATTTAGGTTAAGGTTTTAACATACACTCAGGAATGTAAAATGGTCTTTTGTTCTTCTTAGCCTCCCACATCTCTCTTCTGGTCTCAGACACTTGTAATTAATCTTAAGACATCTCAGAACTCTCTCTTATAAAGTCTCATGGCAACAAGAACTAGAGGGTCAGTTTGGATCACAAAGATATCCAAACCAGAGTAGGCAGGCCTTCCCCAGTCATCCCCAGCCATGATTCACCCCTGCCCACACACGGTTTCTGGTCCCATGAACCATGGGATCTCTTATTGGTTATTCTTCTATTTTCCCACCAGTGTTTTCACTTACATTTTGTCCTAACTTGAGCTCTGTTGGGCCCAGCATGTCAGTCTCATAGCTTTCCCACTTTGCTCACTAAATTTCAGTGTCTGAGATTAATATTATTTGTCCAGTTTGTCCCTATTTGAACAGAACTTTTTTGCCAGTGTCTCTCAAAGAGTAAATAAAGGTTTGGCTGCAGTTGCTGATTCAGCAAGCACTAGGTAATATGGTTTAAAATGTATCTGCCCTGAGCTTCTAGTCAGCAGGGGTTGTTGAAGGAAATCACACTATGATTACATGTCTAGTTAAAGTGGTCTTAAAAGATATGAAATAGGTTTTGGATGTTGGCTGCAGATTCTTTCCCCTTTGCCTACCTACACCACCTCCTGGGAACATCTGCATCCTCTGGCAGCCTCTGATAGTCTCAGAGATGACTTTTCATGCTCAGGATATTTCAAGTGTTGTGTAACAAAATTAATTATATTTAATTAAACTTATCCATTTTTTATAGTCCCAAACAAATCTAAAATGCCATGTGAAGCTTATGAGATGGCAGTCCTCCAGAGGCTTCTGCTGCTGGGTATATCTATCAGAGACTTATGTAATTTTAGGGATCATTTTACATGAGCAAGTCTGATGAAAGGCCTTTTGGCCTCAGTTAAGTGGCAAAAATTAGTCTCTGGATCCTAGACATGCTAACTACCTGTCTCCTCTCTTTCCAGCATTTCAACAATAGCTCCCTCAATCAAACAATAATCTTTCTCTTTTCATTAGACACTAAAAGTATGTATTTGCTCCACCACCGCCTCTGTCCCCACTATATGGTAACAGGAAGGCAACTGTTTGGACTCACAAACACAAGGCCTGGCATACGGTAGTCACTGGATTTATTAACACTCACTGAAAGAAATGCCTGCTCTTGCTCCTTGGCTATATGCTTCTCTCATCTTGTACTTTAGGTGTTACTGTGTTACTATACCAAGGTTTTCTTTGGTACCCAGGTCACTGGTTTTCTTTCCACGGGCTTGAGAAGTGTCTGTGGAGGCTATGGTTAGCTTCACCTGCCTCCGTGCCTTGGGCCCAGACTGAAGGTATGCCTTCTGTCTGGTCCAAGCTGGTCAGAAGGTGGAAGGCAGGAATACAGGACAGCTGAGAGAGAACCTCTGATTATAACCAGCACACAGCCACTTCCACCAAATTCCATGGGCTAAAAGCAAGTCATATGGATGAGCCCAACATCAATGGGGTGTTAAGAATATGCTTCCTAAAGGAAGAAAGAGGACTGGAATGAACATATGCTGAACAAAATAATCTACTATGCCTGCATTTTCTATCAGCACTATTCTGATGTTTAAATAGTTTTCAAAATCGGTAAAATAAAATCCCCTACAATGTTATATTAGTTAGGATCCATTTAGTTCTAGTACAGAATACAATTCAAAGTAGTTTGGGAAAAAAATTACTGACCCATGACATAACTAGAAAGTCCAAGAAGTAGGTTAAGTTGAAGTCCTGGGGCTTCAACAATTCCATCAGGGCTCTCTATCTCTTTACTCTGGTTACCTCAGTGTGTTGATCATCTTCTCCCCAGTCTCTCAAAGGTGACCCCCATCTAGCAGGGGCCAATGGCTGTAAAAATCCAGATCCATATCATCCCTTTTTTAGGTAACTCTTCATGGGTTATTTCTCATCTTATGTATATCACAGGGAAGGAGTCTAACTGTCCCGGCCTGAGTATTATAACCACTTCTGGGTCCGTATCTGTGTCCAGGAGACAGGATATGATGGCTGATCAGGTTTGGATCATGTGTCCTCTGATGGCAGAGATGACAGGGTCTGTTAATATTCCCTTCCACACGTGAGGCTAAAATACAAGTCGGCAGAATAGTAGCAAATTTAATATGTTAAGATAAACATTTGTGGGTGCAGCAGCGCACACCTGTAATCCTAGCAACTCCAGAAGCTGAGGTAGGAGCATCACAAGTTTGACACCAACCTCACTACTGAGCAAGACCCTGTCTCAAAATAAAAAGGGCCAGGAATGTAATTCAGTGGTGAAATGCCTCTGAATTCAATCCTCGGTACAAAAAAAAAAAAAAAAAAAAATGCACACAGACACACATTTGTTACCTGAGTTTTCTATTAGCACTGTACTACTAAAGATGAAGAGTAAATCCAATAGTAAATCTTCAGTTTATATATCCTTGCAACTTTACCATTTTTGAGAATATTCAAGGCTGAGAGACCTTGAATCAGACACTTTAATTTCCAAATTTTTCCAGATTATTACACCCTGAATTTTTTTCCGATCTACTTATGCTTAGCCATTTCATCTAGTTTTCATGTCTATCACTCTATATCCTTCTTATTAGAACAGAGCAATGTGCTATAATAGACCTCTAAAAATTGTCTTGGGTTATTACTATCCACTAATTCACTAGGCCAAATATAGGGCAGGTGCTATTTGGCTCTGGGGATATATAGGTGTATAAAACATAACCCTTTTTTCCTCAAGAAACTTGTCACATAACAGGGCAACAAGTTTATAAACATCTATAACATCATATAATAAGCACTACAATAAAAGGACCAGCTGGGAGAAACATGCTCAGATCCATGGGCTATGAAGAAAATTCCTGGAGAATGTGATAGCAGAAGCATGGTGACCAGTTAGGAGATGCTGCAGTAGTCTGGGAAAGTCGTGATTAGAGTGTGAACTCTGAGTGAAGGCAGAAGCTGTGAAGTCAAACAATGGATACAAAGGTCACTACAGAGGAGGAACCAATAGAAACAGTGAAGCACAGAGTGGGAAAAGGGAGCAGGTGAAGAGTCACCAAATTGCTCATTTGGATAGTGGGAGGATGTTAGTGCTTCTCATGAAAGATACTAAACAAAAAAGGAGGAGAAACTTCAGAGACAAATAGAGACTTTGATGTCTGAGATATCCAGGTATAGTGCCATCGATCCTCTTCCTTGGCTTCATGATTGAATTTACACCTGTTACTGAAAATTTTTGTTTTTGCATGTTAGGGAAGTAGAAAGGGGACAGAATTGTGAGAATAACAAATCTGTTAAAAACAGTTGTTTCATAAAGGTCCAGATTTCTTCACCATATTCTGTCCCTTTGAAGAATCTAACAGTTATTTATAACAAAAAAGAAGTTCTGTCTTGTTTTGCTTTCCTCCTCATTATCAAGAGCTGGTCTGGGGTGGGGGTGGATCTATGGTATCTGCTGAACAGAGTGCCTGCAGAAGATCTATGGGCCTCTACTGCTTAGAGCCCAGACTTCCACAGATTTTATAAATGATTGCTAGCAAATCTGCAAGTGTAAGCAAAATGATATTGTCTTTTATCAGGCTAACTTAATATGAATAACACCCATTTCAGCAACTGGCCATGCATTTTATTTTTGGTACCAGGGACTGAACTTAGGGGCACTCAATCACTGAGCCACATCCCCAGCTCTTATTTTGAATTTTATTTAGCGACAGGGTCTCACAGAATTACTTAGTGCCTTGCTTTTGCTGAGACTGGTTTTGAATGTGCAATCCTCCTGCCTTAGCCTCCAGAGCCCCTGGGATTACAGGCATGTAATCCCATGCCCAGCTGGCTATGCATTTTAATCTTAAGAACCTTCCCTTGAGAGGGCTTCATATCATTGGACACAATGAAAACTTAATACTTTATTTTCTAGGAAATATATTTATTAATGATCATTTCAATTAAAAAATACTCCTTTCCATGGCTGTTCCATCATAATCTCTTTGGAAATATGAAATATACCTTAAAATTAAAAGCCATTTTAACAGTAACACTAAAACTTCTGTATAGTGATACAGGAATTTCCAACAATGAAACAAGGCTCTGGAACTTGCCAATCAAACAAAGGAGCATTTCCCGTGAGAAGGGGCAGGAACCCACACATAAAATCTAACAGAGCACATGTTGCAAAATGAGAACAGGAAACTGAATATCCCAACCTTACACTGAATATTTTCCATAATGGTGCAAAGCATGGCTTGTGAAGGGACTTGGAGATGTAATTGCTTTTGTCTGAAGAATGTGTCCTTTGGGAATGGTACCCATGGTTATCCACAGGTTCCCAAAGTCAACTGTGTTCTAACTTTTCAACATGATGCCCAGAGGTGTCAAAGAGCAGACAGGCATGGGAAGTATTTAGCTTTGATTTTTGAGTAGATGTAACACCAGCTCTTCATCCTCTGCTAAAGATAGGCCTGTATCCAAGGGTTCTAAGGTTTCCCACTTGGCCTTCTTTCTATGATGACTTGTTGGTCCCACATCTTCCACTTCACTGTTGTTCCTTTTCTTCATTCCCTGCTTCTTCTTGGCATCACTGGTGGGAACAAATCCAATGATTTACTTTATAAGTAAACTCATTATTATAAAATCAAACGTCTGAAATAGGACAGCATTATCAGTGACAGTTGGTAAAGTGATATTATTTGAGAAGGGAAGAAATCACAAAATCAAGACATTTCTATCAAACTTAAGTATCTTTCCAACAGTGGACGGGGAGAGAAAGCCTGCTATACACCAGGGACGTGAAGAATACTGTGTACACACTGTGTTACCCAGTTCTTACAATAATTATAGGAAGTTCTGAATATGTTATCTACAGTTTGAAGACAATGGAGAGATCTCAGGTACATCTGAATGCGATCTGTGCTTATTTTCCATAATAAACCACCTTTATTTAAAGTTAGGTAATCCTTTAGTTTGCAATTTGTGGGATAACAGATCAGGATACCAGTGACTGATTCTAATATTAATTGCATTAAGTTGTGGTAAGGAGGTCATAACTAACAACAGAGCTTGAAATGTTAAATTTCAAGTAATTTAAGATACCAAATGAAATTTTCCCATTTAAAATGTATATATAGTCTTAGGAAAGCAAATATTACTGCAGTATTCTTCATATACCCAAGACATAGACCATAAAAATAAAGGTTATTTCAGAAAGTGGAGGCAATTCCTTGATGCAATAAAAAAGGAAAAAGAAAAACTACATCCTTAAGACATTTTGAGATATTATCATGTTCAAGATGACCCAACTGAAAGGGGCAGAACAACGCATCAGCTGCTAAAAAAGATCTTCAGGAGTCCTCTTCCCACAGACACACCAAGTGGAAGACCTAATAATGTACCAAACTACCAGCACAAGAGCTAAGGAAACCAGTTGCTAGCAATTCAAAACAGCTTGTTAGAATTAAAAGATATTTTTTGTAAGCCTCATGGGAACCACAAAGCAAAAATCTGTAAATAGACAAACCCCAAATAATAATCAAGGAATCAAACACACTACTAGATTAATTACTTAAACACAAGACTATAAGAAAGAACGAACTACAACAAAACTAAGAAACAAGTTAAATAATGTCTGTAGTAAGAACTTACCTATCAATAATGACCTTGAATGTAAACATGAATGTAAAATTATATTTTCCAATTGAAGATATAGAGTGAATGGATTAAAAAAAAAAAGATCCAAGTACATTTTGCTTTTAAGAAACTCACCTCATCTCTAAAGACACACATAGACGAAAAGTGAAAGAATAAAATATTATATGCAAATAGGAGGCAAAAAAATGTTGTAGCCATATTAACATAAAATAAAATGGACTTTAAATCAAAATCTGTAAAATGAGACAAGGAAGGTCATTATATAATGATAAAAGGATCAATTCAAGAGGCAATAACAATTCTATATATACATATGTATACAGTATTGGAACATCCAAATATATAATGTATTAATAGACCTAAAGAGAGAGTTTATCCAGACAGAAAGTCAATAATAAAACTGAGTTAAATTGCACTTGAGGTCAAAAGGACCTTACAGTCATCTACAGAACATTCCATCCAATAACTGCTAAAGACACATTTTTCTCAACAGCACAGAGAAAATTCTCTAGGTCAAATCATATGATAAGGCACGATACAAGTCTCAACAAAATTTTAAAGACTGAAATACTGAATGTCTTTTACTTTTGAACAAATGGATCAAAGAAGAAATCAAGAAAGAAATTTAAATTTTTCTTAAACCAAATGAAAAACAGACACATAACCTATCACAATCTATGGGTTACAGCAAAAAACAGACTAAAGGGAAGTTTATAACAATTACTACATCAAAAAACTAGAAAGATCTCAGATAAATAAACTATCAATGAATCTCAAAGAATTAGAAGACCAAAAATAATCTAAACCCCAAATTAGAAGGAATGAAATAAATATCAGAGCAGAAATAAATGGAGACTAAAACAAAAGACGAATGAAACAAAGAGCTAGTTCTTTGAAAAGAGAGGGAAAGAGGGAAACCTTGCCTAGACTAAGAAAGAAGAGAGAAGATTCAAATCAGAGATAAAAAGGAGAACATTACAACTGATACCACAGAAATATAAAAGACCATTAGAGATTATTATTAACAACTATGTATCATCAAATTGGATAATCTGGAAGAAATGGACATATTCCTAGGCATATACATCTTCAGACTATATCATGAAGAAATAGAAAATCTGAACAAATCACTAATGAGTTAACAAGATTAAATCTTTAATTAAAAGCATCCTATGTGGGATGGGGAAGCTCAGGACTAGAGGCTTTCACTGTCAAATTCTACCATCATTTAGAGAAGAATTAATACCAATTCTCCTTAACATATTCCAAAATATATAAGAGAAAGAAATTCTTCCAAATACATTCTACAAGGCCAGCATAACTCCGATACCAAAACCAGATAAAGACACAACACAAAAAGGAAACTACAGGTCAATATCCTCTGTGAACATAGATGTAAAAATCTTCTACAAAATATTAACAAACCAAATCCAACTGCAAATAAAAAGATTATTCACCATTATCAAATAAAATTCATCCCAGGGATACAAGGACAATCCAATACATTCATGTATTTATGCCAATATATGCTGATTTTTATAATGATCTAACTGCTTCTTCAAAACATACTACAAAGCTGTAGTAATCAAAACAGTATGGCACTGGTATAAAAACAGACAGAGAGACCAAGGAAACAGAAGAGAAGCTAGAAATAAACCTATATATCTATAGTCAACTGATTTTAACAGAGGGGTTAAGAACACACATTGGAGAAAGGATGATCTTTTCAATAATGGTGTTGGCTTAACTGGATTTCCACATACAGAAGGAGTTACACTCCTATCTCTCACCATCTACAAAAATCAACTCAAAATGAATTAAAGACTTAAATGTAAAACCTGAAAGTATAAAAATAATGCAAGAAAACAGGGGGAAATGCTTCAGGACATTGGAATGGTAAGAATTTTTTTTTATACAATACCCCAAAAGCACAGGAAACAAAAGCAAAATAAACAAACAGTATTGCATAAAACTGAAAAGCTTCTGCACAGCAAAGGAAACACTCAACTCAGTGCAGAGACAATTTAAAGAATAGGAGAAAATATTTGCAATGTGTACATCTGACAAAGGGTTGATATCCAGAACATATGGAACTCCAAAAATTCGATAGCAAAAGCAAACCAAACAGACCAAACAACCTGATTAAAAAATGGGCAAGAGACCTAAATACACATTTCTCACAAGAAGATATAAAAGGGACTAACAAGTATATGAAAAATATTCAAAATCACTAATCATTAGGGCAATGAAAATCAAAACCACAATTAGCTATAACCTCATATCCAAAAAACTAAGGATAACAAGTGCTGGAAAGAATGTGGAGAAAAGGGAACCTCTGGACACTGTTGATGGGAATATAAATTAGTACAGCCATTATGGAAAATAGTATGGAGGTTTCTCAAAAAATTAAAAATAGAATTATCATTTGATTCATCAATTCCACTCCTGGGCTAAAAGAAATGAAATCAGCACATCAAATAGATTTTTGTGCTCCCATGTTCAGCACAGAACTACTCTCAAAAATCAAGAAACAGAAACTAAATGAGTAAAGAAAATGTTGTATGTATATACAATGGAATGCTATGCAACCATTAAAGAAAAGAATAAAATCCTATCATATTCAGTAACATGGATAAAATGAACATTATGTTAAATGAAAAAAGCCAGGGACAGGATAACAAGTACTCCATGATCTCACTTGTGTGAAATCTAAAAAAGGTGATCTCATAATAATTGACAGAATGGTGGTTACCTGTGACTAGGAATAGTGAGGAGGGGGAGGAATCAGGAAAGGCTGATTTATGGGGACTAAGTCAGTTAGATAAGAGAAAGAAACTCTGGGGTATTATAATCATACTGCACAATAGGTAACAATTATGTCCTATACATGCCAAAAAGCTAAAAGAAGCTGGGCACAGTGGCACACACCTGTAATCTCAGCAGCTAAGGAGGATGAAGCAGGAGGATCATGAGTTCAAAGCCAGCCTCAGCAATTTAGCAAGGTCCTAAGCAACTCAGTGAGACCCTGTCTCTAAATAAAATATAAAAAAAGGTCAAGGATATGGCTCAGTGGTCGTGTGCCCCTGAGTTCAATCCTCAATATCCCCCACCACCACCCCCCAAAATAAAAAAATTTTGACAATTCATCACAAAGAAACAGTGTTTAAGGAGGTAAATATACTCAATTTGATTAAAACATTATGTAAAATACACGTACTGAATATTACATAGTATTTCATTAAAATTCCAACTTTTATGTTTCTGTGTAGCAGTTAAAAAAATAATGACCCAATTATTGGATACAATATTAAAATAACCCAACCCATAGCAACAATAGCATTATAAAGGGCAGAAAGTGAAAATTTTGTTTATAGGCAGAAAGTCTGTATTAAGGGCTTTCTAATGGTCTGGCAGGGTGCTAAGTGCTTTACATAGATGATGACATTATTTATCTTCATGAAAATCCTGGGTGTAGGGAGCATGAATTTCATTCTACGACGAGGCTAAGAGACATTAATGACTGAACCCAGATTACACACATGGGACTCAATCCCAACTCTGAATGACTGAATTCAGGCCCAACAGGAGCAATTTTTTTGAAAATAATTCCAGTTGACTCACTTTAGTTGACACTTGGATGACAGTAACAAAGAATTAGTTATGGAAACAGCATTGGTTTGGCATCAACACAGTCACATCTCAGAAAATCAACTAATATTTCTGAGCCTCAGTTTTCTTTCTAAACGTGAAGATTATAAAAATTTACTTTGAATTGTAAAAAGTAAATAAAAACATATGAAAGCATGCATATATGTTAATATGTTAGTTTATGTTCTGCCTATAAACTACTCATTTTCAAATTCTCACATTGTACATAATAAATCAGCAAAAAGTCAAAGAAATACTATATCCCAAGCATTGTATTTAAAAAGAGAACTGCTAAAATTCTGATGGATTCTATTACTTTTTAAGAAGAAAGCTTTGATATCAAAGTGAATGTACCTTATCAGCATGTCAATTTATGACCAGCTTGAAGCAAAACTAGGTAACTCCTTCATTTGCCTCCCAGAAGTGCTAAATGGTTTGACTCAGCCATTCTCTTTCACCGTTGGAGGAAAGACAAACTAGACCACATCATGAGGTTATTTAAGACACAAATAAATACATTTTAAGAGGAGGTCTGAAGAGATAAAATGAAAGAGTTCTCTGTGATGACAATTCAGCCTGCAAATAATTGAAATAATTCTTGGTAAAAAAGAAGCCTTAAAAAAATGTACTGAGTCCTAATCTGCCTGTGCCAATTCCACTAGGCTATAGTGCCGTGATTTATTTGGCACAAGATAACATTGATTTTTACCCTGTAAGTAAAGTGCATCTGAGAGCAGCTCCGCAGAAAGAGCCTAATCAGCGGGCCCTACTAATGCATCCTTTGTTAATGTGCTCATATACATTATATTCCCTGCAGGAAATAGGTGGTTCAGATAATAAAAGGAAGATGAGAAATTAATGTAACCCTGATATTTTCACAATTAGTAGCTCTGTTACTTTGTGGATCAGTTTAAATTCTAGAAAAGTATTTTATACTACTTCCTATATTGCAAACAAGTGGTAATCTGCATAACAAATTAATTATCCAACAACAGTATAGGAATTATATAGGTAATTCACCAAAAAGGGATAATATAAGGAACCTAGAAAATAGCAAGCAGAAAGTCACTATTTGACCTCTACAAAAAGGCCTCTTTCAAATGGTATGGCACTAGAGGTCTCCATTTTTCTTTTAAGACATTGATGGGCCTGTATTTTATTCATTCATTTATATGTGGTGTTGAGAATCGAACCCAGTGCCTCACACATGCTAGGCAAGAGCTCCGCCACTGAGCCACAACCCCAGCCCAAGAGGCCTCCATTTTATTCACATCTTTCTGAATTAGTTAGAGGAGGCACCAAAGTGAAAGGATTCAGAGCTACTCATTTTTCAATGATCCAAATCATAAAGAGATTTCATTACTAATGATACAACCAAGTACATAATACATAATGTGAACCAATGACAGGGAAATTCCAAGATTTTCAAATTTTAGTGAAAACAAGTATACAAAAGCTTGTCAGGGTACTCAAAGCAAACATCTGAGTCAATTATTCATTGCTAATAATTAAAGAAAAAAGAAAGCATTGGGATGTGAATTCAATTTTAAAATCTTAATATATTAAGAATTGATTTTTAAATGGAATTTAACTTTCTTATTTTCTAAATTCTCTAAACCCCAAACTGAGAAACTAAACTGATTTTCTCAATAGTTTTGATTTCCTGGTTTCGACATTTTAATTTTTTCAGACTCTTATAGTTACCTAATCTCCCCCCATAAGAATGTCATCTGTGTTGAGTTCACAAGTAAGAAAAGACAGGAAACAGTACTCTTGTGTCAGTATCCCCAGTGCCCAGCTGTGATTATGTAACCTCTTTCTAGTAGGGTCTTCCTTTGCCCTTCAAGATCCATCTGCAATTCCACATCTTCCATGAAAAGTACCCAATCTCCCTTATTAAAAGGGATTGCTTTTCTCTGAATTCATGTGGCTTGAATTGTTTATTAGTCATTTTGCACCAACCATTCTAATTTCTGATACTAATGTGATTTTTTTCTCACCTGTATAAAAGTTGGCAGCAACTTTTGAAAATTTTAAAGTCAGCATGCCCAACAATTTCTCTTCGGGGAATTTTTGTCAAGGAAATAACAACCAGGGATATGTTTAAATATTCAGTAACAAGGAGATTTAAGAGAAAGCCATTTTTAATTTCAGAAAGTTAGAAATCCCTAAGTCAAACCATAAATGATTAACCGAATAAGTTATAAAATTAGAAATAAGATACCATGCAGCTAATAAAAAGTTTGCAGAATTTTTTCCTGTTTGCTGAAAAGAGCTCTAAAACCAATACAGGATAGGAATATATATATGTTTCTCTATATATATACATATGTATTTGTAGAGAAATAGACTTGTTCTTTTTGTTAATATATTTTGATTTTTATTTCCTGTAATGATCCTGCATTATTCTTTGCAATAAAAAAGTTCTAGGTAAGTAGGTAAATGTTAATTATTCTTTCTAATTCCACAAAAGCTCAGAGGGATACAGAAAAGGTGTGCTACATAGTCCTTTTCCTGTTGGTGATCCAATCTCCAACTTAAACAATCTTTAATTCATGGAACTATGGGAGAAACATGAGACTTGTTAGGTAAGGATATATGGGTCATGGGTAATTTTCAGTACTTAAAAACAAATCAAAACTTCAAGTGTGTGTCATAGACTAAGTTGTAAGATTTGTTTGCTTTTTGAAAAAATTACTCCAACTGAACTTTGTGAATGCTTGACATGGCTGATGTTGGGACTGGAAATTGTATCGTTGTTGAAACAAACATAAAACATTACGTATTAATTTTCTTAAAAGACAAAAATCTTTCAAAACATGGGACTACCCACGTTGAAAACAAAGTTCTCTGTGATGATGAAAAGGTGGAAGTCTCTATTCTAGACTTGAGAACTCTGCTCCATGGACATATGCACAAACTTGTGGGGGTTGCTGACAGTTTTCAGCTTCACGTATTAGACTTCTTAGGAGGTTATTCAATAATAGAGTATATGTGCAAAATTAAAAGCCAGTTTTTCTAAATAAATATTGTTGAAATACCATTTATTAAACCTTCATGTCTCCTATGTAACATCTCTCACTTTCCAGACAATTTTATGTATGCTTACTGAAGTAGTCCTTATAAAGTACAGCTTGGTTTTTGTAATTTTTTCATTAAAATTTCAGTGACCACCTAGAAAATTTATTTAGGACAATGTTGAGTTTTATGATGTAGTATATGCCTGCCCCTGTAACTTACCCTGTATTTTGCCCCCGCTTAATGTTCTATTTCAGGGGGCTACTTTTTATTCTCTGAACATGCTCTAGGTTCTCAATTTCTTTTGTTTCCAGTTGAAATTTTCTTTGCTGTTTCCAACCATCTAAATCTTTCCTATCCTTCAAAACCCACTCAAATGTCACCGTCTCAAAGATTCTACTTTATCCATTGTCTTATACCTTTCCCCTCATTCTGAATGACATCATAGTATTTCTACGTAGATCTTTTCCTTATGTTTACTGAGTTCATTAGTTTTCTCCGTTCTGGAATTGTCTGTTCTCTTCATCTCTGAAGAAGGCCTGAATAAAGAAGTCATTCAACAAAGGTACATTTATCTGAAGTGGTAGAAAGCCTAACAATTGGGGTTGATCCAAGTCCCAAGCATTACCACTATTACAATGAAAAAGTCTACATTTCAATGGATTTTGCTTCTATTTTGATTCCTACACAGAGGTACAGATGACAGCTCAGTCCAGCCTGAGTGCACAGGTTCCTGTCTACTAATGTTGATTAACCCAGGTTTTCAATTTTTTTCCCTCCAGTACTGGAGATTGAACTTAAGTGTGCTCCACCACTGAATTACATCCCTCTCCCTTTTTTATTGTGAGAAAGGGTCTCACTATGTTGCCTAAGGTGGCTTTGAACTTGGCAATCCTTCTGCCCCAACCTTCCAAGTAGCTTTAATTTCAATGTATACCACCCTACCTGGTTTAATCTTGTTTTTAATATCATATATTACCAATGCCTTGAATTTTGGCTTTGCAATGTTTTTCAAAATTATAAAATTGGTTAAATTACACCTAACCTAATAAGTTACTTTTTCTCCAAACACATGAATTTTACTGAAATAATGCCCAGTGGGTGGACAAACTGTTTGCCAGTACTGCAACTTCCACATGGAATGTAATCAGCAATCATCTAAATTTTAAGCACTTAAAGGTTTGACTACCATCTCCCAATTTTACCTTTCCAGTTTTCTTTTCCTCTGTCCAGTATTTAAGTATTGCTTTTTCCAGGCCCCATCCTTGGGCCTCTACTATATTTCTTCTGAATATTCTCATGCAATTCAATATTTCAAGAGTTCTATGTTAACAACCAGAAAGTGATCAAGATGGTGACCTGGTAATCATTCATCTGCACCTCAAATTAAACACACTCCTAACTGCTACATGTTTCTCCCAAATCTGTTCTTTCTTCTGTATTTTTCTCTTCTTGGTGAACAAACTGAAAACCTGGTACTCATCCTTGAACCACATCATTTATCATTTCTTTTTTTTTTTAATATTTTTTTAGTTGTAGATGGACGCAATATCTTTATTTATTTATTTTTATGTGGTGCTGAGGATCGAACTCAGTGACTCACGCATGCAAGGCAAGCGCTCTACCACTGAGCCACCGCCCCAGCCCCCATTTATCATTTCTTTACTCATCTCTCTCAAATCCATCTAACTTTGCATGGGATCTACCTTCATTTAGGCTTTTTCTTTTTTTTTTTTTGGTACTGAGGATTTAGGCTTCTTATTTATTCCCTGCCTTCACTTGATTTCTCTGACCATTCCGCCTGGGTTGAACAACCTTGAAGGTGCTGCCCTAGCACTGTACATCCCTGCACTATCCCATTTGAAATGCTACACTGACTTTGTCTATTTGCTTATCTACTCCTTCTGACATTTTAAGTTCCCTAAAGACAAATACCTTGTCTTATTTCTCTTTATAGCTGCATTGCCCAGGGATCCAGGGGCTCAATAAATGTTTTTTGAATACATGAATAAACCCACTGGGCTTTTAGCTGCTAGGCAGGTACTTTTAAGGGAAATCACTTAGGCCTGTGTGTGTGTGGAATCCTGCTGCTCCTTTAAATGATAGTTTATTTTTTTGTATGTATTACTGGGGATTGATCCAGGATCCAGGCCCTGTACATTTTAGGCAAGCATTCTGCCACTTAGCGAAATCCTCAGACCTTTTAAAAATTGTAGTTTGGGACAGGGTCTTGCTAAGTTGCCAAGTCTGGCCTCAAATTTGTGATCCTTATGCAGGGAGGCACTTCTATGAGAATTATTCTGGTATGCTCCTTACTTGCTACAAGTAACAAACCTTTCTTCGTGCTTATCTCCTGGTTATGCTTGCTGTCTTTGCACTGGGTGAAACCACTGCATTCAGTTACAGGCTGAACATCTACACTGAAAAGTATGTGACTGTTCTACTCTGTCATGTAGGGGAAGACAGAACGATCCTTAATTAAAGCCACATTCTTTCCTTCTTTGCAACACCAATGATTCATTTTAAGTCAGATTTCTAAGTGGGCTGATAAATCAAAGCTATTATTTTCTGCAAAATTATTTCATTAGTTTCAAGAATTTCAAGTCATAGTGAAAAATACATTAAGGGCAGAAGGAAAATAATACTTGAATAACCTCACACTTAGAATGAGAAAAAGGCTTTATTTTCAACATTGTCAAAAGAACTCAGCATTTCCTTTTTGGATTTTTGTTTTGTTTTTAATTTTTTTCTTTTTTAAACTTGGCATTTCAAGTCAACAAAAATGAGTCATTTTGATCTTTGCAACAATATACACTCCTCAGTGAATTATCAATGGACAGTCTTTAGATCAAATTTCAGTCAGGCTCTTTTGAATTCTCTTTCCAACTGGGCTCTGTCACTTAGTCTAGTTTTAGCAAGAATTCTGCTGAGTTAGTTTACAGAAATCTGTTGTTAGGTAGGAGTTCAGAACACGTATTTGGCAGAGGTAGGGTACAAAAAGGATGCTGCTAGAGGACAAGACAGGGAGACAAGTCATGTCTCTGTTTAAGAAAAGTCCCATTGTCATGACAACTCCCACCACAGGTTTGGCATTCTAAAATAACCAAATGAGCAGTATTCTAATTAGGTTTTCTAAAGTAACCAATGGGGGAAAATTGGACAATGTTTTCATCAGGTATCATAAGGTTACCAATGGGGACCAACAGAGTAAGGTCTTCAATCCGGTCCCTATAGGGAAGAAAATGCCTTACATCTCAGCCTGTGAAACACTAACTTCCACACATTGGGGTCTTAAATCTTCTTTCTTCTTGCTTGGCTCACTCCAATACCTTATGGAGCGCTACTTCCACCTTTGCCTTCAATAAATCTATACTTTGTTACTTGTATGTGTCTTGCACAATTCTTTGTTCAGGACACCAAGGACCTGCACCCCAACTGAACACCCTGATGATGACACTATCATTGATACCTGCTCTAATTCCCCATCCTGTACACTTTTCTCACTCTGGCCTGCCATCAGCAGTAATCCTATCAGATCCAGTTAGCCAGGATTTCCCACATGCCTGTTGTTTCCTTTTAGCAATTTTCCACAAAGACCTTCACTCTGTTCCTCGGCTATAAATCTCCACTGTCTTTACTTTATTAGAGGTTGAGTCCCACTTCCTTCCCTACAGCAAAACTTATGTAATTCTGTAACAAGTGCTACAAATAAATTTTTCTATAACAGCATGTAGATCAGACAACAAATTACTATGACTCCAAGACAAAAGCATCAGGTTTTTCCTGATTCAGTAAAGTAGAAATGTTGGTCTCTCCTCATTACAATGGGCATTAGAATCAGCCTAGTTTGCTGCCAGCAGGTATAATATCCAAAAAAAGAGTAAAATATGTAATTACTAAAAATACTAAGGAAAATTGAAATAGCCTTCATGTTTATCAAAAGAGAGAGCACAACCTAATGATAAGCCTCATGAAAGGGCAAAAAAGCAAATCCTCAATTTTTAACTTTTATCTTCTTTCAAGAGAAAGATCTTTGGAAGAAAAAAATGTACATAATAAACACTGCATCCAAGAGAAGAAATATCAAGTGGGTAGAGATTATAAGAAGCCCCTAACTGCTCTAAATGAGCTAAAGCCCTGACTCTTGAAATGATAAGCTGTATACTCAGAGAATGTGGAAATTATCATATTCATTTGGTGACCTGTGATACAGTAGAGAATGGTGGAAGATTCTCAAAGATGAGATAGGTGAAAAGTGGTTCCCATTTTTTAAAAAGAGAGGGAAGGTACAATTTTCAAACTTTATCAAGTTTTCAACAAGACTCTAGAATGGATTACCAATTTATAAACAGAAGAAGTTATGCTTAAGGGCTGGCCAGCAAATTACATTTGTGGGCTGTTTCAATCATACTTCAAGTTTTACTGGAATACAGATATGTCTATTTGCACTGTCTATGGCTGCTTTACCAGGCAATAGCAGAGCTGCATCACTCTCAAAGTATAATATATACATTATCTCACCCCCCCAGAGAAAAAAAGGGCAGACCCCTTTTTCTGCAGAACAGACTCCTTGCACTAGCAGCTTTCATTAGCTCACTAAAAACAACTCCTGTCAAACTACCCTCACTGTTTTCTTTGAGAAGGTTTTTGGACTGGTAAAGCAGGAAAATAAAGTATCTAGATTTCAGCAAGGCACATAACACATGAGAACCTTCTTGATAAAATATGAACATGGGATCTGAATCCCAATAAAATTAGGAGAATCTGTTACCAGGTGATTAAGAAGGAGCTTTAGTTTTAGAAAAATGTATTGCTTTAGGTATTTTATACCACCTAGTTCAACATGTTCAGATCTTATTGTAACTCCCTCTCTATCAAGTTTAATTCACTATATTTGAAAGATGCCTTAAACATGAAAACTTTTTTTAATGTGCAATTTCTCTGAAATGTACGTATCTCATAATGAGAATAATGTCTTTTTCTCCCTTTCCCTGTTTAATGTTCAAATGGTTGCGTTTGAAAATTAGTTCCTTAAGAGTAAGTCAACTACTGTCTTAAATATGTCTTTACAAAAATTCCAATACAGAAGAAAAGAGTAGCTTTGGAGTTAAGCCTGATTCAAATCCTAGTAACTGCCTAAAACTTAGAAAACTGCTGAGCTTCATGGAATGCTTTTTCCTAATTTGTAAACTGCAATTAATAACTACCTCACAGTTGAAGTAAGTGATAGATACACAGTACATGCATTGTAAGTGCTACTTTATAGCTTTTCCAACTCCTGATAGTGAGAAAGATCTTACTGTTTTTTGTTTTATCTGTTTTTCTAAAATATTTTTTTAGTTGTTGATGGATCTTTATTTTATTCATTTATTATTTGTATGTGGTGCTGAAGATCAAACCCAATGCCTCACGCATGCTAGGCAAGCACTCTACCACTGAGCTACAGCCCCAGCCCCCTGGTCTTTATTACGTAAAGTGCAACTTTTTAACTTAACATGTCTTGTGTTCTCCAAAGTATTTAAGCTTGGGCTGGGGACATAGCTCAGTTGGTACAGTGCTTGCCTTGCATGCACAAGGCCCTGGGTTCAATCCCCAGCACCACACATACACACAGACAAAGTGTTTAAGCTTGTAGTAAAACACTTTGAAAAGTATAGACACTTTACCACTGAATATAATAGATGTAATTAAGGCTTGTTTCTAAAACCCTCTTAATACATTAGGTTCTTGAACCAGGATAATCCGAGAACAGAACTATAAAATCTAACCACCATAACTCAAGTTTTGGTTACTAAGCTCATGTCTGAGGAATGTGGAACCACAAATGGAAAGAACTCCTGGGGATCTGGGACAGCCAAGAAGGATCTAGGGAAGGTCAGGATCTTGGTGGAAAGGGATTTCCTGGGTCTCTGTAAAGTGAAGATACTCTGCAAGCAACAATAGTCTTTGTTATTATTATTAAAATTAAATATGTTATTATTAGCCTATTTCAAACAAGAAAATTTAGCTTTGAAAGGATGGGAAGAGTGTTTCTCAAGAAGGAGTCCTAATATAGGAAAGGAATATGCTAAGCTAGAATTTCCATGTGTGGTAGAATGGGATTTAACTCACTACATTACTCAAATCAGGAGGAACGAACACACACACACACACACACACACACACACACACACACACACACCCCATTATCACAGTGTACTTAAAAGTTAAAATCATCTGTAAGTTATAAAAAATCTTACATAATGGCTAATGTATAAAACACTGACAATACAAGATGTTGGCGGGGCTGTGGCTCAACAAGCGCCCTCATATGTTCCTGACGGGAATGCACAATGGTACCATTTGACAGCTTCTTATAAAACTAAAAATTTACATTTGCCATGAGATTCAGCAATCCCTTGGTATTCATACAAAGGAGTTGAGGACTATTACCACATAAAAACCTGCACACAAATATTTATAGCAGCTCTATTCCATAACTGCCAAACCTCAGAAGCAACCAAGATGTCTTTCAATAGATGAATGGATAAACAAACTGTGACACATTCATATAACAGAATATCATTCAGTGATAAAAATAAATGAGCTATCAAGCCATGAAATGATATGGAAGAACCCTGACAGCATACTGCTAAGTGAAAAAAATCCATCCAAAAAAAACTACATACAACATGGTTTCAACTATATGACATCCTAGAAAAGTCAAAACTATGGATAAGTAAAAATAAAAATAATCAAACATACACACACACAAAATAGTGGTTGCCAGTGGTTCAGAGGGAGATATAAACAAATGGAGCAGGAGCACAGGGCATTTTTAGGGCAGTGAAACTATTCTGCATGATACTGTAACAGTGGATAAACATCAGTATATATTTTTCTGAAACCACAGACTATACAATACAGACTGAACTCTAATGTAAACTATAGACTTTGGTTAATAACATGTCAATATTAAGTCATTAACTGTAATAAACATACCATACAAATGCAAGATGAAACTAAGGGGGAAAAGGCAGAGGTGGTAAGGGGAATATGGGAATTCTGAACTTTTCACTTAATTTTACTGTGAAAAGTAAAACTGCTTTTAAAAAGGTCCATTAACTTAAAATTTCTGTAGAGTTCAAAAGAGTTAATACATCATTTACTATACCATAAATTACAAAGTATAAAATAGAGTTCTCCCCAAAAGAACTACATGCTACTTTAATACACAGCCAAAATTACTTTCCAGTATTCATTTGGGGTCATCAGACCACCCTGGCTTCACTTACCTGTTCTCATGAGCTTCGTGCTAGCATACTTCTTTCTAATGAGGTGCACCAAGCACCACAAGAGCTGCTATTTCTCATATTCACCACTTTCCATGAAGCCAGTACCACAGTCAGACAGGCACATGGGTAGAAGGATGATCAGATGCTGAGGTGCTCCTCTGGCAGGAATGCACATAGCTGTATGTTCATGGTTATGCTATTAGGGTACATACCTAAATGTTAATGATTGTCCAAGTAATTCATGAATATTAGGATAAATCATTCTTCACTTAAAGAGAGTATTTTCAATAATTCTTCAGATTCACCTAAGGGAAGGTTTTCTTAACTAACTCATCTAAAGAGAACTTGCAAGTCCTTCTTCACCAAAGTTACTGCTTTCAAGGCCCTTACCACCTTTTCTCTACTTTCAGTTTACTTCTTTATGGTCTGTCTCCCTCCCTGCAGGGTAAGCTCTATGAGAGCTGAGATCCAGTCTCTCTTCTTTTGGCTCTCTGCCTGGTGGTACACAGTCAACTTTCAGTTAAATGAATGCCTACATAATGGGAATGTTGAAGAACAGATAAGTAAGGGCATCTCCCACTCTCTATCATATCTTGAATAAGATATAATACCTAAGATTATTTTTATTATATATGAATGATTTTGATGAGGAAGATAATGAAAAGTATATACTGCAGGGAACATTAAATTTTATTCATATCAATGTATAATACTCATGTAAAAACTCCTACCAGTTTCACTATTAAAATGATTACCATATATGTTGATGACCCTATTATGTACCAGACTTGACTTTTCTTTCGCAGTAGATCTTTCCAATAACCTTGTAATTAAGAATTATCTTCATTTGACTGACTTAGAAAACTGAATGAGAGAGATTAAGCAACTTATCCAGGGTCCAGAACTTGCAAAGGAATTTCAGATTTGAATTCAAGTTTTTCTGGCTCTGAACATCACAATTTCCAACACAAGCAAGTAGCCTACCTTTATTCTAACACAGACTTAATTTCACAAAACTCCCTACTTTGCCTCATGTTGCAAAGTTTATGATAATACAGCATTTAGATCAATATTACAAAACTACACACAGTCATACATGTGGGCAAGACATTCAATAGACTACTGAGTCACAGAACCTCATATAATTCACATCATACACCTGCTAGAGCAACTGCTTTTGAACAGATGCTTCTGAGATTATACTGCCCGGACCAGATAAAGTTTAAATATCTATGTATTAATAAAGAAAGGCAAAAGGACAAAGACTGATCCTCTGATGTATTTTTCACGTAGAAGAAGCTCCTAGGTCTTACCAAATTTTTTAAAATGCTTCTTCTCTAGTTCTTAGTAAGCTTTAGCCAATATACGTAAAGATGTGGGAAGGAGGGAAGTGAATGATATAACAAGAACAAAATGCTCATTCGTACGTGCCATGAATAAGAAGACCATTAACAGTTAAACAGCATATTTTAAATAAATGATGTGTGAGTTAAATTCAATAAAAACAGATCAGAATGTTCTCTGTAACTTGGGAACTACATCCCCTGGGCTACAAGAAAGCTGCAGTCAGAATTATTACATCAGGTCTTAATGTTCTAGATGCTAATTTTACAATACCCAAACAATGGGGCTAACCTAGGTGCCCATCAGTGGCTAAACGGATAAATAAAATATGGTATATACACACAATGGAGTTTTATTTAGCCATAAAGAAGAATGAAATTATGTCATATGCAGGAAAATGGGTAGAACTAGCAAACGTTGTGTTAAGTGAAGTAAGCCAAACTCACAAAGTCAAGGGTCATAATGTTTTCTCTCTTGTGGAAGCTAGAAAAGAAAAAGAAAAGAAAGATAGGGTAGGATTTCATGAAAATTGAAGGAATATCAATAGAGGAAAGGGACTGAGGGAGGGAGGAAGAGAAGGAAAGGGGAATATACTAAAGAATGACATTGACCAAATTATACTGTTCCATTGTGTGCATGAATGAATATGTAACAACAAATCCCACCATTATGTACAATTATAATGCACCAATAAAAATATAGGAAAAAAGAATGTTTAAGTGCTATGTGATCTGACTGTGGCCAGGGAACCACAGAAGATAAAGATCTGCTGAGAAAATATGTCAACTTCTTTCTGGAATGCTTTATACAAATACAGTGAACATTAAACTTGCAAGGACACTAGGGCAAGCAGTTCCAAAAATTTGGTTATAAAATGACTACTGAAATCATGGGAGATTCTGTAAGCTTGATTCTGGAAGAGACTGTGCAGCCATAAAGTATCATGGTGCCTTGTGTTAGAGCTTCTAACTTGATTAGGGATTTGTTTGTATATGTTACATCATAAATTGAGGATCAACATCACTGCATAACCTATTCAAAAATCTAACAAAAGCACAGTCAGGGAGTTTCTCTAGAAAACACACTTTCTTTACTACAGTGTACGTGCAGATTTTCGATCTCTTGATTTTTCCTTTTCTCTTCCTTTGAAATGCAAAAGAAAGATCAGGTAAAACTGCAGACTGACATAGCTGCCAGAATGAGGGTGGGTATCTTGAGCCTGGGTGTCCTTTTACAAAATACTTCTGCATTGGCTGTGCAAAGCCACTATATGGGCAAAAGTTCAGTCCTCCAGTGCCCCATTTGAGCCTCCATTTATATAAAACTCTCCTTGTATTCATATCAAATGTAGCTTGGACTTTTCCTAAGTAATTTACAGATAATAATAAGTGAGCTTATGATCAATTAAAAACAGTCTCAGAAATCTTTATGTGTATCCCTAAGTATTGGCACTTTGGTATTCAACTATGTCATGAGAATGTATCACATTTTGAATGTCTCTTTTCTAGTTGCTCAGAACTAAAAACAGATTTATAAAAACAGTTTGATCTAAGAAAAGACTGATTGGCTCAGAGTTCATTATAAACATAACTGCAAGAGGAGAAAAAAACTGTTTTCTTAGATCAGAATTCTAATAATCAGAAAAAGTTGTTAGTGGTGAGAAGGCAGAAAATTGCATATCTCACCACTATTCCTCGGATACATTTTCTTCTATAAAATGTACACTTAAAGCTATTTGAAAATTTGATGAAAAATCAGACCCCCTTTTCCAAATGTATGCATACTACATCTCTTATTTACATGCAATTTCAAGATATTCAAGATTCCCCTAACACTTATCAGAAGAGTCCAGGTTAAGAATCCCCGCTCTAGCAATTTGGGAGACATAATTATTTTTCCTTTCCCAGATTAAAAAAAAAAATTAAACATCATCCAAGTTGGGTTTAGGCTACACATTTTTCCACTACTAATCTACACATCTTCCACTACTAATCAAAATGTAGAACATTTTGTGCTCCCCAGAAAGACATTAGCTTTTCTCTTAACTACTTTCACTGCTTAGTTTTCAATATTCAAGATCATCACCTACCCAAGCATATCCCCAGTGTTCCAACTATCTGACAAAATTAAGTTTCACAGTTTAGTCTTATTCTTCACTAGGCCTTCAAAGAGAAAATTCAGTCTTCACCAAATTGCTCATTAAAGAATTACTCACAATGGAGCCAGGCACGGTGGCGCATGTCTGTAATCTCAGTGGCTTGGGGGGCTGAGGCAGGACAATTGCGAGTTCAAAGCCTGCCTCAGCAAAAAGCAGGTGCTAAGCAACTCTGTGAGACACAGTCTCTAAATAAAATACAAAATAGGGCTGGGGATGTGGCTCAGTGGTCGAGTGCCCCTGAGTTCAATCCCCAGTACCCACCTCCCCCCAAAAAAAACTCCCAAAAAAACAAAAAAAGAATTATAATGGCAATAAATAAATAAATACATAAAACCAAGCAAAAAGAACCAAAAACCTAAGCATGGGTACAATATAAAATTCTGAAAAGGGAGGCTGATAAGGAAATTATGGTATAACTAAGTGATAGAATATATATTATACCATCATCAGACATTAATACCTCTACATGAAGCAATGTAAAAGGAGTCATTCTCAATGGTCTTAATGTGAACAAAGTTGCTATGCACCAGAGTTAGGACCACAGCCAAGACAACACCATTATTAGCAAGACGCTTTGCTTTGGCCCCACTGGTGCCCTCATGGCACTCCTGGTACTTCTGAAAAATGACCAAATCCCAACTCAGTGTCACTGAATATGCTATACCCATCCTGCCCCAACCAAAAGCAGTTAAAAAGAAAAAGAAAATGGTTTATGCACATTTTCCTTCTCCAGGAATTCATTTTTGACTCATATACATTTGTTTTCCAACTGAAAAGTCTTCCACAAATTATGAGATTGACTGAAAAGTTTTGAAATAGCTGCTAGGCAAAACTCACTGAAGAGATATCACAGAACTCAATACCAGGAGAAACTACAGAGATTCAAGTAGCTCACCTACTTCATGTAACAGATAATTTATAAAGAAAGGCAAGTTCATTCAAAATCCAAACTAGTATAGATATTTTAAAAACAAAAATAAAAACTTCAAACAGCAAAACATCTTGATCAATCTATTGACTAAGAGCCTTGTAAAAGGTAAGAATAACTAATTATATCAGAAGTGGACCGGTTTACTCTGTACAGGAAAATGTATTAATCTATATAGAATTATCCCCATAGAAATTATGTCCAAACTATTACAACAGGCTTGGTACCAATTATAGCTGTAACTGGCCTTGTGCAACCTAAAACAATCTACCAAACACCCTAGGATACAACAGTTTCTTTTAAAGGAACATACCTTAGAGGCTACAGTCTGCAAAGCAAAGATTGATACAAGGTAGTAAGAGTCTAACCACCACCTTTTTCTTTTTCCTTTTTTGTTTATTTGGAAAGGTTACAATTATAAATATTAAAAACTCAATTTGACTGGATAATGAATATGTGGAACATCCAGCTGCTTCTTTTTCATCATATTCAATACTTTGCAAAAATTTACATCATTAGCAATTCACATGAAGATAGCCATAAACAAAATATGATGAATGGTACCAGACATACAAAATTAATCTTATATTACATGCTCACAGTCAAATCTTTTAGCTTGTGAGGCACAGCTAAAAGGAACAATCTTACTGAAAGAAGATATTAATTGGAACATGGTTAAAGATACTCTTGTCTCACTTCAAAGACTAAACCCTTGCTCCCCCTAGCTGGATAAGACCTAACTCACTTCAGGTTTAGTTTAGACACAGGTCCCTTCAGGAAGCTCTCCCTGGGCTCTTCCACCAGGTGCAGGTGAGGCCTATCACTTAAGTGCTTCTCACGTTCATTCTCTACCTAAACCCTCTCTGCTGCTTCCCTAGGCACACAAAGCACAGCATAGTTCATCCCAATGTTTTGTAATTGTGTACTTAGTTCTCTGTAATCTCCATCAAACAAAAAACTATGAAAGCAAGAAAGGTACTTGTTTAACGTTTAATGCTGTGTACCTGCACTCAGTATGCCTGGCACATTTCAGGCCTTATGTATGGAGAAATATGATAACCAAAGAACAGATCAGGTGATATTTTTAATTCTTAAACAGAATATGGTTTAAATACGCAGAAGGTTCTTATTACAGTTCTTCACATTGCATTAAGAACCTTTTAAAAAATACCTTTTTGTTGTTGTCAAAGCAGTATAACTACATTATATGGACTATCTGAAATGAATAATCACATATGAGCTCAAGGGTGACTGTTAACAGTTGAACTCTTTCTTTCCTTTAAGATACACAAGTCTCCTAAAATACATTGGAAAGAACATATGATTCTGCATAGGTCTCAGCAGACCAGTGAATTGTATGATGTTATAAAGTTCACTGAAACATCCTAACATCTTCTATGAACTCTAGCATGCTAATTCCACAGTTCTAAAGACGAAATGAGAGGTCAAAGGCAGAAAGAAAACATATAGCCTGGACTAAATTTTAAGATACAAAAAAAAAGAAATCAGAGAACAAAGCAGGCTCTCCTTTCTATACCTGTTGTCAAAAGCAACACACCAAAGCCTAGAGCCTCACATAAAATTTAGACATCTGGCCCTAACTCCTCCTCTAAGAGTAGATTACCAGCCCTCCAAGTTCACGGCTCTGTTTTTGAGGATAAACAGATTCATGGCAACATTCTCCTTAAAAGGAATTCAAGGTCATTATTTTCCTATTTACTGAGATCACATAATAAACAAAGGTCTCTTTCAGTCACGCTAACTTAAAGGGGTTGAATCTCATATATCAGAATCCCTTTGGAATCTCAGTGCTAGAGAGAGAAATTCTGATAATTCCACAGAAGGCTGAAGGTAGTTTAAATTCTACTGCAGATGTGCACTGAGCTGAGAAGGAAGGTAGAAATACAAACTTTTAAAAACCCTATCAGACCTCCCTAAGGAGGAACTATGACCCCAGATTCAGCCATTCTCCACTAAATCTGGCTCTCCATTGCCTACTGCCAATGTCTTTCCATGTCGAGAGACCAAAGTGTCACTCATGCTGAATATTTATGAATGTCAGCAAAGTGAGGGAAAAAGAAATAACCAGAGGAAAATTTAAATGATAGATAGCTGTTTTCTAATTGGTGTGTCTAGTCCCATAAGAGTGAACTCATCTCTGAAAACACCAAGTTTATATACAGAGAATAACCTCCTGGGAGAACAATGATGACCAAGGCAGAACCATGAACTGTTGAAACAATTACTGAGTGGAAGCTAGAAAGAGCACAGCAAATAAAACTGTGAAAATGCCATGAAGACTCTCTAAAAATGACATCACAAAATCTTAGCACATCATCATGTTTAGGAGAAGCAAAGAAAAAGCAGAGGTAGCCAAACTGAAACGACACTGGAAAATTGTACTCACACTGTTGTTGTAAATTGCAACTGCAGCAGCAATTATCACTGTCAAAATTCTACAGTACATAGCCTTGTATATACTTCTTCTTTATCCAAAAAAATTTTTGTTTTTTGTTTACATACATCTTAATTCATTGCCAATGAGGTAATTTTAAGAAAAGAAAAAGAGAGAGCTGGATGTGGTGGCCTGATATTCCAGCAGCTCAGCAGGCTGAGGCAGGATTGCAAGTTCAAAGCCAGCCTCAACAATTTAGTGAGGCTCTATGCAACTTAGTACAACTCTGTCTTAAAAATAAAAAATAAAAAAGGCTGGAGATGTAGCTCAGTGAGTAAGTGCCCCTGGGTTCAATCCCCAGTACCAAAGAAAAAGGGGGGAGGGAGTCATGAATATCAGATTAGGAAAAGAAACTGTACGTGTAGACCACTACTTGTAGCTTACAGTCATGCTGCCTTCTAGTATAGGAATGACAAACAGGTTTTATCTTGTGTACAGTTTCCATCTCATCGATAGAAGCTATGTTGAGAAGGACTACTTGGGCTAAAATCTAGTCTCATGGTTCTCAACTGTGGGCAATTTGCTCCCCCAAAGGATGCTTAGTGATATTTAAAGACATTTTAGTTGTCTCAACCAGGGTAGGGGGAGAAAGAATTTGGTTCTGTCAGTGGCCAGAGACAATGCTAAATAGCCTATAGCCTCCCCTTTCCCTAAATGTAGCATTATCTAGACCAGAATATCAATAATCCTAAAGGTAATATTATAGTTTAGATCTAGAATGTCCCCAAAAAGCTCCTGTGTTGAAGGTTCTGTCCCAAATTTAGCATGTTCAGAGATCAGGCTTTGGGGAAGTGACTGGATCATAAGGGTTCTGAGCTCATCACTGAATTAATCCATTGATGGATTAATAGTTTAGTAGGCTATTAGGAGGTGGTGGAACTCTAGGAACTAGGGCCTAGTTGATGGACATAGGTGATTGGAGGCATGCAATTAAAACCTATAATTTGTTGCCAGTCCCTTCCTCTCTTTCTGCTTCCTGGACCACATGAGGTGAGCAGCTTTTATACTCCATGATGTACTATTTCACACAGGCCTAAAAGCAATCAGACCTAGAGACCATGGATTGAAATCTCAAACTGTGAGGCAAAATTAATCTTTCTTCTTCTTAAGTTGTTTAACTCAGGTATTTTGTCACAGCAATGCAACTGCTCAACATGGGTGAAAAACCATGGCCCAGTCAAATCTACCCTCTAGTTAGTACACAGATCCAGGTCTTCAGTCAAATAAATAAATATGTCTTTAGGCAGTTTTCCTAACTTACCTCTGCTAAAGTTAGAGAAATCCAGCATAATCTGATTGGGTTAGTAGAACTAAAACATCAGTTTCATTTATGCAGATCACACAGATCTGTCCTTAATTTTTACTATGATCATGGACATAAATTATTTCATCCCTTAAAGCTTTGGTTTCTTCATCTGTAGGAAAAGGGGACTGGACTAAACTGTGCTCATAGACAAAAAATAAAATTGCTAGCAAACCCTTGAATATACTTAAGGAATAATATCCTCATGTTAATAATAAAGCCCTTGTTGATATTCTCAAGAAAGGAATGTACCTTCAGCTTGAGATAAGTTGACCAATTTTAAACTGCTACTAGGTGTACCTTAAATGACAACTGTTTTGATTTTCACATAATGCTTGACTATTTTGATTTCAATTGCTGTCTTTACAATAAGATGCTTTGGCATCTTTCAGGGTACCCTGCCTCCTTGTTTTTCCATCACAATTGCCCAATCTTGGCTTCTCCCGACCTGCCAACCATCTATATTCTGTCATCTCTTCCATCATCAAACTATTGGGACCAATTACATGCGTCTTATAATTATACTTTTTTAACCCTATAAGTCTCCATCAATCAACTGATCAATTCAAATATTTCAGGGCCTTCTCTGTATGCATGATGCTAATACTGAGGATGGGAATAGGGACTCAACTGTAAGTGTTGATATAACAAAGAATTTCTAGCTATAAACATCTGCAGGCTAATTAAGAGGCTGCAACATATGAAATTATTAGAGAACAAGTTATATTAAGTAGGTGTAATAGTGTCATTAAGATGATAAAAAATGACAAATATGAAAAGGAATGTCTGTACTACACAAATGAACGATGACCCCAGAAACTATCATAAAAACATTGAGAAAAAAACCTGTATGAATCACATGCAAGATTGCCAACAATCTGCTTCAAAGGTGGGTTCTATCTTTTAAAGGTATGTTGAATATGCAAAATATGGCTGCAGAACAAATTGTAAGAACCAATTAATATGCCTCCAAAGAGTCAAGTTACACAGAAACATCTGGAAGTTATTGATTTAAAGTCATGTGTTCAGTCAAAATACATATATCACAAAAAAATAGAGATTCTACAAACCACTCTAAAAGAGGAACATATATATATATATATATGAAAAATAAGGGGAAGTAAAACCAACCATTCTTAGAGTTTACCTAGATCTCAGATGTGTGCAAAAAGGAACTTTCTGAAGTTGTATGTACACTTTCTTTTAAAAGTCAGTTTTTAAAAATTAAGAATAAGACCTGAACCTAAACAACAACTTTAAATGGCATGAACATTTATATATTTTTCTAAATCCTAATAAGATTATTTTTACTTGTGGTGCCTTTGGTAGTAAAGTTAGTATTCCATTGTTTAGCATTTGAAAATACTATAAAACTAACATGTTCACTACCTAGTTGTCTAAGATTGTCTAGTTGTCTAAGATTCTGGCGTTAGCTGGTACAACTGCATTTTGGGTAAGTGAATCTTCCCTATTACCAAATAATTCTGTGTTTAGATGAGCACAAGATTTAAATGAAGAGTAACTCAATGTCTCCCTACAGCATTTTCTCCTAAAAGGATCATCTTTTTGAGATCTCTGGAGACCTGCTTCTGTTTACGAACAAATTATAGCTCTCCACAGCCTATTTCTGCAACTCCAAACTCTTTTGGCCAGCACTTCAGGGGTTCCATCAAGCTTCACTTTCACTTCAAGACTATTAACGTTATCTGTCATTAATTCCTAACTTCTGCTAATGATTTAAAATGTCTATGAAGTCTAAAATTCTTAACTTTTAAATCAATATAATCTTCATGTAATCTAATACACACTACTCTGAAAACAAATGGTGAGTAAGTCATAACCTTACTCAATTTATCACATTTATTTTTGGCATGGTGGTAAACAGATGACCATAAATGAATAAATTTTAAATTGAAAAAAAATTGGCAAGGATTGTTTATATTTTTTTCTAATATCTTATTTTTTATTTAATGTAAAAAATTGTGAAAATATAATTGCTCCTTTAAAATTCAAAGGATGCTGTGGTGCATGCCTGTAACCCCAGTGGCTCAGAGGCTGAGGAAGGAGGATCACAAGTCAAAGCCAGCCTCTGCAAAAGTGAGACACTAAGCAACTCAGTGGTTCAGTGCCCCTGAGTTCAATTCCTGATACCCCATACCCCCCCCCCAAAATTAAAAGGCAATTTTTAACAACATTCTCAACAGAATCCTTTGATTGGGAGTCAAAATAATATCTGCCTCTGTTTGTACATACTCTAGTTCATTAAACACTTAAGGATTCATTAAAGGATTGAGGAAGAGATGAGGAAAAAAGAACAGAAAGAAAAATAAAACAACTCACATGTTTACCTGTTGGCAGGGATTACAGAAATAATTTTTTAAAAATCCTTTCTAAAATGATTAGAAGGGTATAAGATATTTGTATTAGTGACCTACGTAAAATAAGAAACACCAGCAGGTTTTCATGATATTAGAAGTAAAAAATCTCTTGAAATAGTATTTTCAAAAATGTCTTTGGCATTCATTAAAAGGAGAAGGCTCATGTGAGTATTAAGTTCATACTTAATGATACTGATGGTAAAAGCATACCTAATTTTATTTTCCATATCTTCACTATCTGATTCTTCGGAGCTTCTGTATTTATCTGGATCTGGAAGTGTGCTTGGATCAAATCCATCATCATCATCATCACTCCAATCCAGAAAGGCTTCTTCTTCCTCCTTGGCCTAAGAAAACACAATTCAGTTGGTGAATAATCAGGTTTTATTTCTAGACCCAAAGATACCCTTCTGACATCTTCAAATTAGAAGTCTTTTCTGGTAAAGGCTTCTATATGACTTTCAGAACTATCGCCATTTGCACACCCAAAGAAAATCTTAATCATTTCAAAAATGAAATAAGATTCAGAAGGTATATCACTAAGTTCTCTAAACTCAGCACAAGGGGAAATGATCAATTCTATTATTTTCATGCCTCTCAATCATCAAAGAAATAAAATAAAATATACATTTAAGCATTAAAAATATTATGTGAAAACATCAAGGACCAGAAGTGAGAATGCAGTCACATTTGTCTGATTTTATGACAATAGTTTGTCTTAATAAACAA
Organism: Xerus rutilus; assembly: GCA_028644305.1. Taxonomy (NCBI): domain Eukaryota; kingdom Metazoa; phylum Chordata; class Mammalia; order Rodentia; family Sciuridae; genus Xerus; species Xerus rutilus. Next base: position 82,682,577 of record CM053399.1, on the reverse strand, counting down.
CTAGATCTGCAACAAGCTTATTAT
>CM053399.1:82621633-82682053 GCA_028644305.1 Xerus rutilus | reverse complement strand
GCACGCTCATACATTGCTAGTGGAACTGCAAATTGGTACAACCAATCTGGAAAGCAATATGGAGATTCCTTAGAAAACTTGGAACGGAGCCACCATTTGAGCCTGCTATCCCACTCCTCGGTCTATACCCAGAAGACTTAAAAACAGCATACTACAGTGAGGCAGCCACTTCAATGTTTATAGCAGCTCAATTCACAATAGCTAAACTGTGGAACCAACCTAGATGCCCTTCGATAGATGAATGGATAAAGAAACTGTGGTACATATACACAATGGAATATTACTCAGCAATAAGAGAGAATAAAATTATGGCATTTGCAGGTAAATGGATGGAGTTGGAGAATATCATGCTAAGTGAAGTAAGCCAACCTCAGAAAAACAAATGCCAAATGTACTCATTGATAAGTGGATTTTGATCCATAATGTGGGGAAAGACATGGGAACAATAGAGGAACTCTGTTCACAAGGGTGTAAGGGGGGAAGTGGCATTGGGACAGTAAAGGTGGTGGAATATGATGGTCATCAGAGCCCTAGCTTTATGGATGACTGCATATATGTTGTGATTCTATATCACTTACAACCAGAGAAATGAAATGTTATCCTCTGTGTACAACGAATCAAATTGCACTGTTATCATGTAAGCCTAAATAGAATAAATTAAATATGAAAAAAAAAGACAGACTGGCAGATTAAATTTTAAAAAGACTCAAATTGTGGAATTCATACAGATGTTGGCTCAGGGCTATGCCTACAATGTAGAAAAGAACTGTGTTAGGAATATCAGCTGAAGATAAAAATTGGTTATTGTGCTATCCAATGAATTTCTTATCCTTATTCCTCTATGGCTGTATAAGTAAGACAATTATTTTTCTTTCTTCTTTCAAAATTTTTTCTTTTAGTTTTTCTGTAATTTGGTTATAAAATGACTCAATATTAATTTATTTAATCACCTATTTATATTTGGTACTTATCCTACTTAATATTCTCTCAAAATCCGTGCTTTTTATCTCATCTTAGTTTTTGAAAAATTTTCAGTTTTACTTCAAATATTTTTTTTCCTTTCTTCTTTTTGTATTCTAATTATGCATGCTTTATTATTTGATATTGTCTCACAGTTCTTGGGTTGCTTTTATTTCCTTTGTATTTTTGTTTGGGAAACTTTTAATTAACTTATCAAGATCATGGTTCCTTTCCTTGGCCATAATTTAAGTGATGGCATCAGAAAGCATTCTTCCTTTCTATTTCAGCATGTTTGATTTCTAGAATTTTGTTTTGATTCTTAAAGTTTCCATTTTCCCTAATATAGTTTATAAGTTTTTGCATGCTGTATACTCTTTTCCCATTAGAATCATAGTTACTTTTGTTTTGTTTTTCAACTTGGCAATTCAAACATGTATGAAATGTTTGAGTCTGATTTTTATCTTCAGACTATACTTTAGCATGCCTTCTGGCTTGTCTTGTAATTTTTTGTTGAAAGCTAGACATGTTTTATTGAATAATAAAAAGTGAGGTAAATAGGCCACTGATAGGAGTATTTATTTTATCTGGTGAGGACTTGTCTGGTGTTTAATGCTTGCTTGCAACTAAAGGTACCAGAGGCTTTAAGTTTTCATCCTGTACTTTCTTTTATCTGTTTGAGCTTCCTTAAAAACTACTTCAGAGAGAAAGAATCTGTGTATTACAACTCTTTCAGCTGTAATTGATTGTTATTATACCATACCCTTGCTGTTGTGCAGGTCAGATATGGGACAAAGGAGTTTTTTCTAATCCTATCCAATCTTTAAGTGGTCTATGTTTGAGGACTATGACTTTCACAAGTGTTTCATCAACATGTACCACCCCCATTGGCACCCTTACTCCAGTCTCTGACTGCAATATTCCCAATATTTTTCCTTGAAACTTTGTCCTTAATTGACTTTGTTTTTAATTCACCACCTAATCCTATCAGAGACATGAGGTCTTTTTGGAATCTTCGGGAGGATACTGGTGGGGTATCTGGAAGGAAAACTGTGGAACTGCAAGGGTTTTCCTAAGTCTATAAGACCTCAAGATTTTCTTAATCTCAAATTATCCCATATTCTGTCTCCAGCTATTCTTCAAGATTATATATACCAGTTGACAATTCTAGCAGTATATTGTTGGGTTCAAGAAATGCAATTTGATTTTCAAACATTTTTGGTACTGTAAGGATAAGATTGATGACTTTTGATTACTTAACATATCAGAGATAAAACATGAAGTCAGTTTCTTAATTTTAAAAAATGTTCATTCTTTCCATTTCTAAACTTTTTATTTCTTCTCTGATTTTGTTTCCACTTTATCATCCATTTTATTTGGGAAATGCTTTTGTTGAATATAGAAAACCAATGTGATTAATCCTAAAACAATATATAAATTAAAAAACAAAAACAAAACACCCCCCCCCCAAAAAAGAACACCAATTTACATTTTTTTCAAGTCTCTAACATCTGACTTAAAATAGCTGCATTCTCAAATCTGCTTCTGCACTCAATTTTTGCAAGATGTTATTCTGGCTGAGGTATAAGAATAAAATCTGGCCTCTCATAGGTAGTTGGGAAAGGGAGAAGTTCTTCAGATAGATAACTGTGGTTATTCTTTTTTGACACCGTAACAAACCCTAGGGAGTAGTTTCTTCAAGAGTAGTTGCAATGTGAAATCAGAAAGCACATCCAAGAACCTTTTATACTATGTTACACTACACTCTATGGACTTACTTTGTACTTTGGATGGATCTTTTAAATCAGTATACGATTTTCAGACATCAAGCATTGGCCTTGTAAATTCTGGGTAGAATTATACAGATCTTCTTTATATGGATCTCCAAATGTTGACATACTTCATTAAATTATAACATCTTTTTTTAAAAAAATCAATTTGCTAGCATCACAAATCATTTTAAAAGCTTCTGAAGTATGGGGAAGTTTTTGGTGATTACAAGTTTTCCAAAGCCACATATTGTATTGGTGAATACAAGTTTTCCAAAAATCCTTTTATTTTTCCTTAAGAGCTCAAATTTTAACATCAGCAACAGATATTATCAGTTGTTCTTTTGAAGTATAAGTAATAAGCAGCATTTTCCTCTCATTTTAACATTTGTCTGTTTATCTTAACAGTGGACTAGTATATGCCTAGAAATGATTTTCTTCATGTTCATCCTTACTGGTGTTCTACAAATTTTTTGGATCAGTAAGTTAATGTTATTCACTAAATTCGGTACATTTTAAGTCATTATTTCATCAAATATTTTTATGCCTTTTTCTCACCTCTACTTTTAGGAACGCACATACATGTATATTGAACTACTTCACAGGTCTCTAGGATCTATTCATTTTTTAGTAATCTTTTTTGATATTTGAACAGGCCTGTTTCTATTGAATCTTCGGGTATACTATTACCTTCTCCTGATATTTTCAAACTTGCTTTTTTGTTGGAGAAAAGACAGCCTTTTTAATAAATGGTGCTGGGGAAAGTGGAAATCTAAATGTAGAAGAATGAAATTTAACCTCTATCCCTCAACACTGCACAAAACTCAACTCAAAGTGAATCAAAGACCTAGGAATTTGAGCAGAAACACTGCACATAATAGAAGAAAATGTAGGCCCAACATTCCAACATATTAGCTCAGGAACTGAGTTCCTTAAAGACTCTTAAAGCATAACAAGTAAAATTAAAAATCAATAAATGAGATGTTATCAAATTGAAAAGCTTCCTCACAGCAAAGGAAACAATCAAGAATATGAAGAAAGAGCCTACAGAACAGGAGAAAATCTTTGCTACCTGCTCCTCAGATGGGGCATTAATAACCCAGATATACAAAGAGCTCAAAAAACTTAACACACACACACACAAAAATCCCAAAAAACAAACAGCCCAATCAATAAATGGGCAAAGGAACTAAACAGACACTTCTCAAAAGAAGAAATACAAACAGCCAGCAAATATATGAAAAAATGCTCAACATCACTAGCAATTAGAGAATTGCAAACTAAAACTAAGATTTCATCTCACTACAATCAAATTGCTTCACTACAGGAAATCATCAAGAACACAAGTAACAATAAATATTGGCAAGGATGTGGGGAAAACGGTGCACTCATACACTGCTGATGGGATCGCAAACTGGTGCAACTACAATGCAAAGCACTATGGAGATTCCTTAGAAAACTTGGAATGGAACCACCATTTGACCCAGTTATCCCACTACTCAGTGTATACCCAAAGGATTTTATTTAAATCAGCATACTACGTTGACATAGCCACACAAAGTTTACAGCAGCACATTTCACAATACCTAACCTATGGAGCTAACCTAGGTGCCCCACAACAGATGAACGGATAGAGAAAATGTGGCATATATACACAAGAAAATATATATAGACTGTTCATTGAAAGTGCATATAAAGGTGTTTAATATGAAGAATTTAATCTGCTTATAATTTTGTGCAAAGTTAGAAAAATTATGATCATAACAATTTTTTTCTATTTGCCTCAACAAATGTTTTCAGTGAACAGTGTGTACAGCTTCTGAAAATCTGTTTTTTTCTGTTATGTTTGATGACATGTATTAAAATGCAACTTTTGAGGGAAAGAAAAAAAAAGAATGACTTTATGGCATTTGCTGGTAAAAAGATGCCAAGTGAAATAAGCCAGTACCAGGAAGTCAAAGGTCAAATGTTTTTTCTGATATGTGGAATCTAATCCAAGATAAGGAAGGAGGATTAAAAAACAAAGGAATAGAACTAAGATCAGAGGAGTAGACAAAGGGGAATGAAGGGAAGGGTGGATGAATGGGATAGAGAAAGTCAGACCTAACTTTCCTATGTATATATGTGAATATACCACAATGAATCTCACCATCATCTACACCCACTAATTTAGAGAAAAAACTATAAGTAAATAGAAGAAAGATCAGTAGAGCAGAGGGAAAGAAACAGGGAGGTGGGAGAAAGAAAGGGGAACAGAAAGTACTGGGGACTGAATGAGAATAAATTACATTCCATTTTTTATAATTACATTATAGTATATTCTGTTGTTATGTTGCAACTAAAAAGAACCAATAAAAAAAACACACACTGGATTGGGACACTGGAAAAAAAGAAACTATAAAGTTAATGCAAAATATAGTACAAAATATGTAATAAATAAATACATATAATAAAATGACATATGACAGACTCAAAAAATTTTTAAAGTCTCTGTTAAGGAATCCAGGCCTCTATTTTAGATAAGCTCAACATGTGCTTATTTATTCAGAATCATTTTGTTCTTACTGGTCAGTAACAACCAGTAACTCAAAGATAAAGATACATTTTATGAGAAAAATAATCTCCTTTTTAAATTCACTTAACAAATTTATTTTAATAGTTACACTTTCAACTTTAAGATTTCCAAGTTTTTTAAAAAATAATTTTTACTGTTCTGAGATTACCTGTTCATTCATTGATAACAAATTTTCTTTAATGCTTTAAACTTATTTTCCCTTATTTCTTTACATGTATTTTTAAAACTTGGTTGGAAGTCTTTGTTGGGGTTAAACATCAGTTTCTATTGAGATCCTTTTTCTTGGAAATGGATAAATCTTTCCTGTTTAATTTCATGTCCAATGTTTTTGTAGACAACTGGGCACTGTAGGTAACATGTTACAGAAACATTATTTTCCTACTTTGTGAGGGTTATTGAGTTTATATTCTAATAGACAGTTACCTTGCCATATTCAAATTGCAAACTAATCCAGGGTATACAGCTGCTTCTCTGTTATGTTCTTATGATTTCAAACCCCTGCTTTTTAGCATGGTTTTCTATAGGTCTCTTCTGAGCCTGTGAAATGTGGCACTTTATCAAGGATTTAGACAGAGCTGGTCTTATCTTGGCTTTTTAAGGATTTCCCTAATTTCCAATGGTTCTGCTGACCTTTAGATCTCTCTGTGCTCTAACACTTCAAGTAAATTATTTCATTCGTACTATATTAACACCTAATAGTACTTAATATAGCCTTTTAGCATTAATGATAAAGCAAGAGATCTTCATATAAGAGAAATAAATTACATGCTGAAACGTGGTATAGTATTTCAGTTGATATTCCAGTATAAACATTGCTCTGTAGAAAAACAGTAGTTCAGAATGAAAATTTACTGTTTAGTGGGTAAAATATTATTTGGATTTGTGTTCATATGCCTCGTCATCAACCATATTCAGCCCTTGCTATTTCCTGACTTGTTAGATGATTCTACTGTTGATGACACACCATACTGTCTGTGCTGCATATGCTCACTCATGACAATGACAAATGAATTTAAGGTCACAATCATTCTTTTCAGAAACACAATTTCAAACTACTAATAGTGTAGAGATGTTAGAACAAAAGACATTTTGATTAACATTTTCTCTTGCCTTTTGGCCCATTCTTTGAATTGTTGGAAATGCCTAACTACAAAATGTATAATAGCTTTATTTTGAAAAGTATATTATAACTAATTCATGCCTTTATCTAAACACACACATGCCCACAATCACCTATGACAAAGTAAAGCATAAATAAAATTCCAAAGTGAATAGAGTATCACCATAATAAAAAAAAATTCTGGAGAAAAGTACTATGTTTTTATTTCTTGCAAGGTCTAATTTAGACGTATGCTCTTTCTAGCCATATTCAGCAGCAAAGAAAATGCACATTCTAGCTGCTCTGTCTGATTTCATGAATCATTTAAAAGATAAGTTACAAATATAGCACCATCCTCAGTTTTATCTCCTTTTAGAATCATTTTCAACACAAAAAAGAGACAACACAAATATTCTCTGATATACCTAACAATTCACAACTGATTGTGAAATGTCATTATCTGCTCTAAGTAAAACAGAACCATTTAAGTATTTTAGCAAGGGAGCAATTAGCTAAATTATTACTCTAGAGATGCAGCAATGGAAAGGGTAGTTGAAAGGTATAAGATCTGAAGGAGGACATCAGTTTTAAAACTAAGAATTCAGGTAAGACATGACAAATTCTGAAAGTGGCAACGAAGATGGGGAAGAAGGGCAAATATGAGAGAGATTAAGGAAATAAACAACTAGATTTTTTGGACTATGTGAGCATTACAGTAGACAATGTTAGTGCCCCCCTCTTAAAATTCCTATGGTGATACCCTAATCCCAATGTGATCATCATGAGGGCAGAGCCCTGACCAATGAGGTTAGTGATCTTAAGGAAAGGAGAGAGAACTAGCTAGATTATCTTTCTGCCATGTAAGGACATAGCTAGAAGACAGCTATTTGCAAACCAAAAAGTGGGCCCTCAACAGAAACATGATCTATTGGCACCTTGACACTGGACTCCAAATCTCTATAACTTTGAGAGACTGTTGTTTAAATTACAAATCTGTGGTAATTTACATAGCAGCCACAAATAACTAAGAACACAATGCATAAGGATAGAGCCTTCACAAATGGGATTAGTGACTTTATAAAAGTGGTCCCAGAGAGCTTGTTCATCCCTTCCTCTATGTTAGGACACAGCAAACAGACACCATGTATGAAGTAGAGAACAAGCCCTCACCAGACTCCAAATCTACTGGTGATTTGATCTTGAACCTTCCACGCCTCTTCATTTGACAAATATTTATTCAACTGCTATTATTTGAGCCAGACACATTTCTAGGTTCTAGGGATGCGGCAGAGAATAGGAATGTCCCTGTCCTGATAATAATGTGCTTTTCCAGGATAGTTACCCACATAAGCATTAAAATGAAAATTAGGTTCTGGTATTTCTGAGGAATAGCCAATTGACTGTATCTACTCTACAGACCCTGATAAATGCCTACATTTGATGGCAGTCTTCAACTTATGGACCTCTTAAAATGTGGCTGATTAATCATGGATCTTATTAACATTCCTCTTTCTCTTCAGGTATTTCTGGATTGGAAGCTGCAACTACCGCTCTCCCAGTCCCAACCAGTCACACATACTCACACTCCTCTGTTAAGGCCCTGGTGGTTAAGAGTTGGTGACCCACATTAAATGATCAGGGGCACCTGTATGAACTGACTGTTCATGAAACAGGACCTCTGGGAAAATGATTTCACCTAAAACAGGAATGAGTTTCTCTAAAATAGTCATTTGAAAGATTCATTTATAAGTAGAACCACAAAAGAAATGTTACCTGGCTCACTTCTATTGTGTTTTGATAATTGAAAGAAACACAGATAAGTAGCAGCATCCACCTATGACACATTTACCAAGTGTTTTGACATATATTAGCACATTTGATACAAACACTGTGAAACAGACATCATTGATTGCATTTTCAAAATTAAAAAACTGTGATTCATATGATTATTTAATCAAAGTCACACAAACCTGGACATAAACTAGGTTTTCTCCTATCTCACTCTGAATCTCCAATTTCACCATTTATGCTTTGCGTTTGCTACTGTACAATGTTTTTCCAGTAAAAGCATATTTTATAAGCTTCATGAAAAACACGGGTACTTTCTCTGTTGCCTTGTATGCTTTCATCTGAACTTTCATTACACGTGTCTGTCAAGCCTCTACTTTCTCTTGCCTAGAATATCACACCCATTGCCTAATGAGTCTCCTTGAAAATAGTCTGCTCATTGTGATTACCAATTCTATATTGCAATTAGGAAATTTTTAATATAAATATTAATTCTGATGTCTGTCATCTGCTTTCAGTGTATAACCTCTTCATACCTTAGTCTTCACACATGCTCTTTCTCTACTAGAACATTCTTATGCTGCCTCTTGCCTGTGTGATATCTCTTCCACACTAAGTCTTCAATTTCCTGATACTAAACGAGTACCAACAATTTGACTCAACTGTGACACTAATTATAAGCACACACCCCACAGGTCAAGAGCTCAGCCCTAAAATACTGCCACTACTTTAGTCACCAGCTACAGATGGAGGCTCCAAGCTACTTACACTTCCTCCTGGCTGGCTACAAATTCAAGAGTTCCCACAACTCCCTTCTCAGATTCCACAAGTCTTTAACTATTCATAGAACTGAGGAAAGTGCTTTACTTTTAGTAGCTAGTAAAGACACAAGTGATGTGCAAAATAAAATATGGACAGGGTTTGGGGGCATAGACTCAGTGATAAGGCAATCACCTAGCACACACAAAGCCCTGGAATCAATTCCACCATCCCAAGAAGAAAAAATATGTAGCTTGTTGGTATAGTGTCTGCATAACATACAAAAGGTCCTGAATGCTATAGCTTATACCACCTCCCTCCCCCAAAAAACAGGGTGGGGATACAAGCTTCCATGACCTTTCTGGGTGGGACACATTCCCTGCCCATGAATGTGTCTACAATACAGAAGTTCTCTGAATCTTGGTATCCCAGGGTTTTTATAATCTTTTTTCCAGCTGTCACTCTACCACCTGTGAGGTGAGGCTGAAAGTTCTCATCTTCAAATCATGTGTTAAGTTTGTCTGGTGATGAGATCCCATCCTAAAGCTATCTACGGATCCCACCCTGAGTCACATCATTAGCATAAATTCAAGTATGCTCTGTAGGGGCTCCTCATGAGTAACAAGAGACACTACCATTACTCAGTAAATTCCAAGGGCTTTATGGAGTTCTGTGCCAGGGACCTAGACAAAGAGCAGGTTCTTACAGTTTTGGTGCTTCACCCAGGGTCAAGTCATTATTTGTGTGATGTATATTTCTTATTACTCAATAAGTTCCATGTGAACAGAGGCAATGACCAGTTATGGTCCACAGCTAGAGTAAATGAAAAGCACAATGTAGGAGACCAGGGAGATGGAGAAGTAGAGGAAAAAAGGAAGTACTGGAGAATGAAACTGAGCAAATTACATTGTTATATCATATGCATGTACAAATATGTAACAATGAATCCCACTATTATGCATAATTATAATACACCAATAAAAAAGCTCATAAAAAAAGCACAATGCAGGCACTCAATAAATAGTATTTAGTGAGAAACTATAAAAGTGGGATACAGGTTATCAATAATCAAATTGCTATAATCCATTAGAATTGCTACAATCTATATGGTCATACATAACATCTCACAAAAATAAATTTACTGCTCTCTGATGAAATAACATGAATAATAATGTATAAATCTTTTTTCTTTAAACACTACATTAAATAATCATGTAGTCATCATTATTGATGTAGATTAAACATTAAGTTTATAATTTACCAGTTTAGTTCTACCTGTACATTTTTATGTTAGTTTTTAACCACTTAATTTCTTAGATTTCTCAACAGGAAAATGAAAATAATTTATGGTATTCAGATAATAAATAAGGAAATTTGGAAAAATTTTAATTAATTTCAGTTCCTTAGAAAATATTCTATAAACATCTTAGTGGGAAAAATTCAGAGTCAATAAAGAAAAATGAATGTATGATAACGTGTCTTTACCACAGGTCTTAGATAAAAAATAGAATTTCAAATGCCTGAATGAGAACAGAATAGAGAATTTGTAATAGTTTGTTCATATGAAAGTCATCAAATCAAACTATCCTCAATCACATCAATGGTATGAAATGATTTTATTCTTGTCACAGGTATGTTTTTGTGGTATAATCTTAAATGGTTTATACAGAACACTCTCTCCCCTAATCCATGGTTTCAGTCACCCATAGTCAACCGTAGTCCAAAAATATTAAATGGGACACTCTAGAAATAGTTCACAAGTTTTAGGTTACACACTAAGTAGTGTGATGAAATCTGACATCATCCTGCTCCTTCCAGCCCAGGATATGAATCACTCCTTTGTCCAGTGTATCCATGCTATATACACTACACATCCCTTGTCACTAAGTAACCCCCTTAATAATAAGATCCAGTGGTACTGCAATGCTGTGTTTGAGTAATCCTTATTTTACTGAATAATGGTCCCAAAGAGTAAGAATAGTAATGTTGTCAACTCAGATATTCTGGAGAAGCCACAAAGTGGTTCCTTTAAGTGAGGAGATGAAAGTACAATAAGATTATTTTGAAGGTGGGTGCGGTGGCGCATTCCTATAATCCTAGGCTGAGACAGGAGAATGACAAGTTCAAAGCCAGCCTCAGCAACAGCGAGACACCAAGCAACTCAGTGAGACTCTGTCTCTAAATAAAACACAAAATAGGGTTGGGGATGTGGCTCAGTGGTCGAGTACCCCAAGTTCAATCCCCAGTACCAAAAAAAATAAAAAAAGATTATTTTGAGAGAAGGCAAAAGAGAAAAAGTGAGCATGAAACCACATTCACGTAACTTTTATTACCATATATTATTATAATTTTCTATTATGAAGTATTATTAATCTCTTATTAAGCCTACTTTCTAGATTAAAATTTATCATAGGTATGTATGTATAGGAAGAGCATAGTATATGTAAGTTCAGTATTATCCATGGTTTTAGGCATTCATAGGGGATTCTTGGAACATATCACTTTCAGATATGAGGGAACTCATGTAATTGAATTTTTATAATGCCAAGTAACATTTAATGGGATTCTATTACAATTTTCCAAACTGCATTTTACCACCTAAAAATGTTTAACTATGAACTATTGAGCCAGTTGTTTACATATTATACTGAGAGAATATACACACCCATCTTGCTCCTCATCAAACAGGCTATGCAATAGTGTTTATTCTGTAACAATGAAGGTCACACTTAATTCATGTCTTTGGTGAAATCACTCAATACTTGCACTTAAATGGAATGTATGTATAAATAAAGAATTCTTAGCATTAAGACAGACTTAGAAAGGAACTTCAGAACTTATAGTCCTGAAAAGCAATGACATGACTTGAACTTCATTCACATTTAGTTACCTGCTACTTGTCCTGGTATTTACACATGTCCTACTTCTTCCTTTATGATGAGGTCAAGACTATGTATCTACTACAGGTCATCACCAATTGACAATCTCTAAAGGTTCCTGGCCCACAGAATTCAAAAGGCTGTATTTTACTGAGGCAGTACTCTGGTAGTGGTATTGGAGTACCGTAAAGTAATTAGGTTGCCAAGAATGACAACTCTTTAGCTCTGTACCCTTAAACAGAGCCCCATTTGTGATTCTTATAGATGCCACCAAAATCAGCATAATATCTGTTGTTTTATAATACCTGTTGGTTATCTCATTTTGCTGGCAAACTAGTGGCTGACTATAGCAAGCTAAATTATACTCAAAAACTTTTCCTGATCCTAGATCCTTTCTGTGAGCCTACAGCACTCTATAGATACTTCTGTAGCACTAACCAGAGCACAACTATATTTTCTCCCTTACTAAACTGTATGGTCCTTAAGAACAGACAGTGCCCTATAACTGTTAAGAACCTGGGTTTAAATCCCAGCTCTACCACTTTCCATTTGGATGACACTGAGAAAGAAAGATTCTTAATCTTTCTCATATTCAGCTTCTTCACTTATAAAATGAGGATGATAATACCATCAGCTTCAGAGGAACACTGTGAGGATGAAGAGAGATAAAATACAGTGAAGCACACAGCAGAGTATTTGGCATATAGTAGGAACTCAAAATATGCTAGATAATAACAGTTCCATTTCCATTCCTCCAGAATCAAATTCAGCAATGTCTGATAGCAAACAGAACAAAAAGAGTAAAAATATTCAATTTCTTAAGAGACCTCACTAATTTTCTTTAAATTTTTTTCTGAGTAATTTGTTGCCCTGGACATGCTTGCTTATTAGTTATTATTGGTGAGTGAGGAAATAAATTCAAATTCTAAATACAAAGCATTACCCTTATCACTGTCTTGTATAACATACAGTACACATATAAACAAAAAAAATGTTTAAGAACTTAACTAAATTTTAGTTATATAATTCCATTTGGGACTTTCAAAAGAATTCTTCCCATACTGTATGAATTCAAATTAAAATGTTAACATTCTACATTTCAAAATTTCATGAGAAAAAACTCCAAAATTTATGACAAACTATTTCCAATCCTGAAAAACAAGACTGCAAAGAAATGAAAACAATTTTACAGAAAAGTGAGGCCCTCAAAAAAAAACAAAAAAAACCATTTTGTTCTCAATAATAAAACTTTGAGCCAACTAAGCATGCATTAATTTTTCAGTTTTGAAATTTAAAATAAAAATTCTAGTTGCTATAACCAACCATTCTCAATAGAAATGGACTGATTTTTGAGATTTACCCAAGCTATATAGCAGGTACAAAATTACTTAAAGAAGAAATTAAAACTTTTTCTGAATTGTTAATATTAAAAGGTCAGTGATATTATTAAATGCACCTATTATATTAGTGATATTATTAAATGCACCTAAATTGTTAATATAAAAAGGTCAGTGATATTATTAAATGCACCTATTAAAAGTGAGCACTTAAGGCAAATGTGTCAAATGGTAAATATAAGAACAGTGCTGACAGTGCTGAGAAATTAGTTATTTTACCATAATATTTAATTTGAATAATCCTTTCACTTTTCAATAATAATGTAATAGTAATTAAAATATTTTTTGAATGTCTTCAGTTTTTTTCCACTCTCCTAGAAATTCATTCCATAATGGTGATGCTGGGTATAGTGTAGTATTAATTTATATACTTGGTTCTTTGGCATGTGGCTAGACTGTGTTATGTCTTTGGTATACCTCTAATACAAGCTAGCTGAACAGCATTTAAAAACCCCATATTTGATCAAGGACTCTAGACTGTACAATTATAGGGATCCTACTCAGAAATATCCGTTCTTCCTAACATTCAGCATTAATAAATAAAACTGACAGAAACAAATGAGAGAAAGACAAAGCACTTCAGTTCTGGCCACTTGAACTAGAAATCTGCAAAGATAAGAGACAATGCAGAATACTGGGGAATGATTAAAGCAATATCATGGGGGAATAAGTAGGAGGATTCAGGCAAAAGCCACATGTTTACAGATTTAGTTCCTTAAAGCTAGTAGTACTTACCCCAATTTCTCTCAATATTCTTTTCTGAACAATCCAAAACAATGGGGATATCTGATTAAAAGCCTGTAAGAGGCAATGTAAATAATATATGCAGTGAAGGCGATTAAGAATGGCAGGCGAAGGGGCTGGGGTTGTAGCTCAGCGGTAGAGCGCTTGCCTCGCATGCATGAGGCCCTGGGTTCGATCCTCAGCACCACATACAAAGCAATAAAATAAAGACATTGTGTCCATCTACAACTAAAAAAATTAAAAAAAAAAAAAAAAGAATGGCAGGCGAAGGGCTAGTGAATGAATACAAAAAGTTTCAAAGAGCAAATTCCAAATTTGGAAGGATCTTCAAAATTTAGAATATCCATTTAACAACCATTCAATGCACACTTACTATGTACTGAGCACTGCTCTAGAAGACTATAATCTGAAACAGCATGCAGTGAAGAACTCTTAATTAAAATTTTAACCTAAGACTGAGCAAAATAAAATTTCTTCTAAGATGGCCTAGCATAAAATTCATTATTCCTTCTAAATGGCTTACTCATTTACTTAATATATGAACATTTCATAGAGCCCTACAGAATACTAATGCTACAACTTTATAATAAGCTATTAAATATTGGTGAATCCCATTTTAATCATCTTTTTCTATCATCTTTCTAGAGGAAATGTTCACTACATGATACTAAATAAAATAAAAACTGCAAATTCAGTTTGCTTCTATCTACAATAATGAATACTTTAATATGAGATAAGTCACCAGATGCTGATTTGGTTGCTACTCCACCAGCAGCTAGCTGTATATTCTTAGCAATTTACTCAACTCAGGAAACTTCCATTTCCTCATCTGCATAATCTGAACACTTATTTCTACCATTCAAGGCTGTTAAAAGTATTCAATTTGGTCATCTTGTCCTTCTTAAGGATCCTTTAGATTTCTCTAAATCTAATTCTAATAAGAACAGAAATAGGAAGTAGATTTAAATCTCTTCAGTGTGTTCATATTAGAAAAAAATAAATTATGTGCAAAAGAATTTAATTGAAACTACAGAAATAATGTCCCAAAGGCTAAAAGCATCAATGTTAGAATGAACCAATGTTAGAATGTTTACATGGGGAAGGTAAATGAAAACCCTATTAATTTGATAACTAGAATATTACTCAACGATGATATGGCCTCATTTTTGTAACATGGATGGATCTTAAATTCACTTTTCTATATGAAACAAGTCAGACCCAAAATGCCAAATTGGATAACTCACTTTATATGAAATTCTGGAAAAAGCAAAGTTATAGGAATAGAAAACAGATCAGTAATTTCCAGAAGATGAGGTTATTGTGAGGCAAAAGAGGGCAAATTTTTAGGCGATACAATTGTTCTGTAACAATTGTATTCTATAACAATTTTTTATTGTTACAGATATGGCTCTACACATTCATCAAAATCTGCAAGAGTGAATCACAAATAGCGAAATACACAATGGGTAAATTGAAAAATCAAGGATCCCAAAGAATATTTAATGACTTTTAAAAGTATTCATAAAGAATTAGATTATAAAGAATATATTATAAAAATATGTGTAGAGGAAAGTTTGGATACTGGGATTGGATCACAGGATAAGCCCCTGCCCATTTTTACCAATCTAATAGATTCCTATAATAAATAATATTTTTGAAATAAAAGAGATTAAAAAATTTAAACTCTCAAAGTAGCTTGCATGGACTCTTTACTATTATAAAAGGTGCAGAAGGGCTTTGGATTCAAAGTTGCAGACCTGTGGTTCCTGGAAGCCACATAATCAATGAAACAATATGAAAAAATATAGAGTATTTATAAATACGCATTTTAGGACAAAGTAGAGCCAAAACTTTCAATAATCCATGTGCAGCCTCCAACCTGTCAAGGACTACTACCTTGGTACAACTGAACTTCTTGGGGCTGTACTGAAATAAGTGTTAAGTCTCAAATTACACAGTTCTGAGAACTGAGAAGGTCATTCATCCCTGAAAGTCTTGAATATGACTTAAGTTTCCATTGCTTTGTGACACATGCCAATCTCTCTGAAAATTGTTCCAAGCTGCTAGAAAGCAGACAAACACAGATAAGGGCATAAGAACAACATAGATAAGGGCAAGAATAACATCTCAATAATTCATAAAATAACTGTGAGATGAGTGGAGTCATGTACCTCTCTGACGTGGCTATATTTTCAATCTTTGGCCAAAATTGTTATATCTGAGAGGGAGAAGAAAACCATTATGGAGCTAGTTGAGATCTAGCTTCAGAGAAATAAAACACTGATGAGATGGGTATTTTTGTCATGTGCAAGTTTGGTTTTATTACATTCTTCATGGTTCATTCTATCAATTCTTATCTCTCCAAGTGGGAACCCAAGTTCAATCTCCCTCAGTGAGCTATTCTTTGCACAGACTAAAACTGGCTTTTGTTTGGTAAGAATAATTTAAAAAATAAACGAGAAATGAATTCAGGTTTTAAAAAATGTGTGTGAATGAATCCTGTAGAATGTGAAAATCCATCAACCATGTGCATCTGAAAAGGCAGATATATTAAATAGAAGGAAAACATTCCTTCAAATGTAATAAAGTCACAAACTATGACAGCATATCTTCCAAGGAAATATGTCATTTCAGTATCACTGAATGAAATGTCTTTGAGTAAACATTTCCAACCAAAACCAATTTTTTTCTTAAGCATTCTGAAATAGTCGTCACTTCTGCTTTGACAGTCCTCTTCTACCAGTCATTTTCCTTAGAGTAGTATCATCTCCAACTGGCTCATTTTAAATAAATTACCTTTTTTTTTTTTTAATCATAGCAAATTTTTTTCTTCTTTTTTTCATCCCCTACCATTTCTGAACATCTAACACCCATGACTCAAGAAGAATAGAGAAAGGATAAAACAAGAATCTTCAAATTAAAGAGCATTTTTCTTTGGAAAACAGTTTTTGAAAAAGTTCATCACAGAGTTACCACATAATTTAGCAACTGAAATCCTAGGAATATACCTAAAGAACTGAAAACATACCCACAAAAAAATTGTACATGTTTATAGCAGAATTATTCATAGTAACCAAAAAGTTCAAGTAATTCAAATGTCTTATAAATATCCAGATAAATAAAATACAAGATATTCATACAATAGAATATTATTCATCAATGAAAGAAATGAGGTACTTGTACTGGTTTCAAGGTTCATCCATATTGTAGCATATGTACATTCCATTAAGTGGAATGTAGCAATGTAAATATGCTACAATATGGATGAACCTTGAAACCAGTACAATAAGTTACAATAAGCATATGTAAGGGGCTGGGGTTATGGCTCAGCGGTTGAGCGCTTGCCTCACACACGTGAGGCACTGGGTTCGATCCTCAGCACCACATAAAATAAAGATATTGTGTTCATCTACAACTAAACAAAATATTTTTTTTAAAAAAGCATATGTAAATAAGTATATTTACATATGCTACAATATGGATGAACCTTGAAACCAGTACAATAAGTGAAAGAAGTCAACAAAGGATCACACTTACTATATGAATCCACTTACATGAATTTCCATAATAGATTAGAAATAAAAGGCAGAGTAGTGTTTACCAAAGACAAGGCTAAAGAGAAATGAAGTAAAGTTAGTGGATAATGGGTTCACTTTGGGGCTGGCAAAATTTTCTCGAAATTTTACAGTGGTGGTTTGCAGTGGTTCAGCTTTATGAATATATTAAACTTAATGAATTTTATTCACCTTTGTGAATATATTAAAAGCCACTGAATTATTCACTTTAAAGGGATCAATTTTACAGCATGTGAATTATATATCGATTTTAAAAGGAAGATTAAAGTTTACTTATTTAAAATTTTAGTATAGGGAGGGAGAGATGAAATGCTGGGGAGTGATATTGGCCAAATTATATTGTATGCACATATGAATATGTAACAACAAATTTCGTAGCCGTGAACAACTACAATGCATCAATAAAAAATGTGGAAAGAAAAAAATTAGCATAAAGTTGCAAAATTTTTATATTCTTTTAACTATAAATATACAGGATTTTTTAGTAGATGAACAACATAAAAATTCTGTTCCTTTGAAATGGTCAGCCCAGTTACAGAATGAGAGAGAAACTATAGATGAAATGCACAGGAAGACAGTGAGTTCCTTGATGTCAGTACACACACTCAAGCAAAGATATTTATGAACACTTTTCTGTTTTCAAACCCTATCACTACTGGAGAGGTTTAAAGAGACTGTAGTCACTCAAAGTCTGCAAATGAATTTTCACCAAAAGCTGCAGGAAAGATTTTTTCACTTAAACAGGGATGTTACATCTATAGAAATATTAATATTCCCATCACATAATTTCAGATTTGAAAAATGAATCTTAAAGGAACTAAGTGAACTTTTCAAAGACAGTTTAGATGAGTTGGAAAGAAATCTAGATATGTCTGTTTCCAAGGTCCACTCTCTTTCCATTAGGTCATAAGAACCAAATTTAACTCTAATTAGGAATGCAACTTATAGGTACACAGAAGCTCATTTTTGCTACTTGAGCTGAGAATCTGCTCATGAAGTTTTCCTAAAACCAATTTTTGTTATAGCTCAAAAATAGCTAGTAGGCATGAAGTCATGTGCCCTTGACTGCACCAAAGCCTCTGGCAACAGCATTACTGTACAGCTGGAACTCCTGATTTATGTTGCAATTGAGATATATATTGTAGTGTTCATAGAAACAATGTCATGGGTCACAGACCTGGTATCCAACAAGCTCCAATATTCTTTGGGAAGAGTCTAGACTTCTTATATTAGACAATTTAATGACAATTGGGCATGTAACAGACTAAGTGGAAGAGTGGACAAACATGATACTGCTAGGAAAATCTGATGCTACATCAGAGTAGTATCTTTCTAAGTAAAGAACATATGGTCCTCTCATTTTCTGTCAAAATATATACTGAGTTATTCACAAGACCTATTAGCTATAAGATTGTTTAAGATGTCCAAAGTTTTAAGTTCCATGAGAATTCAACATTACATTATCTACCATATTTTAAGTCATTTAAAATACAATTCCGTAATGATGTTTTATAACCCTAGATATTAAAATCCCTATAAAATATTTTGGTTATTCCTAATGAGCTATTCATGCCTTTCAGATATTTGTTCTACCTTCCATTTTGTTTATCATTCAGATAGAACCACAAAGGAAAAATTCTTATTAGTTAAAAAATTAGTTCCTTATTAGCAAGTAAAATATTTAAGACTGCAGCACATAAGTTCCCAGTTTATTCAGAGGAAGGAGATGCTTTCTGAAGTTTTTATTTATAGATACATTCCAACACAACCCCCAAACATTCATTAAACTGAAAAATCTCTACTCTAGGATGCTAAGTGAAATATCTTGGAAGATATTTGTAGGTTCATATATGTTGCTTACAGTTTTAATCTTACAAAATAAATTCTATAATGAAAAGCTATCTATCTATATATATGAAGGCTAAACTTTAAAGCATATGAATGCCTTAACTAGCAAGAACACATGCTTATATTCTACTTGGTCCAAAAATCTAGAGCTATAATTAGAATCTACATTAAATTTATGCAACACATATTTACTGTGTGATTATTATAAACAATGTACACATGGTAAGTGAGTTTGTACAAAAAAAAGAGAAGTAAAATCTGATCATGCTCTAAAAGCACATCCACACTAATGCAGTCCATAATCTAGGGACATTATTATGTGATTCAAATGCAAGGAAGAGAGTGGCACATGTTCTAGAGGAGAAACTAAGTAAGTTGCTAAGGAATCTTAGCCAAGAGAAAGCTAGATCTGACAGTGAGATCAGAATAGTATAGTGGCACACATTAAGGCAAGACTCATGAAAGGACATCACTTAAGTGACAGAGTAAACAGGGATTGGAACACATGAAGGTCAAAAAGGAGCATTTGGATTGAGAGTGTAGCATAAGCACAGACACAGGACATGAACTATGTATGTAACTACTAGGTCAATACTAAACACATTAACTAGAAAAAGATTACCTTCCTCCCTGCCAGAGTGCATAGCATGGGAGGCAAAAACCTACATGGATTTTAGCTTTCATTGGTTCCCTTAACAACCTGATAAGCATCTGGGACAAACCTGGGTATGTATGGAAAGAACATTCAGGAGCAGTACGTTACCAAGAGACTCTTATTAAATACTGGGTCTATCACCTCAGCTGTGCTGTAAATCATAACCTCACTGTAACAGAGTTTCATTATCAGGAAATTAGTATAGTATTAAAAACAGTAAAGATGGTGAAATATGATGGACATCATAGCTCTAGCTTTATGTATGACTGCATGTATGTTGTGATTCTACATCACATACAACTAGAGAAATGAAAAGTTGTGCTCTGTGTACAATGAATCAAAATGCATTCTGCTATCATATATACCTAAGTAGAATAAATAAAATTTTAAAAATTTAAAAAAAACTAATCAGTGAGTCTACAGACTAGCAAAGAAATAAATATAAAGGGCTCAGTCTATGCAGACACGCAGTATATGACAAACATAATTGTTTATTTTAGCGGAAAGAAGCAGAAGACATTAAATAATTCTAGAAAGTGGACTGGGCTTAGAATTCTGAGGTAACATATCTTCAAATTTCTGAGTAATCAGAATATCTCCACTAGCTACTCATTTTATCCAGATAAAGGTGAAGTTTAGGATTACAAAATAATTCCAATATTTTTGTGCATCTCTTCTGGTGATGCAGAGTTATGAACAATCACAGGAAAGTACTTCATTTTATTCTCATAGTAAGTCCATTCCTATTTTTATTTTCTTTACATAAAATAATGATGATGCCTGTACATTCTCTTAAATGTTCCTAATGAAAAATATGAAGAGGTGGCAATACTAGGAATTTCCCTTTTTTGTTTATTTTGAAATGCCAAACAGCAGTAATCACTATATTCAATGCACTACTGAGATCTTTGTAAATGGTTTTAAATCTACTTCAAAGTGACATGAATTTCAGCCCAAGGTTACCAACTATGTTTAAAAATGCTTATTGGAAAAGTCAAAGTAATTTATAATCTCTCTCTCATACACACACACACTAATATAGACCAGAGCATTTGCAAGGACCAGGAATTTAAATGGAGACAAGTGAAAAATGAAACTGAATGTAGAGATTAAGGAGACACCCAGAGATAGGAACTTGTAGTAGAATTTTTGAAATTTCTTGCACTCAAAGCATATTGAAATTAAATTTCTGATGGCTTGACTAAAAATATTAATATATACAAAATGATAAATAATTATAACCAAATTACTCCTTAGAGATAGACACAGTGGCACATGCCTGTAATCCTAGTGTTTTGGCAGGGGGCGGGGAGGCTGAGGCAGGAAGATTGAAAATTGGAGGCCAACCCCAACAATTTAATGAGACTCTCAGAAAATTATACAGACCCTGTCTCAGAATAAAAATTTAGAAGGACTAGTAATGTAATTCAGTAGTAAAGCACTCCTGGGTTCAATCCCCAGAAGGGGGGGTAGAGGGAGAGAAATGGGGAGACTGACTCTTATAGAATCATGTGTCACATTTTATTTACAAAAGTATGAGGCACTGTGATTCACATATAAAATATCCATAACTTTCATTGCTGACTAGGTTACTGCTCTCTGACACTATATCGAGTTTAAATAGGACAATTATTGTGGCTGTGTATACTTGTGAAATTGCTGATTGCTCCAACAGTTTCACGTAGGCACTGGGTTGACTCTGCTACTCACTTGCACTTGCAGCAATACTTTTTTTTTTTTGGATACTGGAGATTCAACTCAGGGGCACCACTGAGCCACATAACCCAGCTCTTTTTTGTATTTTATTTAGAGACAGAGTCTCAATTTGCTAAGTTGCTGAGGCTGGCTTTGAACTCCCAATCCTCCTGCCTCGGCTTCCTGAGCTTCTGGGATTACAGGCATGCACCACTGTACCCAGTGGTGATATAGTATTAATTATATATAATTGATATAGTGAATATATAATTGGTGATATAGTATTAATTTTTAATACTATATTAATTATCCATTTACAAAGACCAACTCTGTTCAACTTTCTGGCAGCCACTGCTGTAATGAACTATACATTATAGTTGTAAAAGAAGATAAGTTTTGTGGAGCTATTCTAATTGAGCAGTACATCCTTGAAGGGGTCAAGTACTTGAAAACCATTGTCTTAGAACCATGATTCTAAAGTACAAATGGTCCAGGTTCACCAGTGAGCCAGGACTTGTCACAAATTCATTCAAAATTATATAATCTTTTTGCTATACTTAGGAAGAACGATGTACAATTCCATGGACTTCTAGCTCCCGCCCCCACTCCCCCAGCTCTAATGGCTACTTAATGTGAACCTATCAAAATTAAGGATTACTAAAATCAACTACTCAAAAATTAAAGATTACCTTGGTATCAGAGTAAGGTTGGTTACAATGTTCAATTTTTACTTTTCTTTAAAGATGAAATTTTATTCAGTTTTATCATTATCAACTGAATTCATTAATTTTACAGAAAGAAATGATGCATTATGCATATTTTGGGCATATAACTTCCTAAACAAGTACACTTACATAAACACTGGTTTATGTAGTTTCATGTACAGGGATGTTATTGGTGATATTCCACCTTTAATCATCTGTATTATTTAGATAATCTGCCATATACCATCAATATAGTAATAAAACTGCTATGGTATTTTCAGGCTTACATGGCATACAAATCATGTATAACTTCATAGCTTTCACTTACCTAGCATTTCAGATGCTATGAAGCAACTTGTTATTCATGTTGATTGTAAACACCAACATACCTTAACATCTTTATCCCATATTTTACATTTGCTATGTATGCTGTAAATGTAATGCTGTTGTCATACCAATTGTTACACTAGGAACACCCCCCAGGAAACAAAACAAAAATGCTCTTGAAACTGTTCATTATCTTTATCTGCTCCAAATCTGTTTTCACTAAATAGGACAGTAGTTAGGATAAGAACATAATAGTTTGGGAATACTGAATACTGCTTCTCAGTCTCAGAAATGGAAGCTGATTATTATCTAAGGATTTTGAAGAAGTATTTGCAAACTCATGTTCTTTGAAGCATTATTCACAATAACCAAGAATCTGAAGCAATATAAATGTCCATCAATGGATAAATGGGTATGAACATTGGCATATGCACTCAAAATGGACTGAAGATGTGATGTAGCTCAGCAGTATAGTGTTTGCCTACAGTCTGTGAGGCCACAAGTTCCATCCCCAGCATTGGGGGTGGGGTAGAGGCTTAAAAATAAACATCCAAGGAAAGATTATTCAGTTTTTAAAAGAAATTCAGATACATTCTACAAAGAGGATGACCTTTAAGGACATTATGAAAAGTGAAATAAACCAATCACAAAAAGGCAAATACGGCATAATTCCACTTAATGAGGTACCTAAAGTAGTCAGACTCAAACAAAGAATAGTAGTTGCAGTTTGGGTTCATGAAGTAAAGAAAGTTTATGCAATGGGTACAGAATTTCAGTTTTTCAAATTGAAAAAGTTCTAGAGATCCATTGCCTAACAATATGCATACATCAGCACTATTATGCTGTACATTTAAAATGGTTTAAATGGGCTAGACTGTGGCTCAGTGGTAGAGTGCTCGCCTAGCATGGGTGAGGCACTGGGTTCGATCCTCAGCACCACATACAAATAAATAAATAAAAATAAAGTTATAAAAATAAATAAAATGGTTAAAATGGCAAATTTTATGTGTATTTTACCATACAACAAAAGATTAATTAGCTAATACTCTCAATTTACAGATTTCACACAAACACACACAAGTACACACACACAAACTATGGAGTTTAAGCAACTTTTCCAAGACCACAAAAGAGTGGCAGAACCAAGTCAAGATCTTTAGTTTCTCAGTTTTCCAGTCAAGGCCAGACAATGCCACTCTCATGAAAGGACTGCATATATACAAAGTGTATGGCAAGAGGTAGAAACTCAAAAGAAAAATGATCTTCTCATTAGAGAGGAAACTAAGAAAAGGCATTGACTTCTAATATGAAATTGGCTTGAACTCCTCTGTGTATGTATCAATTATAGAATAGGTATGATTTTAAAACAGAACTTTGTAATAATTGTGGTACAAATCAGATGTGATATTGCTTTAATAAAGCCCAGACTCTGCTTGCAGCTCTGAAACAGGTCAGCACTTTAGGCTAAGGGAGACTAGTGGATAGACCAATACCATGCATACTTTTATTATCACTAACACACCACAGGCAATGTACCTGAACCAATTCCTCCCCCAAAAGGCTTGGAAAGACAGCAACTAAAACACACATTTAAGAAGATGATAACGTGAAAGACTACTGTTTCATAAATCATCAGTTAGAACCCATCAAAGGGCTACAGAGATTTTTGAGACTGGATTTAATAGTACATTTGTTATTGTTTTGTCTTTTAATTGAACAGGTGTGGACACAGCATTTCTTGGTATGTGTGTATATGTATATATACATACAAATAATTCTTCTTATTATATTTTTCTTTTGTATACAATCCAAGATGAATAATATAGCCACAGCAAAGTCACTTTTATTTTTGCAAAGTTAATTCCAATTAACTTCCATGTTCATGTCCTGAATTGCTTCTCTGAACAATTTCATTTGAATGGTGTAATAATACATACAAACATTTCAGTCCTTTGCAGTAAATGAGGAATCGTTCCTAAGAGAAAACTGATAGACCTCCCTTTGCAGGACAAATAGTTTACTTGAAACCACAAAGTTATTCTCAAAAATGAAGAAAAAAGACTTGGTATTCTGAACAATAGCTTGATAATTTTGTTGATTTGGAAATGTTATAGTGAATTTTCAGAATGCAAGACAGTTGGGACAGAGCATCACACATGGCTGGTGTCTAAACATCTGCTCTATTAAAATGAAACTTTGATATTTCCTCTGCTATTACCTTGGTATTAACCAGAACTATGAAATCTCTGGAAATAGTTTTGGTTATAATTATTAAAGCCAAGGACTAGAACAATATTATCAAGTCAGCCTGTATTATTTATGTCCTGTAGAAATAAATCTCAATAAGGATATAGGGAAAAGTGTGATAACTTTTAAGATGTTAAAATCACTATTAATATATTACTAAAAGACAGAAGTATAATTCCTTCGTGGAATGAAAACTAAATTTGGATCCAATTGCCCTATAACAGATAATAGAAAAAATAGTGAAGCCTTAAAATCTGTTATTAAGAAATAATATTCAGATTTTGGGAAAAGATTACTTGCCAAGAAATTAATAAGAAGTTTTCTAACTTCCTCAAGTTTACATTCCAAGGATACTTGGACATAACACAATGGAACTCATAACTCAGAAAAATAAGTCACATCTTTTGCAGTAAGCAAAAACAAAAATAAAAAATACATAATGACAACAAAACCCCATTCATTCAATAATGGCATTTAATACTGTGGCAAAGTTTCCCAGTAGGCACTTTTTAATTGCCTGGGTCAAACCTGCTCCTATTAATCAAAGCAAATATTTCAAAGCTGACTGAATTAAATTACAAGTTGTCTAAAATTCCAGTTTTCTTATTTTGAAAATAAACAATGAAGTTATGATCTGAAATATAGGCCAGAATATAAATGCCAACTACCAATCCAATTTTCCACCAAAGTTCTACCTATGGTAAGTGAGAAATTTTCATTAAGAAAATAAAGAAGATGAAAGCAATCACTTATATTCTTCTTTTTTTTTTTTTTTTTTGGTATCGGAGGTTGAACTCAGGCGCACTCGATCACTGAGCCACATCCCCAGCCCTATTTTGTGTTTTATGTAGAGACAGGGTCTCACTGAGTTGCTTAGCACCTTGCCGTTGCTGAGGCTGGCTTTGAATTCGCGATTCTCCTGCCTCAGTCTCCCAAAGTGCTAGGATTACAGGCATGCGCCACCGACTCATATTCTTATAGCAATAAATTTAGAGGCATTTCTTCAAAAAAAAATGAGAATGAAATATAAATTGCTTCCAAGTTCCTATAAGATTTCATAGTAACTATTTCACTGAAAAGTCTAACATAGCTACTACAGAATTTTTTTGATAAAGTATTCTATAGAAGAGTACAAAAGAACATGCCTGTATGAACAAAATGTCATTTTTTAAGATGTTTTGCATTCTGAATCCTATTAACTTTGTTTTTCAATCATAACTTAAATCTGCTCCATTATTCACTTTAGCCTTATATTTTCAAATTTAATTGATCTGAATAACACATTAATATGTTATTGACATGTAACATGATTATATGTTATTGACATGACATATGTCATGATTGGCATAAAATAAACAATGACTTGTAATCATGAAAAGATTGATAACTCTCATAAAATCATATAAATACACCTTTAAAAACTCTGAAGAAACTTCATTCTTCAGCATTGTGCTTAAGTACACTGTATACTAGAAAAGGATGAAAATTTTAGTTAGTACCAGTTTCCTTTATCATTACCTTAAAGACAAGGAAGCATCAATTTCACTTACAATTTCCTAATTCTCAGTCCTCCTGCTTATCTGTAAAACAACTCAACACTAACTTAGGACGCTTGCTCCTAAAACAGAATGTAAGCAGCGGAAGGGTATTATCCTCAAATTCTCACTTACAATCTTTCCTTTATTTAAGCAAGAATCAATTAACTAGTTCATAACTTTTATGCCCAATAACTCGATTGTCATAAAATTCACTTTTACAATGAAAACCAAGTATTGAAATTTTCTATTTTTAAAAATTTTTTTAGTTGTAGATGGACACAATATCTCTATTTAATTAATTTATTTTTATGTGGTGCTGAGGATCGAACCCAATGACTCATGCATGCTAGGCAAGTGCTCTACCACTGAGCCACAACCCCAGCCCCTGAAATTCTCTATTTTATCTCTTCACAGTCTGTCACACAGTCACTTATTTACAAGTGGATTTGAAGAGAGGTCAAATTAAGATAACCAATTTTCCACTGAGCAAGACAAAAAGAGTATGTTTTGTTTACACAGAATAACCATTTTTAAGATGAACACCTGGAAATCATAGCTAACTTCTCCACTGCATATATTTGCATGCAATTTCTTATCTTCTACTACTTTCTCTGTTAAGGAAAAAAAAGGCTAATCTTACATATCAATCTTTTTAATATTCTATTTAGCAAATGATGTTCCCCTGCTAAGAGACTGAAAAAAGCAATTCTCAAATATCATTCTGGTGTTAAGACTAAGATAAGATCACTTATCCATATATAATTACATAGAGATAAATACTTGGGACTATAATCCCTAGTGACTCTATTTGAAAGACAGTTTATTTTGTGCACTTTTTCAAAAGAATACGTTTTCCAAAAGGATAAGATAAAACAGTAAATAAAGTAGGATTAGGCAATGTAAGTAGGACGACCATGCCAGGAACAACACATCAAGACCCCAAGCCAAAGAGCAGAGAAGAGAAGAGAAGATAAACAAAGAAATGAAGGAAGAAACACTGATACAATTATTTCAATGTTAAAATTTAAAGATGATAATTTCTAGCATATCAATATTAGTTTAATGAATGAAGAGGTGATTGAAAATGTGTAGAATTTCACATTTCATAGATAAGGAAATAATAGGTTTCAGAACTTCAATATCATGGTGGAGCTAGAACCCAAATTTTCAATTTTAATATTAGTCTTTTTAATACAAACTTCTTTCCATAAAACAGTTTAGCCAAATATCTTACCATTCAAAATCAGCAGTATATTCATCGGTTCAATGAAGTCAATGGTAATCTTCAAATAAATGCCCATCACTAGACTAATAAGCTACTAACATAACCTTAAGAATCTTCATGTGCACATCATCTTTCCCTTAAGTATTTTTTGATCACCTACAACATGTTCATTTAATGAATGAATAACTTCTATATAAAAGTGCCTGTTAGTAGAGTTAGATTGTCATAGTCATTTCTTTTTTGAATTTGGCATTCCATACCAATAGTTTTTTCTAAGGTTCATAGCCTAGAGAAAAATATAAATAATTTAAGATCTTTATTCTCATTTTAATCATTATTTCTCTGATTGGACTTTATGAAATGATTGATAGGGTTATTAAACTTAAAAGTACCCTAATCTTAAAACTAAGGCCAATAAGCATTAAGAACACTAAAACAATACAATACCCATTTCCTCTAGTAAATTAGTAATCAAGAAGATGACAAAAGGGAAAAAAAACTAATATATTTCTAACCACTGCTTTACAGCAGACTGATTTTCAAGTTAGTTCAGATATGGGTTTATTCTTGTAAGGAGAATTCACTATTGATTTTTTCAGAGCCCAACAAACTTGCTATACCATAACTTTTTGTCAGGGGGAAAAAAAAGAAAAACAATGACAAATCCAGCAATCAACTAATTTGCTACACAGAAGAAAAAAAAATTTTTTTAAAGAAATGCTTACTTTTTTGTTTTGGAAAGAAGTACCTAATTCTAGAGATCCTTTAATTTAGTGATTACTAGTCTTACCTCTTTTATCATATAAAGCAACATATTACATAATATCTAAATGGCCTGTTTCATTAAGCTAGAATAGCTTTAATAAATGTAATGGATAATCTTCAAAGTCCAGTATAATATACATTTTCATATGATTAGGTGTATATGACTAGTAAAATAATGTTTGCTGGATAACAACAACAGTAAAATATGAACACTGTTTTTAAAGAAAGATCAAATTAATGATTTTATAGTTAAACAACTGAAAAAATGCTCATTAGATCTGTCTTGAAGAAATCTCTCTCTCAACCACTATCAAGTGGTTCTGACTTGTTCCATTCCAAATAAACAAAAGCTACTTTTTTTTTCATATATTGTGTTTTAAAATTCACCAATATTTGTACATGTCCAAGAAGGTAAAGCAATGCTATAAACTCACTCAGATGTGGATGCATTTTTCATGGAAATTTTCAATAAGACTTTTGGAAGAACTTAGATTTTTGAAGGGGTAGGAAAGGCTTTTTACCACCCTTGAAAATCCTTGTGGTAAGGAATGATTTTTTTTCCAAGAATTTTCACATAATTTGTATAGGATTCATAATGGCAATACAGACTTTAGAACTAAGTTCTAAAAATCAGACAAACTAAACAAATACAATCAGTTAATTCTGCTCTGGGTGAGGCAGTCAGGGAGAAGAGTTTGACAGAAGAGAATAATAAAATATTGAAGTTGAGATCTGAAACAGTGTTGTCATATCTGAGTCTCAGAAAGGCAGAAAGGGCAAAGGAGAGTGAAGACAGAAAACAACCATATAAAGGTGAATAAAATCTCGTAATCAGCAGCTAATGGGGAAAGAGAAAGAGGTAGATGAGGAGAAGAGAGGGAGAGATCTGAAACCAAGGGAAAACTTGGATAAAACCTCTAGCTTCTCTTGTTTCTAGTTACTATTTTTAAATTGGCTCTTTTTAGTTATACATAACACAATCCATTCTGATATAACATACAAGCATGGAATATATGTTATTATAGTTAAGAGTCCCATTCTTACAGATGTACATGGTGGTGGGATTCACTGTGTTGTTTTCATATATGCACATGGGAAACATGTCAGATTCATTCCACTGTCTTCCCAGTTATTTTCTTTTATCGTCAATTTTAGAGGTCACATACCTAAATAGTATGCTACCATTGGCTTTACCACAGATAGCACCTCTGATGGATGGTCACTTTGGCAATGACCCAGAGGCCACTTTTGTCTATCTCAAACTGATTGAAACGACCAACCCATCCCTTGGGCCTGCCCAGGTATGGAGTAAATGACTTTCTGACGTCAAAGGGCCAAAAATTCTACCCTCAGATCATGTTAATACTGCCGTTTTCTGAAGAAACATCCTCTGAAGCTTTACTACAAATGTACAGACCACTAATTATTTCAGTTTTCCCTGCTTTTAATTAGTTATCATTCCCCACACCTCAGACCACTTCTTTCTTTATCCCATAAGTACTAAACTCTATCCTCCAGGAAGTGTACTTGAGACTTGGGGCTCTTGACAGCTGGCACCATATGAATTCTTTTGCAAAACTCATTTCAGTGATTGTGCATTAGCAAAGTGTCTCGTTCTTAACAGATCAACATGTGGATTTGAGGAAAGAGCAGTCTAGGAAGAGGAACCATCAAATATAAAACTCCAAACATAGCCATGAGCTTGTTGTGTTCAATAAACTTCCAGGGTTTGGACCCAATCAACTGAGTGGAAAAAAAAAAAAAAAGGCATATATTGAGATGGGGAAGTCTTAGAGAGGAGGCAGTTTAGCAGAAACTGGGTCAGAGATTTGTCAATCATGTATATGTTTAGCTGCAATAAATCTGAAATACTTAACAGACACCCAAGTTAAAATATTAAGAAATGCCATTAAATATATGAACCAGCAGCTGAGGAGAGAGGTCATAGCTAGAGATACAAATTTAGGATTCATCAACATTAAAAAGGTATTTAAAGCACTGAGAATAGAGGAGATCATCCAGGGGTGAATGAAGACTGAGAGGGAAAAAAGGTATAAAGACTAAGCCCAGAGCTTTCTAACCACTAGAAGACCAGAAGTATAAGATGGAGAAGATGATGGAAAAAAGAATTTCCTCAGAAGTAAACAGAAAACCAGGAGAACTTAATGTCGTAAAAACTCAGTGAAGAAAGATTTCAAGAAGAGAATGAACAAATGTTTCAAGTGCTGAGAGGTCCAGGAAGATGAAGGCTGAGAATCAACCATGTGATTTGATAAACCAGAAGTTACTGTTGATTGTAAAAGAAAGGTTTCTGTGAAGTGTAAGTAAAACATTCTGAGTTAAGTGGCCTGAAGGACAGAGGGATGAAAGATGAGGATGCAGTAACACAGCCACAGCAAACTAGCATTTAATTACAAAGCAAAACCAATAACTGTACACTAAAAGTAAGGGATTTCCCCCTCCTAAAATATGGCATGTTTGCATAAATAAGAAGGATCTGGTAAAGATGAAGGTCACAAAGAGACATGAGATAATTCAGAAGCAAAGTCCTTGAGTAGAAACAAAGGTCAGGACACAGTAACCAAATAGAGGCTGGCCTTGGATTGGAGTTGGGGCAATGATGAAAACACACAATCAGGAAACAATATGATAAAATATAAAATATTATGAATCACTACTATTTTCTCAGTAGTCAATTGATAGATTCTGTCAGTGAATGATTTTTACATACCTTTAAAAGCAATCTTTGCAGGTAATATTATTTACTGAAAATACTATCAATAGGGAAATAAGTTCTAGATATGGATCTGCTAGTTATCCACATAAATATCACCGATTTTTTACTCAACTGTATTATTTTATTTCAGTTGCCCAATTTTCCTTACAAAGTGATGTCCATGTAATTGCCAACCATTTAACATTATTTAGAAACACGATCATTATCACAAAACCTATCATTATATTGTGTGGGTTATTGCATAGGAATATTTAGAAACTGATACGAGGGAATAACTTGAGATTCTGAATAATGAAATCATTTGGAAAAATAAGAGACTAGAATAGCCACAGCAATCCTTAGCTAGAAGAGTGAAGCAGAAGGCATCACAATACCAAACTTTAAACTATACTACAGAGCAACAGTAACAAAAATGGCATGAGATTGGCACCAAAACAGACATGTAGACCAATGGTACAGAATAGAAGACACAGAGACAAACCCACAGAAATACAGGTATCTCATATTAGACAAAGGCGTCAAAAGTATACATTGGAGAAAAGATAGCCTCTTCAACAAATGGTGCTCAGAAAACTGGAAATCCATATGCAGCAAAGAGAAATTAAATCCCTATCTCTCACCATGCACAAAACTCAACTCAAAGTGGATCAAGAACCTAGGAATTAGATCACAGTCTCTGTGCCTAATAGAAAAAAAGTAGGCCCAAATCTTCATCATGTCAGATTAGGTCCTGATTTCCACAATAAGACTCAGAGTGCAAGAAATGAAATCAAGAATTAATATGTGGGATGGATTCAAATTAAAATGCTTCTTCTCAGCAAAGGAAATAATAATGTAAAGAGAGCTTACAGAGTGGGAGAAAATCTTTACCACGTGCACATCAGATAGAAGACTAATTTCCAGGATAAAGAACTTAAAAAACACGAAAAAAACAAATAACCCAATCAATAAACGGGCTAAGGAACTGAACAGACACTTCTAAGAAGATATACATTGGATCAGAAAATATATGAAAAAATGTTCAACATCTCTAGTAATTAGAGAAATGCAAATCAAAATTAAGATTTCATCTCACTCCAGAATGGCAATTATCAAGAATACAAACAACAGTAAGTGTTGGCAAGGATGTGGGGGAAAAGGCACACTCATACATTGCTGGTGGGACTGCAAATTGGTACAACCAATCTGGAAAGCAGTATGGAGATTCTTTAGAAAACTTGGAATGGAACCACCATTCTATCCCACTCCTTATTCTACACCCAAAGGACTTAAAAACAGAATACTATAGTGACGCAGCCACATCAATGTTTATAGCAGCTCAATTCACAATAACTAAACTGTGGAAACAACCTAGATGCTCTTCAATAGATGAATGGATAAAGAAAATGTGGTATATATACACAATGGAATATTACTTGGTATTAAGAGAGAATAAAATTAAGGCATTTGCCAGTAAATGGAGGGAGTTAGAGAATATCATGCTAAGGGAAGTAAGTTAATCCCAAAAAACCAAAGGCCAAATGTTTTCTCTGATAAGTGGATGCTCATCTATAATGGGGGTGAGGGGCACGGAATAATGGAGGAACTTTGGATTGGGCAAAGGGGAGGGAGAGGAGGAAGCATTGAGGCAGGAAAGATGGTGGAATGAGACAGACATCATTACCCTAGATACATGAATGATGTGACTCTACATTGTGTACAAGCAGAGAAATGAAAAGCTGGGCTCCATTTGTGTATAATGAATCGAAATGCATTCTGTCATGTATAACTAATTAGAACAAATAAAAAAATAACATGGAAAATTCTACATTAGAAATTGACAGAACCACAGACTGCTTAAGGTAGAAGGGAGTATATTCAAATGTTCAAATTATGTGTGTTACAGGCAGGTGGGGTTGGGGATGTCAGCTGAACCCCAGCTATGCCACTCACATTGAGTGAAATTATTTAATCTCCACTAGACCTTAGTTTTTAAAAAAAATTTTATTGGTGCATTCTAATGATATGTAATAGTGGGATTCATTATGATACTGTACATATACATAGCATAAATTGTTCTATTTCATCCATATCTACCCTTCCCCTCATCCCTTATCCTTCCCCCATCCTCTTTCTGTAATCTACTATAAACCTTAGTTTCTTTATCTCTGAGTAACAGTGATAGCAGAATCTGCCCCACTTAGGTGCACATTTCTTAAAATGTTCAATAAATGTTAGTAATTATAATTGTTACCAAAGATAACTTAGTTCAATGTCCTTCTAGTACAAAGGAGTCAAAATATTAGGAGAAGGGAATCTTCCCCAAGCTCACTGTCACACAGTCCATGGATATTTGGATATGAGATGTCTCCCAAAAGCTCCTGGTAAAGCAGATATATTCAGAGGTGAAATAACCTAACCAGTCCATACTAGTTTGAATGGATTAAGTTGTAACTGTAGGCAGTTTGGGCGCAGCTGGAGGAGGTGGGTCACTGAGAACATGTCCTCGAAGGGTTTATCTTCCCTGTGTGCCCCCACCCCCTATGTCCTGATCCCACCATGAGCAGAACAAGTGAGATCCTCCCCTGGGCCCTTCTTTCATGGGCTCACCTTGGACCCAGAGCAATGAAGTTGACTATCCACGAACTGCAATGCAACCTTGAAACGTAAGCCCCACATACACTTTTTCTTCTCTAAGTTGTTCTCGTTGGGTGTTTTGGTCATCATGACGCAAAAGCTGTTTAAAATAGCCCACTACTACAGAGTTGGAACAACATGCTAGGTTCATTTTATTTCTTCACTGTTTTTCCACAACACACCTTATGATAAAGCAAGCTGGAATAAAGTGTGACCTGGACATTTTACTACAGGGATGAAAACCCATGAAATTATTTGCATCATGGTACTCTCCAATTCGACATCTTCGCTGAAAGTGAACAGGAAGATAGCAGTACCATACCTGGAGCTTTATTCCATTGTAGACTGTTATGAGGGGAGAAAAACTTAGTTGTCAAGTGTATTCATAATTAATAATATTATGGAGAAAACAAATATTTGAAATATGATTACTGCTCTTCTGAGTCACATAGATAATATGTAGGGGGGGAGTTATCTTCATTTTTCTTTTATATTCCTGCCAATTATAATTCATTATCTGCTGAGCTACAACTCAAGTTTTAAAGGCAACTAACACAAAATGCCTGTAAGCAGAGAAAGCATGTGAGGGCAGGGATACTATGACATAGCACTTCCTCTTTAATCAATGTTTAAAGACATTAATAATAATCCTTATTTGAAATAGCAAAAGAAAAAAAATGAAGAAAATCAGAAAGACATTATTTAATCATAGAATTTTAGACATGAAAGCAATATTTTGGAAATGAAGAAATGTCTAAGACCAAGAGATTTGAAATGATTTGCTCAAGACCATATCACTAGCCCAGAAAAAGAAGCATGGCCTCAAATTCCTTCATATAATAACACTTTTATACATTATCACCACCAAAATATATTTTCTGTGATTTTCTATAGCATTAATAGAAGTAAAAATCAAAGTTAAAAACTTAATAAATCTTACCTCTCATCTATCAATGAAAGGCAATAAATTTTACTCTATAAGTACATAATGATTCAAAAACATTTTAAATTACCTCATTTACATAATTGAGGATTAACTGCTTCCATCATAGATATCACCATGAAATTATTATGGAGTTTAAAAAATTTTTCTTCACACTATGGAATCAACACAAGTCTTAAGTCAAACATGATTGTGGAGCTTACTTTACCCCAATTTCCACTGATGAGGTGGTCACTCTTCCAACCACTGCCCCCTCCTCTGGCTAAGTTGTGAAATTACAAAAGGACTGGAACACCATTGGACTGAGAGTTATCTTTTAAAATTAGCACAAAAAAAGGTGAATGCTTCTGTTTGCTCCCAGATTAAAGAGGGTAGGACATATATTAAACAAGCACTACTTCATGAAGGATTACATAGAAAAGCAAAACAAGGAATTCTGAGAATTCTTGAGAAATTTAAATTGTGTTTGTTTTTTATGGTGCCAGTGATTGAACCCAGAATCTCACTCACACAGGCAAGTGCTCTACCACTGAGATACACCTCTAGCCCTTGAATGATTATAGAATCTAATTTATGGAGGATAGGATTCTTTTGTAATTTTCCCACAATGCGCGATTATTTCCTGGCAAACAACCTTAATGTTAATCAATTCTCCAACCAGAAGTAAACACAATTTTAGAAGATAAATATTTGGATCAGACACTTGTTCGTAAATCTCCTAATGGTTTAATCTTGAAAGGTATTACCACCAGATAAAACAATATTGGGTAACTCTACATAGACTTCAAGATATGCACCTTACTACCACAAAAAGATTACCACTGAATTGAGAGTTTGCACTATCGAAATTATAGCCCTGATGAAGAAGGGAAAGGGTGAGAGGAGAGGATGGGGGAGGGAAGGAAAGGGGAGAGGAGAGAAAGTGAATTTGTTTCATGAGATTTATTTTCCCAGATCAGTTCACCTGAAATATCAGGCTTGCCTTTGTAACCACAGTGTGTGTACTCATATTTAATTTACATGTAAGACTTCCATATCACCAAATTGGTCTATGAGAAAAACTTGCACAAAACCAATCATCCTATAGAAAGCAGTCATAAAGCCTAAAAGCCTCCTCATTTTATAAGGGAGTAGAAATCTACCATTAAGTTACTAGTTTATGACTATTCATAGTTTTCGAGCAGATAAAAACACTGAATCTTTTGTGACGCTGTAAAATTTTGTGCTCACAATGCATGTGCTACTTACAGAGTTTAAAGAGTACTTCAAAAGTGATTCAAGGAACACTTTAAATAACTGGTACATATGGCTTAGTTAAGAGAAAGCAAAAAGGTACATAAGAATCCATCTCTAAATACAGTGCTCATGACAAAAATAAAGTTTTGTTTTTGTTCCTTATCAGTCAATGGAGAAACAATGTAAAAAACACTTGAAAACCACAGAAGAAAAAGTCCAGGTCAATGTTCCAAAGACTCCAAATAGCAAAGAAAGCCCCTCCCAGAAATAAACCGTGGGAATATATATGACCAAGTGCTTTAAAAAGTTAGTTCTACATGTGTTTAGAGTCTAGGCCAGACAACCCCAGCTTATATCACTTTCCTGATTATAATTCTTCAGCATTCCTTTTTTTTTTTTGGTACTGGGGACTGAACTCAGGGGCACTCGACCACTGAGCCACATCCCCAGCCCTATTTTGTGTTTTATGTAGAGACGAGGTCTCACTGAGTTGCTTAGCACCTTGCTATTGCTGAGGCTGGCTTTGAACTCGCGATTCTGCCTCAGCCTCCCTAAGTGCTGGGATTACAGGCATGCGCCACCGTGCCCAGCTCAGCATTCCCTTTTAACTAACAGCTCCACCCTCAAGCATGATGCTCTTGCTGGCACATCTAAATTTTCCTTGTTTATGCCAACTCACAATTCTTTCAATATCAGCTAAAATCAAACTGTCTTTTGACCATATCTGCTATCATACTTCCAGATTAATTTCTGCTAATCAGTTTTTATGTTGGACTTCCACACGAGAGAGTACCCTTTAGAGATTAAGATGATATCTAATTCTTATGTATCTAATGCCTAATGCAATGTGGGTACAGATCAAATTTTATGTTGCCCCAAATTCATATCTTGAAGCTCTAGCCCCTCCCCTAATGTGACTGTATTTGGAGATAGGGTCAGTATGGAGATAATGAGATCACACAGTGGCAACCTACAAGTCAGGAAGACAGCCTCACCTGAAACCAATACAGAAAGCATCTTCATCTTACACTTCTAGTCCAAAACAGTGAGAAAGTAAGTCTGAGGTATTTATTTTTTTACTGCAGCCTAAGTGGACTAGTGCAAAGGCCAAGAAAGTATTTTGTTAAGTGGAGTGTTATTCAAAGTTAGTCTTTAAAAAAAAAAAACCAAGTTAGGAAATTGCCTTGAATTACCAGCACATAGTGTTTGAACATCATGTCTTCAGGTTGAATAAATATGCAATTATACCTGTAAAACCTGGTCTTTAAAGTGTAAGCAGCAGCAGAACATTTTGACATGGCCACCTTGAAATATGGGACAGTCTGACAAAGTTAATTTGAAGTAGCTATGTCAGAATGACCCCATTAGAATGCAAAATCAATCTTTTCATTAGCAAGAATTATGTACAAGATAACACTGACTCTTATTTGTATCAGGAGTGTTCCTGTATCAAAATAGTCAATCCAAATGTTATGTAACCATATGTTACTAAATGCTCCTAAAACCTCTTGCCATGATTATCTTCCCCTACACTCCACTCCTCTCCTTTTTATCCTTGAAGATGGGGAAATTATTATAATAAATGTCCTGCACACAACTTTGAATAATATGGAGATTCAAAGGTAGTCAAATCTAGTCTTTTGTCTTCCAAGCTATTTTCAAATTACAGGAAAAAAACTTCCTTTAAATACTTTCTTTGGTCCCCAAGTAAGGGAGAAAGAGAGGGTGGAAAAAAGAAACCACCAAAGTACAAAGAGAAACAAGAGAAGGAAAAAGAAACATTAGCTAGCCCCATCTAGGTGTGCCTTAATAAGTTTTCTTGATGTGAATTTATTTTCCTTGGAGTAGACTGTTTCACTTCAAATGATTGGATGAACTCTGCCAAATTTGGAAAGCCACAACAAATGTCAAAACAAAACTGGGAACTGCACTTTTTCTGCTTCTCAGTTATCACACCAGGGAAGCATACAAAGATCTTCTACAGGATTTCCATAGTAATGTCTCATTTATCCAGTTCTACAAGTTTAATTATGAAACACAGACCTTTTACACATCAATATGAACAGTGTAAATTTACCTTCAGAAGGCACCTTCCCCATCCCAATCAACCATAAATAATCAACACCTTTAGTGACAACATAAATACCTAACAAAAGCTTGTTTATACAAATATTTTAGAAACTCAAGTTCTTTGTACCAACTACCCTATAACAATAGGCTTCAAACTGTGGTTGAGATTTAGGTATAAAAAGACACTTGAAATGTCTTCAGGTCATCAGAATGAGATTCCACATATGATGTTCTATAACCGAAAGTGTTACATAAATTTAAAAAACTAAAAATATACACAATTTACTATGCTTTTTATTACTTGGCCAAAATAATGTCTAGATCATGAAGAGAAAAATGGTGCTGATGACTTTCAAAGAATCATTTAAAAAAAAAAGAACCACATATTTATATTCAAGTTTGCACCATGGTTTAATTTGAGAACATTCTTTTGAAAAGTTAAATACAGTACATAAAAACAGCCACAACAGTCATTTACACTTTTTCAAAACACTTTCAAAAAGCCAACTTGTAAATGTATCAAAAGTTTTGAATTCCTCAAGATATTTTGATAGCTGATGAAGACAACAGGACAAATTTTGGCTTTTTTCTCTGTGCTTATAGGGATCTCTTCAAAGAGCCTAAAAACTGGTCAAATGTGGGGAAGTTAACTGGACTAACCATTATCAAACAAATAATTTCCTCAATAAAGGGTATTTTTTATTTTATTTGGATACAGCTAGTGGTGGCAGTGAGATAACTGAAGTATCTCTAAGAACCTGAAATGACATATATCATGTTTTAATGTCCATAACCTGGTCTTTGATCTGATTAACAATAATTGAGAAAAAAAGGATGCAATTTCTATCTTTTGAAGAAGTGTGCTATGAGAGCAAACTGACTTGTGGAGAAGATCTTATGTTCCAAGGGTTAATATGTGCTACACAAATGCTATCTTACATATCTTTTCCAATAATTTAGGATTTAGGTACCAATAGTTCCGTATTACAGATGAAAAACAGGTTCCAATAGTTTTAAGAAATTTGTTCCCAGTCACATACTTAGTAAATGAGATGGATTTTAATCCAAGTCTGTATGACTCTAAAGTGAATGTTGTTTTCCTTCCCAAGCATTTTTTGAGGCAAATTAAATATCTACAGTTGTTTTGTAACTGTTTCTTATATTTCTGGGCTTCAAAATGTCCTCATTTTGTCCTTTGATATGATAGAGGGAAAAGAGGTTTGGAGTCTATGAACTTATTTGGCACATACCTGTACAACTTGAGTCTTGTTGCTTAAGCTCTCCCACTTTTAGGTTCCTCATGTGGAGAGGGAAAATAACTGTCAGGTATAAAATGGTGACAACAGAAGGTAGCCCCAAATGACCTAAAAATGAGTGAAATAAGACTATCTCCTAAAAATCAAATCACTAAAATTAATGTAAAATGAACAACATCAGAAATATATAATTATATCTAGTTAGTATTGTTGTGGTTTGAATCAGGAGTTTCTTCCAAGTCTCATATAATAAATAAAGGCTTGGTTACCAGCCTGTTTGCTCTTTGGAGGTAGTGGAAACTTTAGGAGCTGGCACCTAGTGGGAAGAAGTTAGATCATTAGAGGTGTACCCCACAGGGGATTTTGGGGTATCGACCCCTGTTCTAATTTCTGGCTGCCATAAAGTAAGCAGCCTCCTCCTCCACACACTCCTACCACCATGATGTACTATGCTGCACAGCTCCAACTGATGGAGCCAAGTTGATGGACTGAAGCCTCTGAAACCATAAGCCCAAATGAACCTTTTCCTCCTTAAGTTGATTTTCTCAGGTATTTTGACAAAGCAACAGAAAGCTAACAAAAATGTTTTAATTATTAGATTCCATCTATCATGTGCTGGAGGATGTAGCTCAGTAGTAAGCACTTACACAGCATTCATGAGGCCCTGGATTTGATCCCCAGTGATTATAGGGAGTGGAGGGCTATCATATTATAACTGGTTTTGTCAATATGAAATGATCAGATATTAGTAACTTTTTAAGATTCAACCTCATATTTAACTTTTTGAGGCTCTGTTTACCTCATGTGCAAACATGGGAGTACAGTATATCACGGGCTTGCTGAGAACATTACACGATCTGGGGCACAGAACTGCTGTAGCTGCACTAGGCCAGATTCCACGAGGTTAATAAGCTATGGATCACCATTAGGGAAATATATAGTAAAACCCATAAACATCTCCTAAAGATCCATCAATTGACCTCTTCAGTCTTATTTTCCACCTCCAATTACTACTTATATAAAGGTAATGCCTAGCTACCTTATTGCAAAGGAAGGTGGTTAGAAGCTAATCTACAGGATCACGACATGTGGACGTGCTTCAAGAAGTAAAAAGTCAATGCAGACCACAACTGGCAGGATGTTAGCTCTGTATTTTCCCTGTGGAAACAGAGACCTTCCCTTCTTCAAACTGCTCCCTGGACACCTGGTCCTTTATTGGATGAACACTGAACCATCAGCAGCGCCACTCTGCATCTGTGCACTTATCACCTTAGCAGCTGCAACAGGCATTTGGATAAGAGCCACAAAACTGGACCGACAATCTCTTGCTGGGAACCCCTTCTGAGTTTACAGTCCCTGAAATTGTTATTCCATAATGACAGGAATGCAGCCACAGGGAGTTCTAAAAATGGAATTAGAAGTACTTGTGATCTTTCAAAAGCTTGTGACCTATCAGCCCCTCTGGTTTCTAGCAGGATTTGCACTTAGAAATCATGACCCATTAAATTCTCAGCAAAGACAAAGGCCTAAGACAAGAGAAGGCTAATTTGAAAAGCACATGTATTTGAACTTTGCAAAACAGCCATGGTCAACAGACAACCAACATGGGTTGACTAAAGTCAGCCAGTTTTTTCCTTTAAAACAGAATTAAAATCATGCATGGTAGTAAAGCCATCATAGAAACTATGTCCTTTCTTGGTTTAAGGTTATTTCTTGAAATAAGCAACTCTGTCTTAAAACCTCTTTCTGGCTCAACAATCCCATCGTATCAATTATTTAACTTTGGTTATGGTAACTTTGCATTAATTACCTCATTTAATCCCCCAAATAGTGCTAAATCCCCCAAATGGGTACTATTATTACCTTCACTTTAGAAGTCAGAAAAATTAGGGTTTCAATAACTTTTGCAAGAATTCAAAGCTAGACTGTCTGATTCCAGAATCATTCCTCTTTACCATTCTCCTCTGCTGCCACCAACAAAAGAACTCAACTGAACTACTGCACCACTTCACTAATTCGGCTCATGAGACTCTGGCATCAACATTTTTAGAAAGACTAACTGAAATTTACTTTTCCAAATTAGACAATACTGGACTTGTTAAGATGTTAGAAAGGTTTAGCTATTAAGGAGATAAACCTGCCTTAAGTACCTTTCAATATTTCAAAGTAACCACACTCAAAGAAATTGTCATGATAACAGCTCTCTGCTAGATGTTGTTTGCTTCCTCTGATTACTCTAAAAGTAAATATCAACAGAATTGTGAGCTTTTGAGTATCTTGAAAGGCCTTGGAATCTGTCTCATCTAAACTCCCAGTGAGGGCAGAAATCCCCTGCCTCAGTGAGAACAGCATCTGAAAGTGGAGAGTGCTCAGCGTTATCTCCCTCATTCCATTTCTCAACAGTTTTGTCATGAAGTTCCTCCATTAACCAACTTTTAATCTTCATCACATGTAGTATATTTTCCGTTATAAATCCTAATCTTGGGTGGATCACTGATTTTGCTGTGTATCTTGTGGCTATAAAACACTCTGGATTACCCCTAGCCCTGCTTCTGTGAAAACACCATTAAATAATGGTGAGGGTCCTTCTGACCCTCAGCTTTCTTTCAGGCTAAACAGAGTATCATCCTTTAGGTAAAGGAATTACATCTACTATGAGTAGCTAAAAGACCTAACAGAGATAGACCTTGTGGAGTTATGTGAACAAAAAAGCTCATGTATTGCTTGATCCAAATGAGTCCAATATCTAAAAGTATGAAAGATTAGTAATGTAGTTTACTTGGTTCAGGTACAGTAGAATCCATGTTTGGATAAAACTATTATGACATCTATACCTTCTTTCTTACACAGTAGCTTTGTATCATGAACAAAACATTTAAGGGATGTTCTAGGTCAAACAAAACACAAAGGCATTATACATGCCACAGGGCCTGAAGTTTGAGTTCTCATTCTTGGCCAATCAATCATTTAACTTCTCTGGGAAGAGATTTTATGAAAGGAATTCAATCTTTTTAAGATAAAAACAGAGGAGATCCAGAGCACAAAATAATTTGTCCAAAAGGAAATGTTCTCAGGAGAACAAAAGGTTTCCAGGTTGAAACACCCATGACATCATTTAAAAAAAGATAACCACAAATGGGACTAAAAGTGCTATAATGGTTTACTCCTATACTAAAAAGATGCTCATTCACTCAATCAGGAGGGGTAAAAAGAAACGTGGAGGGATTCCATCAAAATAGAAAAATAAAGGGAACTGAGGGGGAGAGAAAAGGGACTGAATAAGGGAAGAACAGAAGAATGAATCTGACCTAACTTTCCTATGTACATACATGAATATACCACAGTATATCTCAGGGGAAGGAAAGGAGAAATACTGGGGACTGAATTCAAGCAAGTTACATTCCATGCTTTTAGAATTATATCAAAATGAATCTTTATGTTATGGGTAACTAAAAAGAACCAATAAAAACTGAAGAAAAGAAGCCACTCTCAACTATCAGGCATAACAAGTCTGGAGATCTAAGCTGAGAGCATAAAGGAAGAAAGAGATTAATAATTTTTATCCCTTGAGGACTAAGACAACATGCTCATCCTTGATAAATATCATACTAATCAGGAACAAAGTGTCAAGCTTTCCTCAAATTTGACCTTCAGACAGTAAGGGCATCTTTGTCTACCTTTTTAGAAGAATAACACATGTTGGCTCAGTTTTCAACACACACCCTGCCCAAAAATGGTATAAGTACCATTTTTCAAACTTAAATACCATTATAATTATGCTAATACAAAATGACAAATACCCTGTTGACCTTCCATTGATTCATTAGAGAGTGACAAAAATTTGTTTAGGTATTTAGAATGACTTAACTATGAATTATGTCCGTTATATTTATTCTTCAAACATTTACTCACAGATTTCATTTCAGGGCACCTTCTGAGCATTGTCTCCTGATCTCAAATCATAGCAAAGCACACAACTGCTAGCTTTCAGGAGCCTTTATAGTATGGGAGAAAGGAAAGGAGGGGTAGGAGAGGGAGAGTAAGAATGGATGTGAAGGAGAAAAAAGAGAAATAGGAGGGCAGGTTGATAGAAATTACCATCCATATTTTTATAAAAACAGACTTGTATTTGCACCCAAAAACAGAAATATTGCCAAATATTTCCACAAATTCAAATATATACATACACACACCACGGAATGGTACAATTAGCTCAGAAGTTCTCCTAAGACAAACAGAATAACAATGGTGCCAGAAATAATGGAAGTCAGTTGAGAAGCTAGTACATTGAAGTAAAATGGATTCATATTCTTGCTGTCAAAACAAGTCTTTTTTGCATACCAAAGCTGTCTAAACCTGGAGTAAATATAATTTCCAAGTGTCCCTGGTTTTCTGCAACTCAAAATACTCGTTACATGCT
Organism: Xerus rutilus; assembly: GCA_028644305.1. Taxonomy (NCBI): domain Eukaryota; kingdom Metazoa; phylum Chordata; class Mammalia; order Rodentia; family Sciuridae; genus Xerus; species Xerus rutilus. Next base: position 82,638,229 of record CM053399.1, on the reverse strand, counting down.
ACACCCTCATCCTACCCCCTACACTAACTTACATAAGTACTAATTTTAAGGGAATGAGGAATGTTTTCTTAAGTATTTTATATTTTTAGAATAATTTGGTTTTCTCTGAAAGGATCAAACAATGAAGAAACTGCTTGTTTTAAAGACACCAAAACAGAACACAATGATCTTAAAGGATATTCAAAATAAACTACCATTCAATGGAAAAATCAATTATGTAAAATTAAGTTGACTTTGGTAACAAGTAGTGATCAATCTTTTATGCATTTGTGATTTATCTTGTTGATAAAACATTACACTAGTGTTGGATGTTCACAGGTAACATTTGACAAGATAAGTTTCAAAGAACACACAGTATAAAAAATATAAAACTAACTGCAAAGAACACATAGTATAAAAGAAATAATAAAACTAACTGCAAAATAGTTACCTCAGGGCAAATTCACAATGTCACTATGAATGTCATTTTAGCAAATCACCACTTGCTACTGCAATTATTTATGAATTTAAGTTTTTTAGTACTTTATTAAAACTCCTTTATATCAAAGATGAACTGTTTTACTTTTTTAATTCATGGGATTGGTAAAGAGGAAGATGGATATGGGATATGGACAAATGGGTGGTACAGGAAAAGGGTGTTCTCTTAGTGCTAGTATGACCAGTAGAGAGTAATGTGTGCTAGAAAGGAAAGGAAACAGATGAAATACAACAGGTATTATATCATAATTCATATTTTTCTACAGCAGGAGCTTAACATGTTCCAGAAGTTCTAAGCCCCAGCACAGATCAAGATAACCTTTCCCACAGGATAAGGTAAGGGCATCTTTGAGTTATATAATTAAGGTGACCATATGGCCTCAGTTTGTCCAGGATCAGTTTTGGGGGGTATGATTATTCACTGTACCCCCTTTCATTCTCCAAAGTGCCCTGTTTGCATGATACTTTTTATGGTGACCCCAAATAATAGAAATCAAATGCAGTGTATAACATCTTTTCTATGGAAAAAAAAATGTGCAATAGTTTACAAAATATATATTAATTCTTAACACTGCTTTCAACTCCCACCCATTGTCTGCCTTGTTTTATTATTTTTCCTTGCAAAAAAAAATATGAAACATCTCAAAAATTACTATATCTGTTAATAAACAACACACTACAATGCTGCTATACCACTGTTGAGGAAATACCACAATGAAAGCAAGTAACTACACTGAAAGTAAGTACTCCTGCTTAATTCACTCCAAAACTGAATATATACCATTCACTGGCTATCAATATAGGCACTAGTGATATAGCAGTGAACAAAAGTCCCTGTCTGGTCATAGGAGTTGTTGGAATAAGTTAAGCAACAACAAACTAAAATGCATTAAAATGTTGTCTGGTAGAAAGAAGTACTAAGGAAAAAAATACATCAAAGCAAGAGATTATAGGGATGGAGCTGGATGATCAGTGAACTTTTAGCAGAAATCTGAAGGGAATAACGAAGCAAATCATGTTAGCTATCTGATGGTATCAGGACAAAGGCCAGAATCTGCTTCTCGGATTTGAGGAGTAATCAGAGCCTGAAGTTCAATGAATTAATCAGCAGAACAACGGGAAATAAGAGAGGCAGTTGGATCATGTATTTCAGTATTTTGTAACTTAAAATGGGGAATCCTTTGGAGGCTTAGTTTCTGAGAATGATATGTAACTTTCAATTTTTTGGTACTGGGGATTAAATTCAGGAGCACTTTACTACTGAGCAATATCCCAAACCCAGTTTATTTTTTATTTTGTGACAGAGTCTAACTAAGCTGCTTAGAGTCTGGAACTTGTGATCCTCAGCCTCCTGAGCCAATGGGATTACAGATGTGTGCCACCATACTCAGCATGTGACTTATTTTTAAAGGCTCATTCTGGCCACTGTATTAAAAATAATGTGAGGAAGCAGGTAAGAGAAAGGGGACTAGTAGGCTAGAAGGCTCTTACAATTAATAATCCATTATAGAGTTGATGGTGACTTTGATCCAAGAGATAATAGTGGGAGTGTTAAATAATTTTATATTTATAGGAAATTTGCAGAGGCAGTAGAGTGTTATAAATCCTTCATCCAGGTTTTTCCAACTTTTAACATTTTATGGCATATTTGTCACAACTAAGAAACCAACACTGGTATAATAACTCCAGACCTCATTTGGACTATACCAAATTTTCTGGATCTATTTTTAAGGTAAGGTCAATAGCATTTACTGATCAAGTATGGTACAATATTAAAAATGAGAGAAGTAGCCAGGCTCAGTGGCCCACACCTGTGATCCCAGTGGCTCAAGAACCTGAGACAGGAGGATCACAAGTTCAAGGCCAGCCTCAGCAATTTAGAGACACTGAGCAATTTAGTGAGGTCCTGGCTCAAAATTTAAAAATAAAATAAAAAGTGTTGGGGGTGTAGCTCAGTGGTAAATTGCCTCTGGGTTAAACCCCCAATATCAAAATAAGCAAATAAGTAAAAGAGTCATGAAGAAGTCAAAGGTAGCCCTAACGTATTTCCTGAACAACCTGAGGGATAGAGGTGTCATTTCCTGGGACAAGGAAGGCAACTGAAAAGGACTTACTTGGGAGACAAAAATTTGAAGCTGGAATTTGGACAGGTTGAGATTCCCACTAAAAATCCAAGTGGAGATGTCTAATAGGTTACTGGCTATATAGATATAGAGTTTAAGAAATAAGTCTAAACTGCACATATTAGTTTGAGAGAAATTTCTAACACTGAATCACAAGAACTTTACATTTGATTTGTGTAAACATAGAGATGCTAAAAATAAATCTCAGGTTTCCAGGTAGGAGAAGACATAAATGATACAAGCCAACTCCTAACTAATATCCATATTTTACCACAATGCTCTATAATGAAGGTTAAAAATCTCAATCAAAATGTCAGTAAAAATCTTATTAACACATTTTATAGAAAGCATTATTTTAAAAAACCTATCAAACCCTTCTTGGTAAAAGAAACAAATTCTTTTGTCAAAATTACAGGAGCTCAGGAAAACACAAAATTGAGGTTTTTATAGTTTACTTGTATACAAATATATTTAAGGATTCATTTCATTCTTGTATTCCAGCCTAATATTGATGATCCAGTCTGTTTACAATGAAATTTGGAGCAATACACATCTAATGATTTTTAAAAGGTAACGAAAATATAGAAGGAAGACTAGGCACATCTATACCAATTCACACTTGGCAAAAGACCTGCTGACATGTTTTATTCTAAATTATATGTATCTGAAACTTAAATATCATTATTTTCAGATTTGAACATTAAACAATGAAAAATATTTTCTCAATTCATTTCCTTCCAAAGGGAAGATAAGTGATGAAAACTATCAAATGCCATGACAGAACATAATGGCAATTTTATACCCTGGCCTTGCTGGGTAAATGGGCTAGAATTTTACAACATAACCAAGAACAAACGCAGGATTCTGGGATGCATGTCAATGGCTTTCAACATAACAGTAAATTCTTCCAGTAATTACTTGAGTTTCGACTCTCCATTTGACCACTCCCTTCCATTTCTATAATTATCATTATCTTTACCCACACTTCTGATAAAGCCAGTTAGCTTAAGTTATTCTCCTACTCACTAATCTAGCTGTCAGAAACAGAGTTGATTTCCTAAATGGGACTATAACCTTAAGAGGCTTTGCCTCTTTAAGCCTCAGTTTCTTTTATATTCCTTTCAAGGTTATTATGGGGAACAAATTAAATAAAGCATGTGAAAATTCTTCATAAATTGTAAGGAGCTCTGTTAGGGTATTATCAAATTTCTGGTACAAAGACATAATTATGTTAGCACCCTAACACAAAATTAAGAACTTTTTGTTGCCCAGATTAGATACAGTTCCTTGGCCAGGCATTGGAGAACACCTGGAATATAACCACAACACACTCTTGTAGATAATTGATTTTCATGTTACAGTAAAACAGTGTTTTGTCAAATTGCAAATCTTTATTCATTAGTGTATCATTAACTCAGTACCCTAAAGTTATGAATGGAGTATGACTATTACTTGTTTAGGATAAGAATATTCTGAGTGTAATGACAAAGTAGAATTAGATATTATTTTGTGAAAAAATTTAACATTATATACATGTTACTGGAAGAGAATGTAAAATGAAATATTTCTTACTCTAAGAGACAAGGAAAAAAAAAAAACCCTACACTGAACTACTCACTACTCTTCCACATCCATACCTTTATGATCTTCAATCATACAGCCGTACAAAGAAAACTCCTAGCACCCAGAATGACCTCCACTCAAACTTTTCAGGTCTCCTTTCTTCATCTAAAAGATGGAGATAACATATATAGACACTTATAATGCTGCTATGAAAGCAAATGAAAGTCTTTTGTTATTAGATATTAAAAAGCATGAGGCACCAAAAGATTTTCTCAGTTTCTTCTTTCCTGACTACAAACCTACAGGACAAAGTAAAAAAGCAGGGTCAGTAACCACTGCAGGGGAAAAAGAAAAAATGAACACAGTGTGTACAAAGCTACAATATCTAATTTAAAAAAATTAGCAATTTCCTATTACTTTTGGTTACAAACTACTATTCATATGAAAAAGGCCTTCAAGTCAAACCTTTTATGGAGCATTGCCTGAAGACAAAATGTACCTTATTATCTCCTTGATGCCTGAGGGCAAACACTACAACTACAGGTACTATAACAAAATGTTATCCTTTGGGTCTGTACCATTGTGCTTTTAAGTCAGAGGCCTATTTTATTAGTAAATACCTATTAATTTTCTTTGTCAGTTATCTTGCTTTGCTGATAAGGAACTGGCCTTAACAGACCACCTCTTCTTATTTGCTATATATCCTCTGTAGCCTTACATCTTTTTTTTTTTTTTGGTACTGGGGACTGAACTCAGGGGCACTCGGCCACTGAGCCACATCTCCAGCCCTATTTTGTGTTTTATGTAGAGACAGGGTCTCATTGAGTTGCTTAGCGCCTCGCCATTGCTGAGGCTGGCTTTGAACTCACAGTTCTCCTTTCTCAGCCTCCCTAAGTGCTGGGATTACAGGCTTGTGCCACTGTGCCTGGCTGAGTATCTTGATGAATAGGGCTCAGACTAAAGTGGTAATCAAGGCATAAGAGTGTGGGCCTTGCCTGGAGGCAGAAGCATAAGTTCCCTCACAGGTATTGAGACCTGCACACTGACTAGTCAGAGGCTTTTTGTTCACTTCCAGGTTCTTGACTAGGGTAGTTAATTTTCAAAACAGTTAAGTATATCATAAATGAGACTAGATCTCAACTTTCTAAAATTACTGGCTTAATTTTATACTGAAATCTCCCAAGGTAAAGTATTAAATGATATTTTGGCTTATTCCTCAAAGTTCAAACTTCATACTAAACCACCACATGTATATGCAAAAATACTTAAACGCGGGCTTTTTGTGTGTGTATAGTCATATTTCTACTCTCAATCCTCCAGTGTCTATTTACCTACTAATTAAAATTCAATGTGCTTGCTATATTCATTGTGATATATTCAAGGTCCTCTATTTCAACTTGTCCTGCTCCACTTAAAGAATCTCTACACTCCAGGAAAAATTCAACAGGTAATAACATGAGACTTAATGCTCCCTTGTTTAAGCATGATGTCAATGTAGCATGTTCAGTCCCACATAGTTTTATAAATTGTACTGCTTACAAATTTCTTCCATTTGATTGCTAGTTCCTTAAGAGCAGGTTAATTATATTTTGGCATTATGTAGGCTGTTATGGTTTGGATGTGAAGTGTCTCCCCAAAGCTCCTGTATTAATTGAGGAATATTCAGGGGTAAAATTATCAGATCATAAAAGCCATAATCTAATCAGTCCATCCTAATCTCAATGGACTGGGTAGTAACTATAAGCAAGTAGGCATGGCTGGAGGAGGTGGGTCACTAGGGTCATGACCTAGAAGGGTGTATCTGCTCTCTGGCCCTCCCACTGTTTCCTGACCCAGCTATAAGCTGGGCAGCTTTCCCCTGCTGGGCCTTTCTTCCATGATGGGCTGCCTCACTTTGGGCCCAAAGCACTGGAGTCAGCTATTTATGTCCTGAGACCTCTGAAACCATGAGCCCCAAATAAACTTTCTCTCCTCTCAATTGTTCTTATAGGGAATTTTGGCCTTTTCCTCAGAAATGACTTAATATTTTTATATTCCTTCTTTCACTGTTCTCAAAGGAGCACCACAAAAATGCCATGCACCAGTTGTACTAAGAGGGGCAAAAATCTTAAGGTTAGATAGATGCCAGGAGACCAGGGATCCATAGCAGTCATATTTAGAATTTATACACAGCTCATGTTAAAAGCCTTTCAATTAGCCTGAAGCTTCTTACAATGTACTTTCTAGCTTTCAAAGAAGCTGTATCAATATAAATAAATGAATGAGCTTGAAACTTTCTATCACTTCCAAATGAAAGAAAAAAGATGACATGTAATAAGAATCAAATTTGTCTCTTGTAAGGGGGAAATTAATGTACACAGCCAAAGATCAAGATGGATAAAACAATACAAAGACAGATAAGCAATATGATTCTTGAAAAGGGAACTTTTGAATCATATATATATATATATCTGCAGTATTATTCCAAGCTGCAAAGACAAAATAACATCCATTTTTGCATTTGGGAGAAATAATTTAGTAAGTTTTAGGAGCTAAAACATCACACCTCTTGGAAGAAGTGGATTTAAAAAGAAATGTGTACTTGAAGAATATAAATTATTAATTTTCTTTCACAGCTTTCATAAAACATGGATGACTCTAAGGACTAAGGTTCCTATTACTTTAGGAGTTTCGAGAGATATCCATAATGCCCTATATTCCTAAATCTATACGTTAAAACCTCTAGGCTGAAAGCACACAGAGAAATCTAATCTACTCCTTCATTTAAAAAATCTTCTAAACTGAAATACGACATACATTCAGAAAAGTGCTCCAATCGCAAACATATAGCTTGATGAATTTTCACCAATAATCATCTATATAATTATCATTCAGATGAAGAAATCAGGACACTATTAAATTCTCTAGAACCCTTACTTCTCATGTTCTTTCCCAGCAATGATCCCTTCTTTTCCCCAAAGGTGGATCCTACCACCTTTGGGGAAAAGGTGTATGGTTAATTAATATGATGTTTGTGTAATTTGTCTATGTTACTATTTGTAGCAGTATTTCTTCAACGGGTATACAGCTTTTCATTGTATGACTATGTCACAATTTATCTACCTTACAGTTGAGGTTATTCCCAGTCTTTAATGAATATAAATATGGCTGCTACGTGAATAGTCTTTGATGTAGACATGAAAGCATTTCTCGTAGGTATTTATCTACAAGAGTAATTGTGAGACCAGGTAGATACATGCCCAGTTTAGTAAATACTGCCAAATATTTCTCCAAAATGGCTGTACCAACAAGAAAAAGAAGAGCTTAGGGAAATAAAGTGATTTTGCACATAAATATATAATGACTTAGAAGAAGAACCAGGGATAAATTATGGGATTTATAATGTGCAACTACTACTCCCTTTTAAAATTTTAGATAATGCTTAAGGCAATCCAAATGAGAAGACTTATTATTTGAAAAAGTGAAAGACAGCAAACAGACAAATTCTAAATAAAGCCAAAACACCTCTGCATACTGGATCCTGAAACAGCAATCGGAAGGATTTTTGTTTTATTTTGTTTTTTGCCTTACCAATTACCTAATTGGTATGAGATAAATAACTTAAATAGATTTGCTATGCCAAACTTTTTCAACAGTTGAACGACTATAAATACTTTCACGTATTTCATAAACTTATTAAGTAAATAGGATAATCTTGATAAAAATACAATGAAAGGATAAAACATCTACAGCACCACAGTCTACAAACAAGGAATTCAAGAGTTCTCATCAATGAAAGAAAACTTTCAATCCTATATCAATAGTAAAGATTTAGGCAAAGGAAAAAATATTCCCATGTAAAACATGTCAGACACCTGGGAATATCCTTCATCAAAGCAAGAAAATATAGCAAAGATGAATCATTTCATATTGATGATAATAGAAGTAATAAGATTACTAAATATAGCTTTAAAGATACTGAACATTTTCATCTGTAATTCCTGAGATGACCAAAAAAAATTGTCAGTGAGAAAAACAAGTTCTTTTTAATGTTATTTTAGGTATGTGTGATTATTCCAGGGATAAATTCCTATGACCATTAACTTTTACACTCTTTTTTTTTTTTTTTAACTTTTACACTCTTTAAAACACTAGTTTATGGTGATCTCCAGCAGAAATCTTTATGGCTTAAAAGAGTAGGCAATAAAGCTTTGTTAGTCCACAGTCCATAGTCTCACAAAACAGAAAGTTTATCCCCAAAAAGCTTTCCTTATCCACAAAAACTACTGCCACTAACACAGGAGTTAATAAGTCTTACAAATATTTGAAAATTTAGTATCAATTATACTATATAATCCATCTCCAAAATCAAGAATGGCTTTTAGGAATTAGTACAAAATTTTTGTCATTCTCCTTTTTCTGTGTTCATCTATTATTTCCTTTTCCACTGACTTCTTCCTCCTTGAAGAGAGAAAACAAAGCCTCTTCTTCCTTTTAAGAAATAGTGTTTTATGCTCCTCCTCCATCTCCTTTTTTTCCTCTCTGTGCTCCACTGTCTCAGGAATATGGCTGCTTCCGATGCTATACCGTATGACAGTATTCTTGATCTTTTCTGGTGTAACAAGTGTTCAGCATCAAACTACTTACAAGATGATAATTCTACACTTGGCACATGCCATTTAAGAAAATAAAGACAAGACACTATAAATTTAGTAATAGAAACAAATTCATATTTTGTTAATCTTAATAGCCTTTACATAATTTTTAGCAATAATATTTATGTACAGTGCACATATTATAAAGTTAATAAAGATATAAAAATTTTAGAAATTTATAGTAATTTAGAAGACCCACACAGATTCTTGTACCACAGACTGAAAATTACTAAAATCAAGTCTTTGGGTAATTCTCTAGCCTTCTATTGTCTTATATAAATGAATGGGTTCTGAGTTGTTTAGCAAAATGTTAAGGAAGGAATAAATGATACAAATGCATTTTTTTTAAATTTGAGCTTTTTGTGTACTAAGGCAGAAATTATGATGGTATAATTTCATAATAGCCAATATCAGACTTATTAATGGTAAAAAAAAACTCATCATGCAGATCATCAGCAAATGGCAATACATATAAAAATATGGGCAAATGATTCTACAGATCAGTCTCTCAAACATGATGGTCACATATACATATACACATGCCTAGATACACATAGTATCTACAGAATATGTAAACATTAGAACAACAGGCATGGCTACCAACTGGCTACAATGATTCAAATGAACACAATGTTTTCTATTACAAAAAATCTGGCTATAAATCCCCAACTATGATACAGTCATGTGTCATCTAATGATATTGTTAGCCAAATGTTCCACTGTACAAACATCAGAATGTACTTACACAACCTAGATGGCACAGGTCAAACACTTGTTGTGGCCTCTTGATGCAATCAGGATGTACAGAGTAAACATGAGACGTACGAGAATGGTTGCTCCCTATGTAACATGGCACACTGTTTTAAGTAAACTTTTATTTTTAATTAAAAGGATTAAGCTCTAAAATGATAAAAAGCATAGTATAGTAAACAAATCATTACCATAGTCATTTCTTATCAAGTGATATACATTGTGCATAATCATATGTGATACCCTTTCATATGACTGGCAGCAGCATCACAAACATGAGTAATATGTTGCTTTACATTAAGAGCAGCTAAAATATCATTAGGCTATAGGAATTTTTCAGCTCGATTGTAATCTTATTAAACTATGGCATGTATGCTTTCTGTTGCTAACCAAAACACTATTAATTATATCATGCATAAAATGACAAGTTTCCTCTAATTTGAGATAAACTGAATAAATCATGACTAAGTATAAAAAGCACCAGGGGGATTGATTTACCCTGTTTGAACCTAAAGACCACCCAATGGAGCAGAGTGTATTAGCCCACTTACTAACTAACACAAGTAATGTATGGAATACTCAAAGAGATAAACATACAGGTTTTTGGCACCATACTCACATGTGGAATAATTTTATTTTCCCCAAATTTTATCTGGGTACAATGTTTTATATTTATATGTTGTATTTATATTGCTTCTTACTTGCAACATTCTCCAAGCATATTAGAAGAAATACCTCCTGAAATATTAGTCATTAAAATTCCACCTTAATATGACATTACACTGCAAGTTTAAAGGTAATAGATCCTGTATTCTGAAAAATTTCTTGTTTTCAGAGTTAAAGTCTTGCGAGGATAGGTTTAGCATGCACTCCATCAGTGGTCAGAGTCAGGTGGCAGAGAAAGGCCTGGATTAGAATGCTAGCTCTTTTATAATCTGATCATCACATTTGAATAGGTTACAATAATTCATTCAGGCAACCTATGTTCAATGGCATCAAATGCATATTTACCATGACACTGCCAGAGATTGAGTTAAGGATCCTCTTTTTTTGGTCAATCAAATATTGATGAACAATCACCTGGATTACAGAGTGAAATCACAATTTCCACAGGTGGTAAGTTCCAAAGTCAACAGGAAAGACAAAAATGAACATGATTTAATTACCCTAGAATATCATCCATAAAGTGCAATATACATAGTTTTGTGTATTCAACCACACTAAAGTGTGAGGACCTCTAAATTAGATAAAAAGAGGGAAGAAAAGCAAAACCAACAAACACAAATTAGGAGAGTTATTTAGTCCTGTATCTTAAAGAACCAATTTTTTTTAAAAAGTATTAAACTTTTAGTAAGTACAGTATGGGTCAAATATTCTAAAAAGAAGCTGATTGCCTACAGCGTTTTACTACATTTTGTTTTAATATTAAGAACAATAGAGGAGGAGGAGAGCAACTTGGAAAGGACAGGGTGCATTAGATACATCCCATCTGACAGAAGTTGAAATGTAGCTGGGCGTGGTGGCACACACCTGCAATCCCAGTGGCTTGGGAGATGGGGCAGGAGGATCTTGAGTTCAAAGCCACCCGCAGGCACTTAGCAAGGACCTAGCAACTTAGCAAGACCTTGTCTCAAAATTAAAAATTGCAAAAATGGGGAATAATAGCTGGGGATGTGGCTCAGTGGTTAAGCACCCCTGAGTTCAATCCCTGATACCAAAAAAAAGACCTTGAAATGCTGCTCCAGTGTACTCTAGAAGCCCAAGTGCTTGATCTCAAGGATTCCGTTAGAGACCTAGCATTAACAAATTAAATGTTAATTGTGAGCATGAATACATCTACATTTCATTAATTCAGTTAATAAATAACTACAGAGCATTAACTATGTGTCAGACACGGAGTTGGAGACTCTATTCCTGCTCTCAAGTTACAGACTAGTAATGAGAGACAATAACTAAGTACAACAGAATAATGTACAAATACAGCAGTGCAGAAGGAAATTTCTAAATCTACCTGAAGAGGCAGGAAAAACATCAAAACCAAACTACTGCAAAAAGGTAGAAGCAGGGCTGGGGCTGTAGCTCAGTGGTAGAGCGCTTGCTTAGCATGCGTGGGGCACTGGGTTCGATCCTCAGCACCACATATAAAAATAATAAGTGAATAAAATAAAGATTCATCAACAACTAAAAAAATTAAAAAAAAAAAAAAAAGGTAGAAGCAACAAAGTAGAAAAAATCCTAGGCAGAGAGAAAATTTGGATTAAAAAAACCAAAAATAGGGAAATATGTCACACTTTACTTATCTTCATGAGCTAGAAATAATACAATATTTCAAAATCATTCATTTAAAAAACTTGAGTACTGAGAGAATAAAGATGTTTCATCATAACCAATAGGACATTCCCAATATTTTGTATCTGCCAATTGTTATGCAACTAACTCTTCTGTTTCTTTATGTAGTCACCTATAAAAATGAACTAATTATAAACAGAGAGCAATTTACTTGCAATTGCTTTTTCTGCTTTTAAGTCTCTCAAACGTGACTATGTTTGACTGCCTTGGAAGACTATGGCCTGACACGTAAGGGTCAAAGCTTCAGGGTCACTGAAAGTATATTTGAGTCCTGGCTCTGTCATTCCTTAGTTGTGTGATTTGGGGTAAGTTACTTAAACTTTTTATACTTAATTTGTTCATCTACAAAATGGAGATAATACTAATGTCCCACAGCACTGTTGGTGAGGATTGGCTTCAGTTATAGCTAAGGTCTAAATGTTTGTATTCCCCCAAATTTGTATACCAAAATCCTAATCACCAATGAGATTGTATTAGGAGGTGGAGGTCTTTGGGCGCTGATTAGTTCCCGAGGACTGAGCCCTCTTGTATGAGATTAGGGCACTTATCCAAGTCCTGAGGGAACTGCTGCTGTCCTGCTTTTTCTACCACAATGACACACAGGGAGATGGCCATCTATGAACCCTTAGAATGCATATTCTCAGCAGACAGTAATCAAAATTGCCAATATCATGATCTTGGACTTTCCAGCCCAAAATTGCAAGAAATAAATTGTTGTTTATAAGCCACTCAGCCTCTAATATTTTGTTTTAACAGTCTAAATGGGCAAAGACCAGCACAATATTCATAATGTGGTAAGAAGTCAATAAATTATAGCGGCCACTATTAAAGTATCCACACATTTTTTTAATATGACCCTATAAGTAAAATAAATCTAGTAAAACCATAAACCTATACAGTGCTCTTTGGTATATTTTAAGTCATTGCAAGAAATGTGTAAGGTAGGATAAAAATAATACACATGAGCACCTGAAGACTCCAGTTCTACCCTGGTTTTGCTACAATTCAATTGTGGGATAATAAAAGAATTAACTGTTCATCAAAGGCTTCACTTCCTCATCTGCTAAATGTTCATTTGAAATACAAGTTTTCTCTAGTCTGAGCTCTGGGGGAGGAGGGAATAAAGAATTAGTGTTTAATGAGTACAGAGTTTCAGTTTGGGATGATGAGAAGGTTCTAAAAATGGCTAGTGATGGCAGTTGATCAGCAGTATGAATGTACTTAATGCAACTGAATAGTACACTGGTTAAAATGGTGGATTTTATGCTGAGATTTACTGTAGTTAAAGAATTTTGTTGAAGTCTGTGCTAGATCTGCATCCCTTCAAGTCATGTATTTATTTATTCACACACTAACTCACTTATTCAAATATGTTCTAAGTACAGATGATGAAGCAAACGTGACAAGTGATGGAGATATAAGGGAAAACAAGACTTAGAAATGAGGAGAGGCATATCCAAATAAACAAGTGCTATAAACTACCAGAGGTACTCTGTACAGAGGACCAGAGCAGGAGTTACAAAAGCAAGAATCCATAACACCGAAGAGGGTCAGAAAAATCTTCATTAATTTTTTTTCCTTAGTCTCAAAAGAATAACAGGGATTCATGATGCCATGACCATATTCCTCCCTTTCATAAATAATCATGACTAGAGAAGAACAATTCTCAAAAACAGGAACACTGGAAGTATCACTTAAATAATTCAAGATAGTTGTAAGTTCAAGCATAGTAATGTCCTTCTTATTCATTATCACCAAAGAAAGAGAAAAACACAAAATATTAATCCCCAGGCAATCCATACCAACACTAGAGTCACAAAGGTAAAGCTATTTGGGTTTTCATAGCTAATTTCAGTAGATAAGAAAGGGAAATAGCAAGTCAACTAAAAAGAGTATTGTTTATTAAAATAGAACAGTATATTTGAACTTATTACAGTATTGAAACAAGGTATTATGTGAGGAGTTCGCTTAGAGAAACCAAAATACTTGTTTAGGGCACTATTTAGTAAGTGATTATATTGGAATGTGGCATTTCTGCCTACCAAAATGGAAAGAATCTTAAGTTGGTATTTCATCAATAATGCACTGCCAAAAATGAATAAATGCAAAGGCTTTTATTCTTCGGAGAACTAATACCACCAATAACTTTCAATGTATTATTTATAGCTACATGTGAAATCATTATTTAACAAATATGCTTCCAGTAAAGTATGAAGAAAAAATAATTTCAAATATTGAGAGGATGAGGACCTTTACTAGGAACTGTTCAGTACAATCATGCCTTTCATTACACAGCTCAGATCAAGATCACAGAAGAACCACACAAAAAGTATCATGATTAAAAGTGACTGTGAAAAAAAAATTTAAAAAGTAAGGAAGTTGCTATGAAATAAATGCCCTTCATTTTATATACGTTAAGAGGACTAGAAAGGTTAATGATGTGCCCCAGGTCACCAAGCAACTTTGAGACATAGCATGCTTTCCAGATCTCAGACATCACACACACTTTTGATAAATCCTACTCTATTTTCAAAAGTAGCATAGCTCTGAGATAATTCTGAAGATTTATTTCCTCAAGTTTCAGCATGCTTGTTCATTTTCTACACATTTCTGGTAAATACTTACAGCCACAAAAGATTAGTACAAGCAGTTGAAACTATCAAAGCAACAGGAAATCTAACTGGATAATGAGGTGAAGCTATATTGCCAGGATTATGTAACTCCTATGAATCAAAAAGATATATAGTCTATTGATCACTGCTACAACTATTTTTCCAGATCTCAGTTTAAAATATCTAAGTTTTAAGAATATTTGATATCCTACTAGCTAAAGCAGAAGCAATTCCTATTGTACAGTTCAAGCATTTCCTTGCTAAAGAATGTTTTGATTTAAAAAAAAGATTACATTTCCCCCAAACCACTAAATATTGTGTCTCCAGGAAATGTTCCTAAGAGAATTTCCCCTTCATATTTCTCTTCCATTCTAGATACTACGTATAATGTATTCTAGGCAAAATTTAGATGTGCACTTTAATAAAAAACTGTGTAAGTTTTGTTTTTGTTTTGTTTTTGTAGTGCTGGGTATTGAATCCAGAGCCTTGTGTATGCGAGGCAAGCACTCTACCAACTGAGCTATCATCACCAGCTGCTTGTTCTTTGTTTTATGTAGTACTGAGGATTGAATACAAGGCCTTCACACATGCTACACAAAGACTTCTACCACTGAGCTATATTCTCAGTCCTTTTGTTTTTATTTTGAGATGAGTTCTCCCTAAGTTGCCAAGGTTGGCCTCAAACTTGGTCCTCCTGCCTTAGTCTCCCGAGTAGCTAGAATTACAGGCATGCATCACCTAACCTGGCTGAATCAGGTAAGAGAGGTCCATTCCAACTTTATTTTACTATACTCAAACCTAAAGACAATTTATTTTTAGAAGTACTCTCAATGTGCTAAGAAATAGATAATCAGTAGTCATCATTTCTAAAATTCAAAACCCACGTTATCATTAAGGCTTCACTTTTCTGGGAAACAAAGATATTTCCATTAGCTTTCATTGTTAACACTTCTCCCAAATTTAAAAAATACTGTGTCCTCTATATTCCTCCTATATAATAACATGTTTACTGTTTGATACAAGAAATAAAGACAGTGAATCCGCCCTTTCTCACACTTTGTTTCTATATGCTAATTCCTTAAAATAGCTTATTAAGACCACACACTTGCTGGTATATTCAGTCTGCAAATAGCACTTTCTTTTACAATTAAAATATCTTTTCGCAGTTCCGCTTTAGAGTTCGTGTGGACAGGCAGGAGCCCAAGAGGGCCCAAATCCGCCCTCAGGAAACTCCATGGGTGTCCAGCCAAAGGGACACCAGGGACTGCTACCTCCAGCCACAGGGGAGATTAAACTCAGGGTAAGAGTGCCTCCAGAGACACCACCTAAAGGCAGCCCCGCCCAAGGGCAGACTGTACCCGCCCCAATTCCACTCCAGAGTTCCTGCAGACCTGCAGGAGCCACACAGGGTCCAAATCCACCCTCAGGAAACTCCATAGTTGTCCAGCCAAAGGGAGACCAGGACTGCTAGCCGCTAGCCACTGGGGAGCCCAAACTCAGGGTAAGAGGCGCCGCAGAGACCCCAGAGTGAGACAGCCCTGCCCAAATGTGGCCTAGGACAGCCTCAGTTCCACTCCAGAGTTTCTGCGGACCAGCAGGAGCCACAGAGGGCCCAAATCCACCCTCAGGAAACGCCACGGGTGTCCAAACAAGGATTGACCAAAGACTGATAGCTACCAGCCACAGAGAAAGGCACACCCAAGGTAAGAGTCCCCTGCAGAGATCGCAGCATGAAGAAGCCCCACCCAAGTGAGCTCTGGGCCCGCCCCAGTTCCACTCTAGAGTTCCTATGGACAGGCAAGACAGAAGGCCCAAAACCACCCTTAGGGAATGCCATGGGTGCCCAGCTGAAGGCAGACCAGACCCTGCTAGCCTCCAGCCCCAGGGCAGCTCACACTCACTGTGAAGGTCGCACACAGACTCTCCAGCTTGTGACCCTGCCTAAGTGAGACCTGGGCCCACCTCCAGATCCCCTCCAGAGTTCCTGTTCACCAGTAGGAGTACAAAAGACAGGCAAATGGCACTCAGGGGCCGCCTCAGGAGCCCAGCCAAGGCCACTCCAACTGCCCTCTAGAGGTACATCCACTA